>JAKSZP010011946.1:0-183409 GCA_022478985.1 Massospora cicadina
GTAAAATATTTTATATAAAATTTATAGGGAATTCCATCATGTCCAGGGCATTTCCCTCTTGTTGGACCGCGTACTACTTCCCATAATTCCTCGCGTGATATTAAGTTGATTAAATTGTTGCTTTGAGCCATGGTATCAATATGTGCACTTGCAGGAATTTTTTTTTTGCTGTTTTAACCAGTTTAATTATATAAATTTGTATAAAACCTGTGTACTTCAGTCATGACTTCTTTGGGTGTTTCCACTATGGATTTGTCCATTGGTCAGACCTGTGTGCAGGCTATCATATTTTTCTGGATGTGAAACTGATGGAAAATGAGCTCAAGTAAGTTTCTCCATCTTTTGTGTTTTTTCTCAATATTAAATCCAAACTCAGTGTTGTTGTTTGCATATCAGGGTTTTTAGCCAAGCAGAAACCTCTGCCTATTTGCACCCCATCCAGGGCTGTATCATGTGTGTGGGACGTTGTTTTCCAGGTGTTATATTTCTGTCAAGGTGTGCTTGATAATGGCTGAAACTGCCCTTTGTCTTCTAGAAGATTTATGTTTATTTTGTTGAGTTGTTAATTTTTGAAATTTTCCTAGGTGGTTAATGGATCTGAGCAGAAAGGTGTTTGAAAATCCTGTCCTGAAGATATTTCCTCCATCCAGGATTGAATTTTGAGTCGGCTGAACTTTATTGGGCATATTCTGCACCACCTGGTTGCCTGAGTAATTGTTTCCGCCGGTGTGTAGGACACCAAAACTAGAAAATGGTTATAGAATTCAATTTGTGTAGTCTTAAAACCATGAATTTGGTGTTAAAATTTAAAGGTGCAGGTATTAGGTCTATCCATGAAATAGAGATAAGTGCATCGTTGTGTACATGTGGGCGTGTCATGTTCTGTAGTAGAGGTGACCTTTTAGGTAGTGGATCATATAGTTCAGGGTGACCTTTAGCACATGAAGTTCCACTTGCCCTTGTGGTGTCTCCTTTGTGTGTGGCCATTAAAAGTATCTGGGTTAATTCTATTATTCATGTATGTTGGCGCTACAGTTCTTTGGACTGGTGGCCAGGGTTCGCGGTGGCTCAAAGCTGGAAAATTGGAAAAGAGCACCAAAGAGGAAATGGGAAAATATGGGTTAGTTTACCAAATAATTTATTAAATTAAAATGCTTTGGTGTTTATAGGGTGCATCGGGACTTGGTGCCTTCAGGATCTTCAGAGCCTCATTCAATCAGGATCTTTACTAACCTTCCAGAATGGCCTTCTTGAGGGCGTCCTCAATGGATATCATCACTCACCTGACTGAGAAGGCGGAAAGCCCGCTCCACATGACTCAGGACTAGGTGAGGATGATCCTGAAAGATTTTTTACTTGGCTGGGTTCAATGACCAATTTGGCACAGCCAGATTTGGAAGATGGGAATTTGAGATGATTTTTATCTCAAATCCTAACAAGGCCCCCTTCAAGATCCTGTCAGAGGGCGGAGTACAGCTGGAGGAACCGACCATGCACTCGGTTTACAACAGTCCCTTGATTGATGTCAGCAATGGAGTACCCAGACTTCACCTTGTGTATAACTTTGTAGGGCCCAGACCACTATATGTCGAGCTTGTTCTGTCAGCCTCCAGGTCAATGATGATAAAAGAGAATGAGGTCACCTAGTTGAATTTCTGGTAAGGAGGGTCATCCGAGATTTAATCAGGATGTCTCTCTTCCAGTTGTGATAACAATGCCTTGAGTGGTTTGGGCTTGGAGCCAGACAATTTTTATTGGTAAGGGACCTCATATTTAATTTGGTGTTCTCAGGAGTGGAGGCTTCAAACAGGGGCTGGACGCTACTGGGTAGTCGTGGGGCCCGCCCATACAGGGCTTCAAATGAGGACATTTTGATAACATGGTGATAGCTTACCTGGTAAGCAAGTAGGGCGCTGGGCAAATAATGGTTCCAGCGGGCAGGATCTGAAGTGGCCAACTTCCGCAGGATGGAGACAAGAGTTCCATTAGCCCTTTCTACCACCCCATTAGTAGAAGGGTGGTAGGGAGCAGCAAAACTCTGGGTGGTTTCAATTAGCGAAGTTAATTCCTGTACTACCTGGGAGGTCAAGTTCAAACCATTGTCCGAGAGTAAGGTCTGGGGGCACCCATGCTGGGTGAAAATGGAGCGAACAAGGAACAAGGCGGTATCCTTAGCCATGGCTGCAGGTTTAGATCGCCTCGACCCACTTAGTCAGATGGTCTATGGCAAGAATAATGTACTTGTGACCATGTAGACCAGTGGGGAGAGGACCCAACACGTCGATACTAATGACATTGAAAGGCTTGGTTGGTGCAACAATGGAGTGCTGATATTGAGGGTTGGCTCGGTCTTGGGATTGGCAGGTCATACAGGCTTCCAGAACCTCTTGGATGGTTTTGACCATTTGGTCCCAGTAGCAGCATGTCTTCAGCCACTCATGGGTCTTCTTGACCACACATGCCCAACAGTAGTGTGGCCTTCCAGGATGATGTTAGTATGGGAGGAGGGTCAGATGTAGGGAAGCCACTTCTTGTTGACACTCTTGTAGAGTAACCCATCCTTGATCTGGGTGTCTTGAGTCATCCAGCGGAGTTAAGCTTGGACCAGGGGGATTCCAGCTCCCAACGTTCAGGCTGTCCTATCAAGTCATAGAGCCAATCCTCCTCTGGGCTCAGGATTGCTAATAACAGCATCCTGGAGAGTCCATCAGTGTTTTGGTGAATAGCATCAGCGCGGTGGATGATGATGAAGTCATAACTTTACAGTCGTAGGGCCCACCTGGCAAAATGTCCATCTGGGTCTTTCATTTGTTGCAGCCATCGAAGGGAAGAATGGTTGGTAATGATAGTAAAATGGGTACCATAAGGGTAGGGCAAAAATTCTTGATGGCTATAAGCACTGCTAGGCATTCCCTCTCGGTGACGCTGTAGTTTCGCTCATCCTTACTTAGGGTCTTGCTAAAATAAGCTATGGGATGATCAACCTGGTTCTCATTGTGCTGAGCCAGGATAGCCCCCACAGCGACGTCGCTAGCATCTGTGAACAGCAAGAAAGGCTTGTTGAAACGGGGATGAACTAGAACAGGTTTAGTACATAAAGCCATACGTAGAGCGTTGAAGGCCTGTTCCTGCTCAGGTCGCCATTCAAATGGAACATTTTTTTGTAGAAGGTAGAACAACGGCTCATCAAGGTCAGCAAACTGTGGGATGAACTGGTGGTAATAGCCCACCATACCTAGGAAGACTTGAATATCTCGTAGGCTTTGGGGGCGCGACATCTTTTCTATGGCATTGACCTTATTGGGGATAGGTTGAATGCCACGCTTGGAGACCTTATGGCCTAGGAACTCTAGCTCAGGCTGAAAAAAGGAGCACTTTGAGAGCTTGAGCTTGATGGAGGCCTTCTGGAGATGCTCAAAGAATTCCTTAAGGTGGTTGACATGTCCATTAAAAGTTCACAAAAAATGGTAATGTCATCCAGGTAGACCAGGACACAGGAGAGCTTCAGGTCCCCAAGGATCCCATCCATGGCGCGCTGGAACATGGCCGGGGTGTTACAGAGGCCTTGGGGCATCCGGGTAAGCTCAAACAGCCCTTCGTGGTGATTAGAGCACACTTGGCTTGGTCTTCAGGAGTGAGCTCACCTGCCAATACCCGCTGGCGAGGTCCATGGCTGAGAAGTGCTGGGAACCTGCAGCAGTTGGAGAGAGTCATTGATATGGGGCAGAGGATAGCTGTCCTTCTTGGTGGTGGAGTTGAGTCATTGATAATCCATCACCACCTGGTGCTTGCCATCCTTCTTTCAGACCAGCAAAAGAGGGGAGGACCAAGGGCTATGTGAGGGGACCAAGAGCCCCGCGTTGAGCAGCTGTTTGAGTTCTACCATGACCTGGGCCACTTCAACCTTGCTCTTGCAGTAAGGCCAGGACTGAAAAGGGGGGTATCCCCAGCTTCTACATGGTGGAGGACTCCGTTCATCCTTCCAAAATTGTAGGTCAAAGTGGAGAATAGATCTGAGTATTCCTCCAGAAGCTCCTGAACCTTAAGTCGCTGTTCATCAGATAAGTAATTTTTTTATGTTAGTGTCGACCAAATTAACTGAGGGTGGTGACTCCAAGCCAAGATCCCTCAAATCCTCAAAGCTTCGGACGTCAGCAACAGCCCCCATAGGTAACAGGTGAATGTAAGCGGCGGGTTGGTTAGGTCCTATAACTTTTGGTTTGTCAGCCAGGTTGGCTAGCAACACTAATATCGATCTGGCATACGCTGGATTAAGGATTCTGGGGCAGGTCAGCACTTCGTTGGGAGATGGGTTATCCAGACCTCAGACCTCCAGTAGATATCCTGAGGGAATGTTGACATGGACCTGAGTGTTAACAACAACCTGGGATTTTGGGGCACGGTAGTCACCTGGGGCAAGTAAACCTGCATCCCCTCTGATCCATCCACAGCAGGAGGGGGCAGCCAGACTTGAGAGCCCTGGATGTGGTACTCAGCTGATCAATTTGTCCTTCAGTCTCCGTGTAGGCAGGCTCGGGCCTTGACATCAGCCCTAGAGTAATGGGCAATTTCAAAAACTAGAGGGACTCGGTGTCCTAGAAGGGAGAGAAAACCACTGTCATAGTGGATAACAGCTGAATAGTCTTGAAGAAACTGGGTCCTGAGGAGTAGATCGTAGCTAGTGTTATCCAAAGCGATGGCAGTTGTATTAAAGTGAGCTTCCTGAACCGTATCAGTAGAGAGGAATAGGCCCCTATGGATTGGGTGCACTGAGGGCCAGCCATGCCATACTCCATGTAGTACGGTATGTCAGGGGCGACCTTGTTGCGTTTCATCAGCTTGTAAGAGATAACGTTCATGGGGGAGCCACTGTCGACTATGGCGTAGACTAGAATCTTGTGGACCCAGATGGCGACTTAGGCGACTAAACTTCCAAACTGAGGTGGCAACGTAAGGAACATAGGAGAATCATCAGAAGAAGAGTAAGCAGTATAAATGTCTTTATTGTCACTAAATACCGCAGCTACTTCTTTGGGGTTAACAGCTTCTGGTTTGTGTGTAGAGGTTACTTGAGGCTGGACAGGTGACAGCATGGAGCGCCTCGTCCTTCATGCTGACTGCCCTTTTCCCACCTCCTCAGCTAGACGTTTCCAACAAGTTTTGGCTCTATTTCTAAAGCCATTGCAATAGGTGCACCCCAGATGGGGGTTTTTCTGGTTCTCGAATATATGGACCCTAGGGCGGTTAGAGGGACCAGCGGACGCAGCCTTAGAGTTCAGGATTGTGGCAGGGATTTCATTGAGGGCCTCCTTAATCTCCCTGATACAATTGAACCCATTCTTTTGCCTGATCATGTGCATCTGGACCTCTAATATAGGATCCCAGGGCAGAGATGACAGCAGTGATGGCGTCGTCCAGAGTGATATGGCTTGTCGTAACCAAAGGTTGTGCCTGAGCGTAGAACCAGTTGGAAAACTCCATAGGGTTTTCTCCTTTGTTAAGTAAAATGCCCATGAACGCTTGCTTCTGGTTGGCCAAGGTTTGGTTACTGCTGAACTCTTGGCTCAGGGCGGTGCGGACCTGTTCCCAGGTGTTACACTCCTTAAGATGAGGAGTCATAATTTCCTGGGTGGTGCTGTCTAGGCAGGAGTGGATTTGCTTCACCTTTTATCAGTCAGTGACCTCCTCCATGAAACTCTCATAGCATACAAGAAGAAGGTGATACTCTCCTATCCGGGGGTGAACTTTTCCTTGAAACTAGGTTTAAAGTTAGTGACAATAGGAGTAGAAAGGGTGTTAACGCCTGGGATAGGCGTCAGCTCCAAGATCTCCATTTCTGCATATTCTCGAGGAGCCCGCTGATCTAACCACCTCCACAAGCCTTCTAAGTCTTCTTGGATATATTCCCAGTTTTGACTGAGGATGGAAGCGGACGCCTTTTCTGGCAGCCTGCTCCTTTAAGGATTGAATCTCGGCGTTCTATAGTTGGAACTGGTTTTTGATGGTGGCCAACTGGGTTTAAAACCCACAACACATTGTCTCAAGCCAGGAGATGCAAGCATCGGTGAGCCTCGTGAAAATGCTGAGGTTATCCAACTCATCTGACAGTGCTTTGATGGAGACCCTGGGGTCGAGGGGAACACTGTCCGCTCAGAGCTTGAATCCCAATGCCACCTTTTGGATCTGGCCTCGCAGGGCAGCCAGCGCAGTTATTATATCCCTTCGCCAGGGGTCTTCAGGTTCACCCAAGGTCAGGGGCTGGAAGGCCCTTGAGCTCACGCGGTCCCTTGGGTCCTGCTGGCCCTTGACATCCTTCGAGACCTTCTGGCCCCCTAGGCCCTTCTGGCCCAGCAGCCATGGGGGAGAAGTCGCAAGAGGACAGCTCTCAATAGCGCTGCTGTAGGGATCATAGCAATTCTTAGGCTTGTTGTAAACGCTGGGTCCATGTCACTTCAAACCTCGGAGCATTTTGGTGAAACTGCTCCCTAGTAGCTGGAGATGCCACTATCTTAATACCACCAGTTGATCATGGATCTCATTGATTAGTCATCGGTTATCAAGTATAGCTTTGCAATTGTCATGCACAAAGGAGGAGGAAGCGTCATAGAAGTTGATAATATTTGAATGTTAATTTTGGGCTAGGTGCCGAGAGACCTCCTGATGGTGTAATCCTACTAACTGGAGGAGGTGATAAATTGCGGGATGGGTGTAATTACAAAGGTAGCGATCAGGCCCCAACGTAAGCTCCCAGTAGGTAATATAGCCAAGGAAAAAAGGTCCCGCATTGTGGATGGCATGGCGGAGGCGTGGGAGCAACTGGAGCAGGCGCCCTCAGTGTAGATGCTGAGGACTAGTTGTTGGATAACATCGTGGGTGTGTTTGAGCTGAAGTTGATATTGGCTCCCATCTAGGGAGGGCAGCGAGAATTGGAAGGTGGCGTGGAACTCTAGCCTTTCCAGCTGCGAGGGTGGCGTTGCATATTGCAAAGTACTAACCCATTGTGTAATGCTCCTCGATTGACCAGTCATTTGGTCATCAGGGCTGCTGTTGGTTTCCATTTTTGTGATTGATGTTTTCACTTAGGTCATCTCGGAGCCCCCTGTAGTGAGCACCACTTTTGTTGGTGCTACAGTTCTTTGGACTGGCGGCTGGGGTTCATGGTGGCTCAAAGCTGGAAAATCGGAAAAGAGAACCAAAGAGGAAATGAGAAAATATGGGTTAGTTTAAAAAAATAATTTATTAAATTAAAATGCTTCAATATTTATAGGGTGTGTCAGGACTCGGCGCCTTTGAGATCTTCAGAGCCTCATTCGATCAGGATCTTTACTAACCTTCTGGAATGTCCTCCTCAAGGGCGTCCTCAATGGATATCATCGCTCACCTGACTAAGAAGGTGGAAAGCCCGCTCAACGTGACTCAGGACTAGGTGAGGATGATCCTGAAAGAGTTTTTTCATGGCTGGGTTTGACGACCAATTTGGCATAGCCAGATTTGGAAGATGGGAATTTGAGACAACTTTTATCTAAAATCCTGACAATGTCTACCATGAAAAAAGTGATTTCAGGAAGATGGAATTTTTAGAGCTGGTAAAAAATCTCATTGGACTGGTGCACAGTTTGGTGCATACACACTGGCTATTGTGTGCACTTCACTGTGCCATGATAAGGTATTGGCTATTACACAGCCATCCAGGAATGAATTTTTATTAATAAATTTAAAGTTTTGGTTTGTGTTTACAATCACCCCAAAGTGCTGCTCCCAAAACAATGATATAGGGAGGAGCATGTTTTCCCATGCCTCCTCCTTTCCCTATGGACAGTGGGTTTCCTGCACCACCAGGATCCACTGGTGGGTTTCACAGAGACTCAACTTCTTGGTCTGGGATGTTAAGGCCTTAAGTCCCACTATGTTCAGCGTCCCTATCTCTACTGAGACGCCTAATGTGCCTAAGGAGTGGTTAGCAGGGTCTCCCAGCCCTAGTCCCTCGCTATCATTGCTCTCCATTGCACCTCTGCTGCAGATAGCATAACTGTGAGTATGAGTTAGGGTGTTTTCTGACCCCTTTGTTACCGCTGTTTTTGCTCCTCTTTTGCCTTTGTTGGCTTGCAATTTATCCTTGCAGTACACTTGTATGCTCTTATTGGCAACATTTTCCTCTTGCGTGTTCCATTGTTGATTTTCAATCCAAATTGGGTTATGCTCCACAGTTTTTTGTGGGGTTGCTGAACCCCCTTTGCCACATTTATAACCAAAATTGGGTTTCGCCAAATCCAAACTGTTAGGATTAATTGTTTGGTTTTCTGTGGGATGTGATTGTCTCATTGTTTCAAGCTCATCCAAGTCTTAATGGATTTGTTCCAGTGAGATGGATGATTCCACTGATGCCATTACCTTGGACATGACCATCTTTCTGGCTTGTTTGGTCTTTTTTTTTGTTCTTCTGGGGAATTGGATCAATTAATTTATTTTGCCCATATTCTCCCCAGTTGAATGCTTGTGTGGTGTCTTAGAATTTGGCTTACTCTGAATCCTCTTCGCCCAATTTTGCTCACATAATTCCATTTCTTAGGCCTTCTTTTATGGGACAAGTGTGAATCTTGTGCCCAAAGGCCTGGCAGTGGTTGCGTATGAGGAGCACTTTCTACTGTTGCGTGGAATAGTTGGGATTTTTACCATTAATAGTAAGGGATGCATTGTAAAGGGTTTTTGTATAGCCTCCTCTATCCCCTGGTCCAGGGAATAAGTGCGGTTGCTTTCCTAGTGCTAAGGGTTGCATCAGCTGGAATCTCTGCATTTTGAATTGTTAATTTCTCCGTAGGCTTCCAAGCCTTCTTGGAGATGCCATTTGACTACTGAGCGCACCAGTGTAGTTGGGAGGTAGTCAAAAATATAAAAATATCTTTTGAATTATGCCCAACGTGTACGTTTGGTCAATTCCAAATGCTGACCATTGGGAAGGTCAAGTACTACTCTGACCTTCAAAGCTTCATTTGATTCTTATGCAGTTTTGAACCCATGGTCTACCCAACCTCTGTGGATAGTATAGGTTGTTAAGTACACCACATGGGAAAATTTAAGTTGGGCTTCGCCAAACTTATCCCACATTGTTGGTGTTTCTACGCCCAGGAATACTCATATCAATGTTCCACCAACAACATTGGTTGCAATTGGGATACTTCCATATAACTGCAATATTTCACTAAGAGATTCATAAAACCTACGGGGGTGCCACCTTAGATTTTTGTTTTTACTATTATCATTTGCTCCTATGCACTTGGTACCTTTGGGCAGTATAGATTCAGGTCCGCTGCCCTTTACCACATTTGCCAAATTCTTTACTTTATTATTAATGCTCATCATACCTGGTATTTATTATCATATTGTACTGTTTGAATTAAAACATATTACTAAAAGTGATAGTAATCAGAAAGAAAAGCTCCTTTTTTCTTAAACTTCAAACATAAATTAAATCTTTTTCAATCTCTTTACTTTATAATATTAGCTATAATGCTCTTTGTAAACTGGTTCAATTATAGCAGGAATTTATATTAAGTTAAAGAAGGGCTATAGTTAGCTAGGCTCTTTGAAACTTATGGGAACTTCTTGTTCATACTAAAAAGAAATTTTATAGTTGGTATTCTTCCCACAGAAACTTTATCTTGACTATTCCAGAGGAGTAGGCCAGAAAATCAAATCTAAAGTGCTTGTTGTAGATGATTAATTTTGTCAAGGTTTGTTGCCATGTCCTCTTGGTTTGACAAGAAAGCTATTTGACAGGGAGCACCATTATTTTTGCGGTCAGTGTTAAATCACTGGCAGTGTGAGATTCTGAGGACAGGGCTTTAGAATTCATGACTCTGAATGAAACTATGACCATTGAAAGAAAATAATAATCTAAATAAAACAAAGTTAGCTTTTAATTCCTTAGAATAAATAACTTAAAAGGATAAATCAGTATTATTTATAGTACCATTTAAAACAAAAATGGATTTGGAATGTGTTGAGAATTTGAAAAGAGTAATTCTTGATTCCCTAGTGAAAAACAATCTCAAGCCACTTTTAGGTCAGCTGAGCTTTATGATCTGATAATATTATCATACCAAGGGTTAAATTGGTAAGGAATTGAGGTTGAGTTTTATAAAGAGATTCCTTAAAAAGGTGTGGTGTAAAGAGAAGGTTTTGGCATTCATGGTTTTCTTTGTTTGAGGCGGAATAACAAGAGCTCTCCAAATAGCAAGAACTTTGTTGGATGGATCAGAGGATTTAGGAAGGAATGGGATTAGGTAAAGCAAATGTAAGTAAAATTATAATTTTTTTACCAAATATGAAGTAATTTAAGCTATATTTCAAATTTATATTTTTAATTGCTGATAATGAATTAAACCTTGTTTTGAGATTTATGGGGCCATTTGGACATCTAAAAAATCAAGTCACAAAAATTGATGTCTGCTGATATCCTTCTCAAAACAAGGCTTCCGCCTAGCATATGGAGAATCCTAACAGTATTCTCATTTGAACTTTTTCTTTCTCGTTGCAATCACTATTGCAACCTATTCAATTCAAGACTGAATCTAGTTTGATAATCTCACAGAGGAGATTAGTCTGCGCCCATGTCAGGGAGCAGTTGGGCAAGCAAGGTAAGAGGAGCAGGTGGAAGGCCCACAGCCTTTAACGTTCGAAAACGCCCCAGAGAATCCAGCATAATTGATAAAAATACTAAGAAACTGGCGGTCACTATTTCCCCGGAGATACTCACATGGCAAGCACGATGCAACCAGTACATCAACACGCCACACTCCCAGCCACTTTTGTCGGTGGAATTCAGAGTCCGCGTGTTTCTGACATCCAAAAAACAGCCTTATGGGAAAAATTTTGTGAAGATGTACACACAATTTTCCCAACTACGGGGTACGTTGCACCTCACTCCATGTCACGCGGTTGGCTGGACCTAGGTTTTGAAAGCAAAATGGCAGCAGACGAGGCTGCAGCGGTGTGCATAGTGGTTGACCTCCCCAAAGGGCAACATGTCATTAAAACTAAATGCACCAGATGGACAAAATAAACCAAATTTTCCTCACATTCAACTTTTTGCCTACTACAGTAAAATGTGACAATTTGGAACAACACCTGAAAGATGGTCTCGTTGTATATGGCGAAATACAATCTTTTGAAATGCAACGCTTCACGCTGATGCCACACCTGTGCACCAGCAAAGCCATCAAAGTTCTGACCCCAACTGAGGAGATCGTGAAGGACCTAACCCAGATCTCGCACTCCACTTTTATTGATATCACAGGGCATACCACCCACCCTTTCAGGGTGACCGTGGACAGCGCGCCCCCCATTTGCACCCACTGTGATGCGTTCAGCCATAAGGCACATGCATGCCCCATCAAGGAGGGCATCACATTCCAAGAGCACCCCTCAGCGGCTATGGCGAGTGGAGAGGCACACTACGAACCAACTGCAAGCACCAAGGAGGCCTTCCCATGGGGAGCACAAGGCTGCTACCATCTGGTAAAGCCTATCTCCTCACAAGAGTGGAAGAAGGCCAAGCAGGCCCATAGGGCTGCGGCCAAGGAAGCGGCCAAAGCCACCACCGCTATCCCACACTCACAACGCCAGGAGGACATGGAGACCTTTGCGGTGGAAGCAACTCGGGAATCCATCAACCAATCAGATTGGGAAGCCCATGCTGAGCGGACTACTCAATCCAAGGATCTGATGGGAGATTCGATCTCACCCAATCATTGCACCCAAGCTCCGGTTGAAACTGACTTGGGACCCATCCCAACTAAATAAAATTTTTTTGACCCACTCAATGGTGCACCAAACTCACCCGCACCACAAAAAATTCGTCTGACGTTGGGAAAACAAAAAGTGAAGGCTAAAGCCAACGTAACTCTTTCTGCAAAAATTAACAAAAACTCTGATAGCGTTGCTGCTAACACCCACGCTGCTGTGAAGGCCCGCGGGGATCTAGAAGAGTATGGTGGGCCTGGGTGCCCACCCCCTCACACCTAAGGTGCGAGGGGGGAAACCTTCACTCTAGGGATGTTGAATATCGCTGGACTCAAGGCCTCCCCGTCCCAGGCTAGGAAAACTGAGTTTTTTACAACACAATTTACCTATGGATATCCTGGCCATCCAGGAGTCCCACTGTCCACGAGGTTCCAAGGAAGCTTGGAAAACAATGCTCCTCCCATCCCTATCCTTTTGGTCAATGCACTGTGGGGTGCTAATTTGGAAAAATAATTTTTAAATTTTTATCCTCAGAAACATTCCTAAATGGCCGAGTGCTTGTTGTCACCTTCTCGTGGGCTGATGTAGCACATGCAATCATCAACATCTATGCCCCAAATGGTGCATGTGAGCGTCAGGAATTTTTCTCATTGGTCAAATCCCTCCCGCTACCCTCAGACTCCTTTATAGTCAGTGACATGAACTGTTGGCTAAACACACCAATGGACCGGTGGCCTTCCTCACCCCACGCCCCCCAGGGTCACATAGAACTATGCGTTCTAAAGGCCACCCTCAGGTTAATGGATGCACTGCCGCGGCATGCCCCACTGCTTGAAAACATGACGCGGCCCCATGTCCACAATAGCCAATTAAGGTCCATGACCCGCATCAACCTTATTCTAACTCCAGCGAAATTCCAACCCCACATCTCCCACTTCAAGACAACAAAATTGGAATTCTCCGACCATTGACTGGTCTCACAAACCTACCACCTACCTGTCACAGCTGCTAAGGCCCCACATTGGTACAAAATCCGCCCCCCTGAGCTCGGGTCGCCAGGATTTTCCAGGTGGGTGGAAGAGGCAACTATGGCAAAAAAGTTTGTTGCACCATTCTGCGCGGACCCCATTTCCACATGGGCAACTTTCAAGGATGACACCATCCGCCACTCTCGCCATCTCTCCTCCAGACGCTCATGAGCCACATCAGCAGTTATCTAGTGCGCTCTGGCAGAATTGGCACACTTGGAGTCCAACATCCCAGTTACAGGATACATCTCTGCATGGGGACAGAAGTGGGCGGAGGCAGCTGCCCACCTCAACGTACTTGAAAGACAACACAAACATCGGGTTTGTGTTCAGTACAGGGCCACACGCATTACAAAAGGTGACAAGTACTCCGCACATTTCTTTAAAAAAAATTTCGCACCACTCCAGAGCATGGCCTGCACACAGGTGCGAAGATCAGATAATTCTATTGCGGATACACCGGCCAAAGTGGCAATCAAAACGCAACAGTATTACTCTGAGTTGTACTGATCTGACCCAAATCAGCCAGCCGAAGTGGCGGAATTTCTTGACCGATCCCACATCCACTCCATTTTCTGATACCCAGAAATAATGAATTTGATTACTCTGAACGAATTATGGACAGCCATTCGCGGTGCACCAAACTGAAAATGCCCAGGCCCAGATGGCATTCCATATGAGTTCTACAACGATATTTCAAATATATATCCCCATTGCTGCTCGCCTCACTTAACCAAAGCCTGATGGAAACGCGCCTCCTACCAGGAGGACATGAGGCCTTCACTGTCACACTCTTCAAGAAAGGGGATAAGCTAGACTTAGCCAACTGGCGCCCATTTCTCTAACAAACACAGACACCAAAATTTTAACAAAAATAATGGCTAACCGTTTAGGGACTGTAGCATCTGCCACCATCTCCCAAGAACAATTTGGTTTCATCCCCAGAAGGTCGATTTGGGATAGCGTGCACTCTGTGGCTAATGTATGTCAGTACACAGCCTCTGGGGCACTTGTACTCTTGGACCAACAAAAGGCTTATGATAGAGTAAACAGGGAATACCTCAGGGCCTGCCTCCATCAATTCCGCCTAACCCCTCGCTTCATCAACTGGGTAATGCTGCTCACGGAATCTGCAACAATGGCAGTGCGTGGCCCTGGCTTCCTAACGGAAGTAGTCCGCCCTCAAAGGGGCTTGTGACACGGGGACCCCCTCAGCCCACTCTTATACAACTTCAGCCTTGACCCACTACTGCGAATTGTGAATGACCAACTCACTGGGGTCCACGTGCCAGGCCAAGCCCCAGTCAAGGTAATGGCGTTCGCAGATGATTGTGTGGTTGGGGTGTCTAATAATCAAGATGCACGCGCACTTGAAGCTCTCATCCAGGAGTATTCCCGGGTAAGCAACGTGGCACTGAACGCTTCCAAAACTGAAATCATTCTCCTTGGTCAGTTTCAGAACTGCTGGACCCCAGGTATTAGTTCACAACCTGGCCCATCTGCTCGCCCACGTCCTCGCCCTACTAATTCAAAACACACCGCCCTACTGGTGCTCCCCTTCGTGCCACATCCTACTATAGGACCAGTACGCCATCTGGGCCTGTGGATGGAGGCAGGCGGATACGCGTCAGCAGTAATGGAGTGCCATATTCTGGATAACGTGACGAAGCGAATAGCCTCTCTCAGAGCCCACCCTACTTCCCTTACTGGTAGGATTGTTTTAGCCAACTCCATGCTCCTCTCCAAAGTCTGGTTTGGAGCCCATGCCATCCCCTTCTCCCCAAGCTTCTACAAATCCTTGTACGCCTTGCTGCAAGGATGGCTTTGGTCAGGCCACCTTCCTCCAGTGCGGCTAGAGGTCATGTTTGGCCCTCAACATCATGGTGGCATGGGCCTGCTTGACTTCAAAGCCCATGCCGCCAGGATCCTGGGCACCTGAATTGCGGCCGTCACCACCCCTACACTCCCCTCCCAACACTGGTCCCGCGCAGACTGCTCCAACTTCTCCCGCGCCTTGGCCTCAACAATCCATAGAACCCCCACTCCCTGATGAAATACCTCACTTCACAAACATCGGCCACAGGTCCTCACGGGACTAAAACCCACTACAAACGAATCCTACTCTCCATGCGGAGCGCTGAGTGGAGAATTCGTATTAGTGGACATACAACCCAAAGAGGCCACCCCTCTCCTCAGTTCACACAAGAGGTACAGGGGCTACCCATCCATGATGGCGTGATCCCCATTTGACCCCATGTCCTATAAAGGGTGGACTTCCTGGACATGATGGACATCCCTTACTCCATTGAGACCCAAAAAAATATCTGGAAATATGTACACCATCCTCTGTTGCAACCTCAAGTCCGCTCCCACGTGTGGCGCTGCCTGAGGCGGGTGTATTGTACAAATGAGCGCTCTAATGCTTTACACTCATCCTGTATCGTGTGTGGCCAGTATGGAACGCTGTTTCACCGCCTGGAGAAGTGACTTACCTCTAAAGTGATATGGCCAAAGTTCAACGTCTTCTGGGCCAGGATCAAACGCATCCCTTCAGTATGTCAAGAGATATGTTCGCTCTATCAATGGCCTCCCCCTTCTGCCCTCCCTTCATGCTTTGGTGGTTGCAATCGCCATGTGGACCATCCACACGATTGTCTTAGATGCCATCGCAGGCTCCACCCCCACCCTCCCAGAAGCGGTCCACAGATTCCGGTCCCATTTGGCGGACCACTTTCAAGTGTGGATGTTTGGATACCTCCCACCACGTCGCCAACAGCTGGTCTCCTCCTGGTTCCCAGTCTGGTTCATCAAATCAGACCCCTTCCTCCACACGTGCTCAATTGTGGCTATGGCCCCTTCACACGTTTCCTCCTCCCCATAAGTGGCGTTCCCGCTGGCAACAAGAGATAGCATCGCTTCTCTGGGGTGCCTCCCCTGGTACTAATTTTTGTCTCTTCTGAGTCATATTCGGAAGTGTCTGTCCCATGGTCGGCCTTCCCCACAATAAATAAAAAACAGTATTCTCATTTGTATCTAAGATTTTTACATGGTTTTTACTGGAAACTTTGCCTGTTTTGATTAACAAGTTTTTTTTCTTAATGGTGACTATTCTGTTAAGAGAGATTAGCCTTAAGAGCTAAAGTCTCCTAAGAGATTCCGCTTGAGCTATAATGACTAACAGTTGTATAGCTTTAAAGGCCCAGACTTTAAATTGTTAAAAAACTTAATATTGTTGCTCCCTGCCAAGTCACTTCTGAGGCTACATGGATAATACATACCTTCAAATGAACAACTCAGAGACCAAACCCTACCTAGAAGGAGGAGAATATTTTTTGACTAGTGGACCATCTTTTAGTGAAACCTTGAAGCTCAAATTAGCGCCCTTAACAACAGCTTCAAAAAGTGGCTTGAGGAGCGTGGATGAGTATTGAAGGAGATAGATGACAAGGATCTAGCTCTGATCTAATTGTAAAGCTTAGTTGTTTCCCTGTCATCAAAAGTAGAAATCCAGTCTGCTAAATAATGAAAATCGTCATCAACTCCTATATACTAAAGCCTCACTCAACCATGTCAGCAATTGCTACGCTACCCTTCAGTATAGTATGGTTGACTTCTATTGTCAGGTCAATAAGGCTATCCCCAATATTGACCTACTAAAAACAGAGTCAACTGAGTTTGACCAGTCTCCTACTCCAACTATCCATGATCTCCCTGGACATGATGAATATTTTAAACCATCTTAAAAATTAGTAGGTGCCTGGGACCACACTCATGCAATTTTATCTCTACATATATGGGAATGTGATTAAACATGCTACAGATCAGCAAAAGTGCCAGCACATACTAACCTGTCTTGATAGTAAGGCTTGAGAGATTATCATGCTGTACTTAAAAGAGTGTGCTACTTGGGTTGGAGCTAAAGGACGCCCTTATCAAGAAATTTGGTAGTAATATATCTCTTTTCTAATTTTAGGCAGGCGTTCATGCAAGTCTTCCTTTAGCATGGCAATATTATATTGTTGTACAATTGCCACCTTGACTTCAGCAAAAGAATGTTTTGGGAAGAATAACCCCAATTTAACAAACACAATTGGGCAAATAAGTGTCCAATATTATACTAATATTATTTTGAATAATAATAATAACGGCGATATCAGCCAAAAGACCCTGGCTAATTCATGGTGGAACCCCTCGAATCAGGGCAATACTTTGCACCTACTAACAGGTCAAATAATTTTATATCTAGCAGTCAGATTACTCCAACCATGTGGCATATTCTGAGGCGCCCATTAAATGGTTCTCCCCCTGTCATGGCCAGTTCATATTTAACACCTAAGCATGGACTCCACCTTTTATAGGCGTGGCAGAGGTCCTCCCAGGTGCAATTAATTTAGCAGATGGTGATTATCTGAAGTACATCAAATCATTACCACATGGGTACGTTCTGCCTAATACTACCATCTCGTCAGTCATTTCACCTAAATGACCCCAATTTCCTGAGTTCTGATAGGGTGATTTAACATATTACCTATTTTGGATGTTACCAAGCTATTTTACACGCCTACCTTGTATTTCTCTCGACCCTCAATATAATTTAAATACAGAATGGCCCAGTACTGAGAGGGACGTTTTTTACTCTTCCTGCGCTTGTATTAATAAGGTTGCTAAAGCCCCTTTCTTATATTTTTATTAGTATTTTTCACTTCAACTTAATAAACCATTATAGAACCCAGCGGCAGTTTAGCACCAGCGAGCACATAATTAGCTGTTTTCCTACAAATATAAATTTTTGTTGAGCAATTTTATTGAAGCTCAGGCCCTTGAGTCCTGGAATCAATTTAACTTTGACAATTACATTGCTTTCACTCTCTCATTAAAACATTTTAAATCCCTTGTGCTACACTTCCAGAATGTAAAAAGCTATATAAATTCATTCTCAACATTTAGGAATCCATCATGGAGTTGCCTGTCTGGAGATGCATCTAACACTTAAAAAGAAAGACTGGTCTCAGTTCATGCAGTGGGACAATACCAAAGATCTAAACATTAATGAAACCTGTATTCCTTGTAAAAATTTGACCAGATATTTCTCTTAAATTATTAAGATTATTATATATATAAGTTGAGGATTATTGCTGAATTTAAGAGCTTTAATAAATCATTAATGATTTATAACAAATTTACGCTCCCCATTAGATTGGTTTATATAATTTAGATGATCTGGTCATTAGATAAGTCAAAAACATTTGCTGACTTATTTATGAGTTATGATTTATAAGATTGATGTCAATTAGTCCGATTTGTGCTTTTCAAGTGGTAGGGTTGAGTTGTCTCAATCCGTTGTGTCAAGAAAAGTGTTAGAAATAATCTCCGACAGAAAATTGGCTTTTAACATCTTTTTCTGAGGCTGAGGATGTCAAAATCTATCGTTTTTATTAGTAAAATTGAATCTTAAATGTGACTTTATGAGAGTATTAGAAGGTTTCTGATGAGCCAATTAATCAATCTTAGCACTGGCAACTGAGGCCAAGGATGTCAAGGCATAATCTATATTAATATATTCTTACTACTCTGAAATGAGAGTCAACGTTAAGTATGGATCATTGGTGAAAGAGCCCAAGGATGACCCAATTAATGTTTATTTTGAGTTCAGCCAAGTGAATGAACTGAGGCTGATCACTTGTCTGGCAATGTATCCAGAGGATCCAGAATTTGAGTGCAAGAGGAAAGATCTACCAACTTGAATTTATAATATATAACTATAAGAGGAATTAGCAACAGATGCTGGCTGAACAATTGTTATATTAGACTTAAGGAATAATAGATCTAGATGGATGATTACCAGCCAGAGAGATGATGAATGGAATCTACAGCCAGAGAGCTGATGAAGAGATATGGCTATAATGCTAACGATAATGAAAGGTTGGGTAAAACCTATAAATTGTCAATCTCCCTCTAATGAAAAATATCTTAAATTTGATATTCCTTGCATTTAATTAATTGTGGTTGACAATTCCCGCTAGTTTTTAAAGTGGATGTAGTTCAGCTTGGTTGGTATAGTAGGGACTGAAGATCCCCAGAGATTAGGTGCTTGGTGAACACACCTGGATTGGTTGGAAAAACCAAATTCCAAACTGGAACTACAGGATACCCAAGGCTAACTTGCCCACTCAGTGGAGCCAGTGATGGACAAACGGGAATTAACCATGAAGTAAAGGAGCAAGGGGTCAGGCTGCTCAGAAAGGGGGATAACTACTGGTGCCCAGCAAGAGGGGTTGCTCTTCTGAGGTAGAGTTGGTATCCAGCTGGATTGGGGAGTTGCCTGCGGAGCTGTAGGGAAAGGTAACTGATGATGGTGAAAAAGCAAGTAGCCAGCAGCCTTCATACTGTCTGGCCAAACTCACTAGTAGAGTCCCAAATTAATGCAAAATAAAAATCTCAACACTTATTTTGTGGTTTTTGGGCATCTAGTGGATTCCTGTTGGAAGAAAAAGGCTGATGAGGCAAGAAAAATGGCTTTCAACTTAGGCTGAAAGGCACCCTAGCTGATGATTCTGTGCTTCACTTGTGTCTACCATTTCTACCCGCTCTGAATGTTGCGTCACATCCTCACCTGACAAAGTGGATGTCTCAGACTCTTTAATTCAAGTAAAAGTCTAACATCCTCTTACTTGCCCTTCTGGAATACTTCCTCCAGGAAGTCCTATTTACTCCATTCCCTATTTTGGCACTATTAAACATATTAAAGTAGTTGTCCATAATGCGAAAAATCTGGACTTAGTTTAAATATTGCTGGTTAATGTAAATTTGACTTGATTTGTGAAGCGAAAAGTTACACCATATTAAAACTTCACTCTAGGATTCTGAAACTGTGGGCTCTCTCAGACTTAATCTCTGGATGCATACTCCACCCTGGCACTCTAGTTTAGATCGCTGGTTGTCAGCCTCAGCAGACCGAATCTCTGGATGCATACTCTACCCTGTCAATCTAATTTGGATAGCTGATTGTCAGCCCCAGCAGTTGTGCTAGAGAAGGATGGTTATGACCATCATAGACACACAACTCTTGTTAATTTAACACCAAAAGTAGTCACAAAAGCTTATATATATTATTCTAGGATATCACATTCCACTAGTTGTTAAAACGTTTCTAAAGAGAAAGAAAGAAGGAAACCTAGGAATAATTTGTTGGAGTACTTATACTTTAATGAGCAGCTATAGTTTCAAGTAATTGGGCCAAAAATAAATCTGTTTCTTACAGTGTTGAGGCTAAAGAAGGAATGATTATTTAATTGAACAACTGAGTAGTTATACACCAAAAATCTCAAATACTGGTTGGCACAGGGAATAAATTACCATTCCACTGGACCATTTTTGGAGAACGTGGAGACTCTAATCTGGCCATCCGCGAGCCTTTTAAATGCCTTGGGGTGCCAGACCCTGCTTATTGGGGGCCCCTAAACATTTTGATGCCTAATTTTACTGAAAGAACTATACAAATTCTGCAAAAATTAACATGTGGCCTATGTTCAGGCTCTTCCACTGAGATAGTTAAATCCATTTTATTGTGTGGTATCTGCCAATGGATGCCACAAATAATATATTTAAAGTGAGATATTTACTTTTTAATTAAAGTATAAAATAGCACTTATTAAAGTTTTTGATGTTGTTTATTGTTCAGGCAGGGCAAAACCAGGAAAGGTCCCTTTCTTGATACTAGCTTTTCCTAACTAAACTAGTTTGAATTTTGAGACCAGGGGTATTTGAGGCAAAAGAATGCTAAGCTCAGTTATCTAAATTAGGAAATATAGGCTTTTAGCCTATCAGATCAAAGATAAAATTTTTTGGAGGCAAAACTGACCTGTGCAGTAATGATTTGATGAATTGTATCCAATCACCAGCAAGTAAAATCTTTGCACCTCAGCAGTGGTCAGACTTGGATGGTAATGATTGGGTAATTAGACGGTGGTCAGACTCAGATGGTAATGATTGGTTAATTTAACCCTATCATCCTTGAGTAAAATCTTTGCACCTCGGCAGTGGTTAGACTCAGATGATAATGATTGGTTAACTTGCACCCAATCATTGATGGGTAAAATCTTCTTGCCTTGCAGAGGTTCAGATCTGTGCAATATTATACTCCTCAAATTTGACCGAGGAGTTGGAGTATTCTTATTATTAATTATTACCTTTTTAAGCCAATTTTTGTGATAAATCGTATTATTATTTAAAAATTTAGCAGGTGATGGGCCAATCATGGTGGCAGATTTGAGAGCACTTATACCTCCAACATTCTTTTCTTAGATCGAAAAGGAGAATGTCTGACAGTTTGAGGAAACCTTAGCAATTTGAAAATTGTTTATAGCACCACTATCAACTAAGTAGGTATAAAGATAGGTGACTTTCTAACTCCTTAGCAGTATCATCAAGCGGATGCTTTATTAAAAGAGTAAATTGACTTATTCTCAAAAGGTTCAGACGACTTTGGGATGATAAAAGGGTTAAAGCATAAAGTGCTTATGGGCGACTCTCCTCCAATCCATGATCAACTCTACTAAAAAACTACGGGTGAAGAAGCCCTGGTGGCAAAGGAGCTAGAGCAACACTTGGACACCTGATTACTTAAGCCCTCACAAAGTCCACGGTCCTCGCCATTGCTTCTTATATTGTAAAAATGGATGGTGGGCATTGGGTGATAATGGATTTTCACTAAATGAATGCCCTTACTTGAAAAGACAATTATCTGCTACCACAAATTGATGATCTCATATAACTCCTGGCTGGTTCCCAAATATTCTCTGCAATGGATCTTGCTAATGGCTACTGGCAGATTGAGCTTGTGCTGGAGGATCAGGAGAAATTTGCTTTTAGTAAGTGAGGGGTTGTTCAAACCTACGAGAATGCCACTTAGGACTATGCAATGCCTCATCCACTTTCCAAGTGGTGATAAATGGTCTTTTAATGGACTTGAAGATGTCATGTGTGTTAGTCTACTTTAATGATTTGGCCATGTTCTCTCACACCTACTCAACTAAGACCTCACTCATTTTAAGGAAGAGTTAAATGACTCTTCTCTATTTCACTGAAGCTAAAACCAGCCACTAGCCTGTTTTTCCAAACTTCATGGAATTCCTTAGCATAAAGTTACCCAGGAAGAATATTGACATTACCATACTAAGTGGTCACTATTGACTAAACGTCTCAACCATCCAGTTTACACAATCTTCAGTTTTTCCTTAGGATAGTCAGCTAATATCAACAATTTATCCCTCACTTTGCTGAGATTTCCAAGCTCTTGACATATCTTCTCAATAAGGAGGCTCAATTCCAATTAGATACATTTAAACATCAGTCTTTTGACATCCTAAGGAATGATCTCATGACCGCTTCTGAAATGGTACATCTTAAGTTTGATAAATTGTTTATTTTCACTGATGCTAGCAATGTGCTATTAAGGCCATTCTAGCACAACCTCATGCAAATCATGTTGACCATCCTATAGCATAGTTAAGTAAAAAACTCACTCAAAAGGAGAGGAATTTCAGTATTACCTATTGCAAATGCCTGGCTGTATTGATTGCAATTAAGAAATTCATCCTTTTCTATACAGGAATCATTTTACAGTGGTTATTGACCATGTCTCCCTATGGTGGCTACAACAAATGAAGAATGAAGATGGACAGCTGGCACGATGGGCCCTCAAACTATAAAGACTTTGAGTTTATCATATCTTATCGCGCCAGATTGATACACCAGATTGATGACGGTTTGTCACAACTGCCCATATTTTTAGTCTATGCCTTAAAGGAAGATTGAGTTTATAAACTTATTATAATTCTAAGGATTAGAGCCAAATGAATCCTGCGGTTCAGCAATCTTTGAAAAAGATGACCAAGTGACACAGATATAAACTTTTTACTATATAAACAAGTTAGAACCTCTTGGAGCCATATGTTTGACTGTTGGCTAGGTGGAGACCGCCCTGGAGGGCCACTTGACTATAGGCCATAGCTCCATAATTAATTCCATCAATGACTGTAGTTGCAATGCTACAGGGATGGGATAATTGAGTTAATCTAAGACGTCATCAATTCCTGTCTTATTTTCTGCTATCCAGAAACTTCCTAATCCAATATATTAACAAAGGTCATGGGTCCAATCACCCCATTTGCTATTGTCAGCATTGACATTGTTGGTCCGCTACCTATGGTATTGTATGCCCACTGGCATATCATACTGGCAGTCAATCGCTTCAAAAATGGATGAGGCCATCTCACTTGCTTCACTTACATATAAAGTGACCGCTTTAAGTTTACTTTAAAAGATCTTCACTTTCCATGGTACCTTAAGGTACTGTAATCCAATAATGGCACTAACTTCATATCCCAAGTACTTGTTGATCTTCATATGTTGATAGCACTTATACCTTTTTTTACTGCCCATAACATCCCACTACCAAAAAAGCAATAAAAAAGCGAATTGAACTCTTTTTGCCATCCTCTGCAAGATGGCTCAACCTTACCCATATTAGTAGAATGAATACCTTCCAGTGGTTTTATTGGCATACTATGTGAGTATTATTAAATTATCCAGATGTCACCTTTTTGAGTTCTATATAGCTGAGAGCTGATATTACCCTCAAGTGTTTAACCCATATTGGAGACCTCCACGTTAGAAACAGCAGAGCTTGCAATGCAAAGGCTAGTGGATATATTATTTTGATTACAGATTTAGTTGCCAAGTCTATGAGAACTGTCAGTAAATTGAGAGGCAAATTTGAAGCATCTCCCAGAAACTTATTTATCCTTAGTACCATCTAGGTAGATTACCTTGTTCTATTACAACTATTTAGGAGTCAGATTTATAAATTTGATTCATTATATCTAGGGTCATATTGAGTGATTTATTGTAAAAGAATGGAATACCAATAACTTCTTAATAATTTAGGCTCCACTGTACATTGAGTCCACGCTCAATTTTTTAGAGCTATGTACCTTCTTGGAAAGATCTTGAGGAGGGTGTATGGCTTCTATTTTTAAGCTGATGGTGCTATGCCCAAGGATCCTGACAGTCAATACTTGAAGCCAACTGAGTCTCATGACAAGTATATAATTAAAAAAGGTTTCAATCCACTGCTTATGTCCCATCAAGTAGAGTATCTGTCCTATGGTAAGTATGCAGAAGTGGACTTATTAAAGACAAGTATTTAAGCGAGTGTAGAATTAGTGATATAACTTTGTTATAGTATAAATTAGGGGTTTTTATATTGCAATTAACAATAAATTATATAAAAAGAAAATGATCAATATTGTTTATATAGGGGGACATCCAGAAGCAAGGCTTCTAATCAGGCAATGCATTCTGGATGATATAATGCCATTGTTAATATTTTATAGAGCAAAATTATGAGTCAAATACTCAAGTAAGATAATATTGGGGTTACTTAGGTTGATCCCTATCAGATTATTGATTCTTATCTTTTTTAGTTCATATAAATTAACTGTTTTAAGTGCCACTTAAATTAGTTGTTGCCCGACCTTCTTATGATACGTCATTTTAATGAGGCAGGAATTCACCTCAGGGCAACTTTGGCTCAATTTGGTACATTGTAGTTTTCCTAGAATCAAATAAAGCTTTGCTGCTATCAATTTCTCTGGGTAATATATTGAAGATAATTGATCTAACACCATTTAAGAACTAGGTGTCAATTTGTTTGAGAGAGCAAAAGATTGGAATTCTTTCCATAATGTATGATATCAGAATATGCAACATCACCCCCTTTAATATAAGATTGTTGGTGATTCTGACTCAAGTATTAGCTATGACTGAAGTTTATCATTACTAAAGTTTCTAAATAAATTTTTTGAGTATTTTTCTTAACATTTTTATGTGATAGAGTATATCTCATCCTAGATGGAATTTAATTTTCCTCCTTGGTGCACTATTTGGTTGTGATAATATAGGTTAAGTCAAAAATATCAAAGGCGATCAAAGGTTGGTGTTATAGCATTTGATGCTTGACCTTCTCTTTTAACCATCTTGGCTACATTTGTCATGGTCTCTGACTGAAGCTCTATAATTTTCTGATCTATTCTCCTTAATTCTTTCCCAGACTCCTCAGTATTATCACTAGTAACTTCACAAGCTAAAAAAGCTGAAATCATATGGTTCTTCAATTTAAGGTCTTAAAAGGAGACATTTAGATAACTCTATGGAAACTTATCTGGTAAGCCATCGATGCACTTGGTAAGTACTTGTCCCAATGTAATGGATCAATAGTGGCCAGATTACTTATTAATAACAAACGTTCCATTTGCGCTATCTACATTTACATAGCTGATGGATTGCAATGCTTTTTGAATAATCTTTGTTTCCATGCTTCTGGCTAAGATTATTACAACTCTTGATGTAATTTCTTCCTGTTATCGCATATAAGGGTCTTCAGGCAGCCTTGCCTAATGAAAATACTTTGAGTATAAAAAGTTGGCAGTAGTTTTAGAGGTCTGCGATGGAATAGCATTAGCTTCAATACACTATGTGGTATGATTGATTCCTACTAGGATGTATTAATTACCTCCTATGGAACCAGGTAATTGACCTATGATGTCTAAACTGATGGCAAGAAATGGCAGCTGATGTTTTATTAGCTGATACTTGCACTTGGCCTTATGCGGCGTCAGCTTTTTACAAGAAATGCAAGCGTTTATGAGTTCTAATAAAGAGTCTAGTTTCTTTCCATAATTAGTATGATCATTAATCCATTCATTAGATTCTCTGGCCCCTCTACGGCCTAAGAGACCGTGGTATTCCTTTATAACAGGTACCGTTTTGAAGGCCACAAGTAAGGTCAGTAGTAATTCCAGCTTTTTTGTAAATTAATCTGTCAAGAACTTTGTATTTTAAGCATGATGTTTGAGCATCTTCTGAATTGCTTCATCTTCATCCTCCTATGAGTCTGGATTTATAAATTAGGTCTTTTAACAGGTCAGCTTCGCCATTGTCAAGGTATATTAGTGGCAGTTGAGTCAGTTCATCTACATTCATATGTTCATTCAAGATAAATAGACTAAATTCATGTCATAGTGCTGAAGATTGAGAGCTTATTTAAATTGGTTTTCTGTCATATCTTTTATATATTGCAGTCACTTTAGGTAGTCATGGTCTGTCACAACTGTAAAGTTCATAATGTACAAAAATGGTCGTAATGTACTACTGCCAGGAGAACAGCTAAGCACACTCTCCTGTGATGCTGTAATTTTGCTAAGCTTTTGGAAGCATTTTGATAATATGATACCAGATAGTCAATGCTGATCTCATTTAGTTGAGCAAGGAAAGCGCCTACAGATAAGTTGGAGGCATTGGTAAATAGGTTGAAGGGCTTTTCTCAGTCTGGATGTCACAAGATCAGTTGTCTCTTGCAACAAACTTTTCATTGACATGAATGAAGTTCATTGCTCTAAACCCCATATGAAAGGGGTATTTTGGACAAGTAGTCAGACAAAAGGTTCGTTATGCTGAGCTTAGTTAGGGATAAATTGATAGTAATATCCCATAATTCCTAAAAAACCTGTATGTCTCAAAGGCTCATTAGCTCAGGCATCTTAAATAGCTTCAACCTTATTGTAAAAGGGTTTAATTCTTTTCACTAAATGGCACGTCCTAGAAAAGCCAAGTCCTTCTGGAAAAAGGTACACTTTGCAGGTTTTATTGAAAAATGATTCTCTTTCATTCATTAGAACACTTACTTGAGGTGGGCTAGATGATTGATGAAGGTTATTAGAAAACATCATTATGTCATCTAAGTAAATTATCACAGAGTTGAGTTTAAGTTCTTACTTGATGTGATCCATCGCCCATTGAAATTATATGGGGTTTTGTATAATCCGTGTGGGACTCAGGTAGTTTGGAACAGTCCTTCCATGCAAAATAACGAGCATTTTTCTTGGTCTTCAGTTAAAAGACCATCTGCCAATATACACAGGTGAGGTGTATCGCAGAGGAAAAATTTGAGCCAGAGAGTCAGTCCATGGCATTGTCAATCCTTGGAATCGGATAGCAGTCCTTCATGTTGAGAATAATTAGCTTCCTGTAATCCATAACTATTCTGTGATTACCATTATTCTTCTTTATGAGTAAAGCGGGGATGAACATGCACTCTATGAGGTCACAATTAAGCCGGCATCCAATAACTGCTTAAGCTCAGTCATAAAGTATTGATCCTCTACCTTTGACTTTCAATATGACTTTGATCAGATAGGGCTTGAATCTCATAATTTGATACTATGAGTCCTGTATTTCATGTTACTATGGTTGACATTTGACATAGAGAAACACCTTAAACTTTAAGTAATTGGCGCATTTTCTAAAGCTTTTCCTGAATGACTTATTAAAGATTTAGACTTGAGGAAGAGCAAATAAAGTTGTTGGTGGGTAGGCCATAATAAAAGTGATTACCAATAAGTTGTCCCTTGTTATTTAAATCAATAGGAAGTAATTGACCTTTCCCAATTTCTTGATTCTTCTTGACTAGGATATCACTGTTGGTTAAGTTCCTAACTAGTAGCTCATTGGGCCGCTGGTAGACTATAATAAAGACCCTTGACAAATCTCTTGGTTCAAACCTACCAACTAAATTGACACTAGTAAAATGAAGCAAGCAGTATGGGGTATACTCAGGGTTATGTAGGTGAAAACAACTCTTTGTTATCCTGATTTAATTTTTACCTCCTCAGTGACATAAAATGATATGCCCTCTGATGCATCACCTAAGTCAAGTAGCTATTATAGTTTCTTCCAGAGGTAGGATATTGCAAATGATAAGTTGAACAAGGTACTCACCCAGACAAAAGTAACCATTCATATTGGAGACTTTATTACTCAATACAAGAGGAAAATAAGATTAGGGAGTGATAAGTATCTCTCTTTCAGATTGATAACTACCTCTTTTTCAGTTATTAACTGTTTCCCAATGAGTATATCATTTTGACTGTTGTTTAGGGCAACCACTTAATCTAAATATACTAATCTTCTATCTCAGATTGGCAGAGATAAGTATGCACCTATCGCCTTTGTTTGGTTTTGGGGTAGGAACTCTGACCAGATCCCTATTAATAGGGCCCCAAAGCCCCTAGCGAGTTAAGAGGCCATCAAGGCCCAAAGAAAAGCTAAAAACGGAAAAGGAATTGGGAAATACGGTGAATTTATTGAAATGATCCTTGAGGTATTTATAGAACCTCAATGGATTGGGAATGGGTGGATTCAGCATTTATTGCCAAAGCTGAGGGAAGATAAAAATACAAGGGGATTGGTTCATCCTCAGCATAAGTTGCCAGTGCGCCCAAAGGGTAAAATGATTAGTTGGCATCCTTGGCATTAGTCACCAGTGCCAAATTTAAGATAAATTATCAGGGCTGAGCCCTGATACTTTCAGATCAAGCTTACCTCAAGCTAATGGGGATCCCAATCTGGCATTGGCCTGAAGGCGGGTTGCAACCCCTAGTTGGGGCTTCCCCCAATTGAGGGAGAATCCTTCAGAGCCCCCTCCAAGCCTCAACTAGGGGGCAAAGCTAAGGCAGGGGCACCAGATCAGAGTGGCAGGGTGGAACGGCCAAGGTAGCCAGCGTGGACACAACGGAGGCATCTGGTGGGCATCATTGGGGAGTGGCCCCAGAATCATCATGAGAGCCAGCATCAGTGCTGGGGCCAGCATCAGGATCAGCACCCAGCATCAGTGTGGGGGCTGGCATTGGCATGAGAGCCAGCATCGGGAGGAGGTCCCAGCATTGGGGTTGGCACCTGACATTGGCGTGGGGGCTGGCATCGGTTTGGGAGCCAGCATTTGAAGGAGGTCCCAGCATTGGTGCTGGGTGGGCATCAGCGCTGAGGCTGGCATTGGGGATAATCCCTCAGTACCTGGCTTGCCCTCTTGGGCCATAGGCCAGGGACCGTCCTCCTCCATCCATTTTTAGCTCTTGCTGAGAGCTCAGGTGCCCCCTGTAGTGAGCACCATTGTTGGGATTTCTGTGGAGGAACTCTGACCCAATTCCTATTAATAGGGCCCCAAAGCCCCCAGCGAGTTAAGAGACTATCAAGGCCCAAAGAAAAGCTAAAAATAGGAAAAGGAATTGGAGAAAACGGTGAATTTATTAAAATGATCCTCAAGGTATTTATAGAACCTCAATGGATCAGAAATGGGTGGATTTGGCATTGATTGCTGAAGCTGAGGGAAGATAAAAATACAAGGGGGGGCATCCTTGGCCTGTCGCCATTTCACCCAAAGGAAAATGATTGGTTGGCAAGCATTAGTCACAGTGCCAATTTTAAATTAAAGTTGGGGCGAGCCCCAATATTTTGGATCAGGTTAAGCTAATGGGGAGCCCAATCATCTGACAGCCTTGCTGTTAATCAGACTGGCTGTTATTCAGACTAGCTTGGGTATATTCAAGGTCTGTGGAGAGATTGATATTCTAGATGAGTCAGATTAACACAACATTGATAGGTGGTCCCATATCCAAGATAGCCATAACTTAGACCTTTTGAATTGCCACTTCCACTTTGGTAATAAATTAAACTTCTGTGGAAGGGCAACACTTTTAGAGGAAAAAGTCGCATTTAACTTTTAGGCAGTCTTAGGATAATTCTTTTTGTTCTCCAGGAGACTGTGGATGCTTGAGATGGGTCAGATCAACAAGGCAAGATACTTATCAGTATCGCTGGCTGTAGAAATTACCTGGGCACCCAAAACCTGACAAGTAAGTGCCTTTGGGAACCTGAGCGTCGTCAATATTTACAGTGTTCAGATGGGGCAGAATGGCTAACTCGGCGTGTGAGCCTAAAAAGTAATCTGTGTCCTCAAGGCCCCCTTCAGAGTCATCATCAGTTTTATTTCAAGAGCAAGTGAGATGAGCAATTATCAATAATTTTCTTTCAGGTACATTGGGTCAGTCAGCTTTATAAATACCTGATCCTAAGACGACCATCCTTGTCTCTGCTCTGCTAGGGCAGGGTTCTTTCTTGAAGAACATATCCTTGATATGGTTGTTCTTCTTTCAATAATTGTATCTTAGCTTTTCCTTCTTAGGTTTCACTTCTTCCGCAGTATGCACTCTAGGTTTTGTGGAGGCCTTTTAGGAGGTCTCTGGCTTGGGTATGTCATCTACATTAAGCAGGCTTCTTTTATGTCTAATAAGAAATTAGGCTTCTTTTGAAGGATGTGACATGCATGGCTAGGGTGGGGTTACTATGTAAACCAGCATTGACAGCAGCTACTGCATTGTCATATTTATCTTTGAGATCAACAGCATTTGGGTTCTATATAAAAACGGTCAGAAAATTTGGCTAAGGTTTTATTTCAAAATATCATGATTTTCATAAAGGCCCATTTCTTCATAATCAAGCTCTGCTTTGCCACAAATCCCTGTTAAGCGGTCCTTATAATTCTCTCCAGGTATGTAGGTCATCCATATGAGGCACCATAACCTTTTGAGCATATGGCTTAAGCAGATAATATATGCTTAACCTTTTGATGATTGGTCGCACCTTCCAATGTGGCTTCATAGATGTAAAGAAAAGATATGATGCTCTCTTCTCCAGGTGTAAACTTATCCTTGAATGTAGGCTTAAAGTTAGTGGCCTCCAATATGGTAATGATGTGTACTCTGGGAGCTTTTAATTCAGTAATCTCAGTTCTTAAGTTTCTCTGTTCAAATTGATGTTGAGTTGACATATTTGGTCCTGTATAGGTTGAGATGTTTCTCCATTTCCTCAATAGTAAGTCTTGGCGTAACATTTGCAAGTTTGATCCTTTTTTGAGAATTATTTATTGTTATTCATGTCCTAGTGCGGATGTCCAGATCATGAATTTTTGGCAAGCGTATGATCAGTAGTTTCACAAAAGCTTGTTCTCAGCCTCTGATACATCAATGCAACGAAAAAGTCCTGCTTCATTTCCTTGCATTTTGTGCTCTGAGGAGGCTTGTCAGTCTTATATTTTTAACCCTTTTGTTGGGATTTTTGCCCATATTCCAAGCCTGCTAGATTACCTGGTATCGCTAGGGGAATATTCCCTAAGGCGAAGTGAATCATAAATTGGTTGGCCTGAGTTTTGGAGGAACTACATTCTTGGGGATTTTGGATATTCGCCTGGTCATATTTATCAAGGATAAATCCAGACAAATAATTAAGATCTCATTGAGCGGAGCTGCCAACAAAATAGGAGCATCTGATAGTGTTTAACTATCAGGCGTTCTAATTGGGATTAGTTGGTTTCATCACCAAATGATTGAGAATGAATAGTAAGTTGTAAGGTGAAGATGCTACCTGCAACTAGCAAATTGATTGGTTAGTGAGTGACCTGCCATAATGGGTAATAAGTCCCTTTTACCTAAGCAGGTCGCTATCCAATTATGGTTGGTTCACTTGGATTAAGAGGAAAATGTTAGGGACACGTTTTCTGACTCTTTCCATTTGAGGTCTTGAGGATGTCCAATGATGGAATCCTAGCCAGGATGGGAAAGTCCATTACTGCCAATATGAAAATGGGTGAAATAACAGCAACGGCTGTTGTTTCATCAAAGAGGTGTAAACTGATGGATAGATGGCCGAATCCCCCACTATATAATTCCCTAAGATTTACTATAATAATAAAACATCATTTATTAAAACATTATTATTATTGTTGATTTGGTGTATAGTTAGACTATCAGCTTTTATTGTGCCGTTCTATAATAAAGGATAATCTGCAGAAGGCAATAATTGGAAGGCTCTCAGAGAGAATAGCAAAGATCAGATTGGGGATCTAGAGACAAAGGAACCACAATCTGGGATAGCTGCCAACTGTGTGTTGGGCCAAGAGAGACTGTCACCAGGGTATCTTAGCGAAGATTGGGTGGACAAGAGTATGGGGAACAAATTCCTACAAGTATGACTTCAAGAGTAATTAATTAGAAATACTGTGAAAAGCGTTGGGTCAAAAAATAGTTCAATTCTAACTATGGATAACAGTCTCCATAATTATTGATTAATACATTCTATACAATGTGACAAAGCTCATGAGGAAATGAACCTGTGCAGTTAAAAGTTTACTGGGTTGCCCGCCAATAATCAACCTACAGTAAATTTTTACAAGTTGGTGCTTATTTTAGGAGTAGTTGAGTGAAAAATCTATTATAATGTCATACAAAGAAGGACTAAGCAAGCTGTGGACTGAGATCACCACTGTGAACCAGAATGCCTTAAACTCAGGTGACCATTGGGAGTTTACATCCTTGGAAGAACAAGTCGCCAAGGTGGAGGAAGGGGTGTTAGAATGTAGTTAACTTCAGGCACGAGTTACTTGGCAAAGTAAACTCATTGAAGGAGAAAGAAGGGGACCTCATCTGAGAGGTCCTATACTTGAAAATGGAGTGAGAAGCATATTGCGATTGTTTAAGCATGTTTGGTGCAGATATCAAGAAATTCAACAAACAAGTGGAGGAACTTAAAGCTCACAGATGTGCTTGTTAGCCTGATATAGCAAGCGATGCTGGAGAAAGAAGTCCTCAATGATACTTGGGAAGTAGAATACCCTAAGGAATATGCCACCCACTTTCAATGCTATTTCGGAGATGATGCCCAAAGTCACTCAGCAAGTTAGACAAGTAGCTGAACCGAGAGAGTCAGCCAGAAATGACTCAGAGGAATTTAGAGCAACACTAAAATTGCAAACATTCCATCTTTATAACGCCCCAGCGTTTTTCCAACTGTTTGAAATGACTATGAATGGCTAAGGAGATCATCAAAAGGCGTTGACAGTCATGAACTGTATGAACACTGAATGTTAAAACTTAATGTTACCCCACCTGGAGGGGGACAGCTGGTTGTATGCTGAGGCCAAGGCGGCCATCATGAAGGAGTTCAGGAGTCCAAAACGCATGTTGAAATTCAAGCAAGAATTTATAGGAATTCAATTCCATAAAGATGAGTCTCTTGCTAGCTTTGTGGATTGATTTTTCCAGGAGTCACATATCCTGGCTGGAGAAAAAGTATTGGACAACTTTGATGCCAGAATTGCTTTGCAAGCGGCCCTTTGGCCCTATTGTGATTTTTATCATATGTTGTCATCTGTGTTCGCAATTGAGATAACTACATTGCAAATAGTAGACAACTTGAAGATTTTGGGAGTGACATTCAATGCCCCAAATAGCAGCTTCAAATCCAATCTGGTACAAAATCCAAATCCCACAAATGGAAATGAAGGAGCAAAGGAGGCTACCAATCAAACCATGATGGGAAATAAGCTAAAGAATTTAGACGGTTAAAGAAGAAGGAGAAGGTCTGCTATCAGTGTGGCGGAAAAGGACATTTCGCCGTACACTGTAAAAAGCCAAAGGATGAAATTAGCATGGTCCAGGCTAAGGAGACAGCAGCTGCCAAGGATTCAGGAAATGGCCCGCGGCCTAGATGAGGAACAGTCTAGAACTGCGGAGAAACCTGTTCCTCCCAATATCATGAATGAAAATATTGATATTAGCAATCTGTTTGTAGGCGATGAGCAGGATCAGCTATATCAAGTGTTTAATATGGATGTGAATGCCATGACCAGAGCTGGGGCAAAGAGAATTGACCTCAAGATAATCCAGTAATATGCCTGGCCGTACTCCCATCAATTGGTAGAGAATATTTGAACTGCAAAGAATCCTGAAGAGTTATCAGATGTACATTAAGATGAGGCTAATCTGTCTATCCCCCTCAGGGCAATAAAGGAATCATCTCCTGAATTATCAGTGCAAATTATTCACACCCTAGAATCAGCTAATAACGCCTTCATCCACTCAGTGAATACTATATTACGTTACTCTGAGTGTATGTATATAGATATACAAGTGAATTGAGTGATGGTGAGGGAGATTGTTGACAGTGGAGCACCCATCAATATTGTCTTGACCAAGCTGGTAAAGAGGATGAAGATCTCGTCAGACTTGGAACACAAGAGAGAATATGGGACAGCTGGGCCAAACACCACCGTTTCCTGTGGAGCATATAGTGTGCTGCCACTACAATTCAGGTTGTTGGTGGTATCTGCGCCAGCCATAGTTTTGGTGAACCAAAACTATGACATTCTGATCAGAACGGAGTTTCTACGGAAGTATGGAGTTAAATGTAACTTCAAGGATAATACATTGACCATCCTGAATCAGACGTTACCATTAGTATACCTAAGTATGTGGTAAAGCTCCATTAATTGAAAAACAACTTCATCCATCTGATATACAATGATGGCATTGTCCTGATTCACTACCAATTAGTTGGTAGGAAGCGACGCAAAATGACGGCGGCAATCCTAGAGAACCAGGCAATTCCACTAAGGGTCAAGACAGAGAGGACCATACCAGCTGGATCGCAGATAATAGTCAACACAGGGTTGACTTTAAAGATTCCTAAGCTGGTGTATGGGGAGGTCAGAAGCCCCTGGAAGAAGTCCAGAGTGGAGCCATGGGTGGCTCCTGGGATAATAATGCCAGGTGATGGAGAAATTCTAGTTCTCCTGGTGATTTTATGTGAATAACTGATGAAGACCAAGAGGAATCAGATCATTGCATTTATTCATCTGATCCTGACAGCCAGCTTGAGACAATTCCATGATTTTGGGTCTCTCAATGAAATGGGATTACTGGCTGGAGTAAAAAAGTATCAAAATATTGGTTGCTTGAGAGAAGCTCGCTGATCTGATGGAAGGCCAGCAGGAGGAGGTGCTTGAACTATTTGAGAAATATCAGGAAGAGTTCGCTCAGGATGACCATGATTTGGAATGTGCATGAGACATAATCCACAAGGTCAACAAGAGTAAATTACCAATAAGGATGAGACTGATCTGAAGATTGAAAGCTGGCGAAGCGGTAGTGGAGGATGAAATCAGCAAACTAGTGAAGCATGGGCTTCTAGTTTTGTCATCAAGCCCCTGCATGAGTCTGATTCTGATTGTGAAGAAGAAGGATGGATCAAACTGGGTGAGGATTGACTACCAAAGGCTGAACAAAATTACATAGAAGGATTTGTATTCTCTACCAAGGATGACAATGCGCTGGATCATTTATAGAGGGAAGTATTTTCCGTGATGGATCTAATCTTGGGATATTGGAAGAATGACTTGCTAAAGGAAGTCCAAGAAAATTGCATGATTATTACTGCACAAGGGCTATATCAACTGACGAGGATGCCCCAGGGCTTTGCAATGCGCCTGCAACATTTTAGAGGGCCATGGATGCGATATTAAGCACCTAAAGTTGTTGTGCATCCTGGTATATCTGGACAATATCAACGTGTTCAGTAGGACAATTACTGATCATCTCCATCACTTTGAAGAAGTATTTAACTGACTTTCCGTGGCTAAACTGAAGAAAAAGCCAAGGAAGTGCCACTTCTTTCAAGAAAGAGTTGGAATACCTGGAGTTCATAATCAACTCAAGCGGATTGCAGCTGTAAACCCAGAAGATAGTAGCTATAGAGTGTATGGCTGTACCAAAGAGTGTCAGAGACATCCAAGTATTCCTTGGGATAGTCAGATACTATAGAAGATTTATTCAGGACTTTGCCCGAGTAGCTAAGCAATATTCCATTTATTAAAAATTATGAAATAAGGATTTCTATGGAATGAAGATGCCAGGACTCCTTTAAAGAATTACGCTGGTATTTGATAGATTTGCCAATTTCGAAATATCTGAATTTCGATTGGGAGTTTATCATTTAAACCAATGCTTTGTTAATGGCGATTGGCGCCATACTGATCCAAGTAGATGAACTTGGGGACAAACATCTGGTGGCGTATGTGAGTTGGAACTCTCAGCGCTGAGAGGAAATACACCATGACTGAGTGGGAATGTCTTGTGGTCATTTATGCATACAAGCAGTTTCAGGTGTATGTCCACGGAATGCACTTTAAGGTGGTAACAGACCACTCTTTGATGTATTGTCTGCACAATTAAAGAGAACCAGAAGTTTGACTGGCCTGATGGGCGCTTAAGCTTCAGGCTTAAAATTATGAGATAGTTCACCAAGCAAGGGCTTCTCATCAGAACACAGATGGCTTATCATGGTTGCCAGTGGTCCAGTTGGTATACACGCAGGCAGATGAGCTATTCAAGAGAATGATCAAAGGAAAAATTGGGGACTTACCCAAGAAATCCAAGGTGCACTTAAAAAAGCAATGATAAACATCGAGATAATGGATGACAAGTATTCAAGACAATCAATGGGAAGCAGCTATTATTCCCAAAACCATCAGAAAGAGCAGCAATAGTACAAGCATCTTATAAGGTTGTCAGGCATGGAGGCCTGAGGAAAACATCCGACCATATTTGCCAGTACTATTACTGGGAATTGATCAATTACGATGTCAAAGATCATCTGGCTTCTTTGTGGAGTGCCAGCTGCACAAACCACACAAGGATACAACTGGATACTGACTGGTCCGCCTTAGATTCGTCTGACACACAGTGTCCATCTACATGATGGGAACCACTGATGATGAGCACAGGGGGAGTCAAGTAAATCATAGTTGCCATCGACCATCTGATGAGATGGGTCAAGATGAAGGCTCTAACCAGAGTAGATGCTACCAGTACTGTGAGATTCATCCTGGAGAAAGTGGTATACTGCATGGATGTCCACAAGTCCAGTTGAGTGACAATGGGACCAACTTCACATCTCATGTGATCCTGAGGTTAAAAGAAATATTGGGGATCTGAGTAGTCATGTCAGTACCATACCAGCCGTAGATGAAAAGACTGGTATAATGGGTCAATGGGATGTTGGCTGTGACGCTGAGGAAGCTAGTCACAGGGAGAACTTCCGTGTGGGAATATCTGAGTTTGGTGATGTTTGCCTACAGCATTAGTCATCATATGGCGATGGGAAAGATGCCATTTGAATTATTATATGGAAGAAAGGCTGCGTTGCCGCCAATTTTATATTTGGTGGTGGAACCTACATTGGGGATGAGTACCGAGCAATACTTGAAATGAATGATGAATATCCTGATTGATATGCAAATGCAAGCATTTGATAAAACCATGAAGATAAGGATATGAGCAAAATTGACAGATGACAAGAATTGACTGGCATTAGAAGAATATTGAATAGGGGAAAGAGTTGCCTATTGCGATTTGCATAGTTTTAGACAAAGAAACAAATTAGATGTGTTGTGGCTGGGTCTGTTTGAATTAATTGCCAAGATGGCGACCAATGCTTACTCCATCAAGGATCTCTTGGATGGAAGAGTTGTAAATTGAGTCAATGCTAAGTATCTAAAGCGTTGGATCAATGAAAAATAAAAAAATTCCCAAAGGACCAATGATCCATTTGGTTGGTCATGTTCTGATATTTAGGTCAAGTTAAAAAAAGGACTTCTGAACCAATCTAGATGGTTAAGTCCGAAAAAGGACCTCTGAACCATGAAAAAGTGGCAGGTTCAAGTATCCAGGGCCCAGATTGAGGGAAAAGATGGACCTCTGAACTGAAAAAAGGTCAAGTCCCATAGTAAAAAAGAAGAAATATGATAATAAGATTAATTAAAAGATAACGGAAAAAAATATTATATACTGCATGGATAAAATTGCAATATATTTTTATAGTTTTTATTTTTATTAATCATCCTTGGAACAGGGATGATTCTGCCTATGTCACCTCTTGGGGGAGGGAGGATGGATCGTGGTAGGAATATATAGCCTGTTAAAATTGATATGCGATCAGACACTAGTGAGGGCAAGACCTACACAAAATCACATTTGTTGATCTAATGCCAAGCACTGATAATAAGTGACTAGGGAAGGGAAATTGAGATGTCAAAGGAAGCCAGTTGTAAAACCCCAGAGCTGGGAAGCAGCAGTATAAAAAGAGGCAATCGGCAAATAACCCTGAGTAATTCTGATATAGCACTGGAGCCAGAAGATTAGTCCTGAGTTTGCCAATGGGCTTCATCAAGGACAGTGGACATGTGTGCTGGCAACGAAGAAGGAATGCTCAACGGGGGTTGCCAAATCATGCCCCTATCAACACCATCAGTGGAAGATACCAATGGGAAGCTCCAGAGAAGAGATAGTCCTTCAGAGAGCGGATTGCATCCTGCAAGCGGCGACTATGGGCTTTGCAGAAGCTAAAGCTGAACAAACAGTGGAACCCAGGCGAGTCTGGAAGCTTCTTGGACCAGCTTCAAAGAACTTGGCCAGCAAAGCAAAGAGCATAAGTGGCATTATCCCAATCTAGAAGGTTATCAAGATCAGAGGGATTCAGTGCTAAAGTCAAAGCCTCAGTGACTTGGGTCCAGAGTTCAGCGTAGGGGAGCTCAAAGTGTATGTTGTTATTGATTGAGAGCTCAGAGACCAGAATAGTGGGTTTGTAAAATTGAGCGAGTCAGAAGAGGAACTCAGGGAGTAGGTCTGACCCAGCTTGAAACGAATGATCCAGAGTAACTGGCATAATCTATGGAGCATCTACAATGATGTTTGGAGCATCATCAAAAGGAGCTGAATCCAGGAGGGTTTTGAAGTCCAACTCTGGAATTGAATGCAGAGGAAGAGTCGCTGAGAGTCATTCAAAATGATGGCCAGCCTTGTTTTAGAGGGATTAGTTACCATTTCCAGTAATTCGATGGAAGGACCAGCTGCTTGTCCCAGACTAGGCATATGAGTCCTGGATAGACCATAAAAGAGGTTCTGTCAAGCATCCTGACTCATCTGCTAGAAGAGACAGAGGTCTGGATCAGACAGACTATTGAGGAGCTGCTGGTAACGAGATTCAGAATTTGACATATGAGCTGAATGAGAGGGGGGATGTTGGGCTTATATAGAAGGTGACATTATGCACTCTATAATCCATTAAGCTCCAATTTTGGGGAAATTAATCTCAAAATTATTGAGATAAGCTCTACAGGGGAAGAATTAGGAATGACTTTCAGCCAAGGGTTTATGAGCGAAATAATGAGGGCAAATAGAAATAAGTATTCTTAATTTAGCCACGAAATGAACATTGATGGCAAGAGTCTCCTGTCTAGGATGAGGAGAAAAATCAGGAAATCAAGGAATCTGGACCAAGAATCCTGAATATGACATTGGGTCATATACCCTGTCAGGGGAAAACCAGATCCTGGGACTAATATTGTTTTATGAGAAATCGATCAGCCCATCATGAAGAAGGTTGTGGGGACCGCGCTCTGAGAAGGTGGTAGTGAGAAGGAAGAGGAAGAACGCCATATGCCAAAGGTTATCCCGAGCAGTGTTAAGTATTGACAAGTGTACTCCGCTTGGATCCATGAAGTATTTGACCAAGTGTCCAAAGCTGTGTTCTCATGCCTGGTCCTTTTCTTGCTAGAAATCTAGGCAAGAGGGGGATGTGTTGGTATTTTTGCCCATATTCCCAGCCTGCTAGATTACCTAGTATCGCTAGGGAAAATTTCCTAAGGCATAGTGAATATGAAATCAATTTGGCCCAAGTTTTGGAGGAACTACGTTTGGGGGATTTTGGATATTAGCCTGGTTGTATCCATCAGGGATCGATCTGGACAAATAATTAAGATCTCATTAAGCGGAGCTGCCAACAAAATAGGAGCACCTGATAGTGATTAACTATCAGATGTAGCAATTGGGAGTTGGGTTTTTCATCAACTGATTGGGAATGAATAGTAAGTTGCAAGGTGAAGATGCCGCCTGCAATTAACAAATTGATTGGTTAGTGAGTGACCTGCCATAATGGGTAATAAGTCCTTTTACCTAAGCAGGTCGCTATCCAATTATGGTTGGTTCACTTGGATCAAGAGAAAGATGTTAGGGACACGTTTTCTGACTCTTTCCAGTTGAGGTCTTGAGGATGTCCAATGATGGAATCCTAGCCAGGATGGGGAAGACCATTGCTGCCAAGATGAGGATGGGTGATATAATGGCAACAGCTGGCATATTATCAAAGAGGTGTCAACTGAGGGATAGACAGCTGAATCCTCATTATATAATTCCCTAGGATTTAATATAATAACAAAAAATTTTTAATAAAACAATTTAATATTATCAATTCATTGTATAGTTAGACTATTAGCTTTTATTGTGTCGTTCTATCTCAAGGATATTTATGCAGAAGGCAATAATTGGAAGAATTTAGAGAGAAGAGTAAAGATCCGATTGGGGATCTGAGAGACAAAGGAACTACCATCAGGGATAGCTGCTGACAGTGTGTTGGGCTGAGAGAGACAGTCAGCAGGATATCTTAACAAAGGTTGGGTGGACAACAGTATAGGGAACGAATCCCTACAAGTATGACTTCAAGAGTAATTAATTGGGAATACTGGCCAAAGCTTTGGGCCAAAAAATAGTTTAATCTCAACTATGGATAGCAGTCTCCATACTATTATCAATTAATACATTCTATATGATGTGACGAAGTGCATGAGGAAATCAAACATGTGCAGTAAAAAGATTAATGATTTGCCTGCCAATAATCAACCTTGAGTAAATTTTTACATCTTCCATGAATTTTATTCCAGAATTTCTCAGCTTCATTGAGGTGACAAGAGAATTGTTATTGACCTCTTGACTGAGGTATTTGCCTCTCAAGTTTCCCCAATTTGTAAAGTACTTATTAATAGAATGATTAAACTCCTGAATCCCAAGGGATGTTAGATCCTGTTGAACATGGCCACTCAGGTAATAATAATCTGAGATACTGATGAAGTTTCAGAGGTTTGATGCCCTTTAGCTCATCAATTTATTGTAGAGCTTGCTCTAGACATGCCTAAATAGTGTTTTTTATCTTCCTTTTGATGGCTATTAGAAGATTGGGATGCCATTTCCCATGGTCTTTAATAGTTTGTCTTCAGAGCTCTTCATTGAAGGTAAATAATAGTCACTTAATATTTTCCTTTGCCTCCTAAATTTCCTTATAAAGGAGCTTTATAGATACACACATACATGATAACACCAGAATCAATAGTCCCCATCTGATTATGGAGCTTATGATGTAAGTATGGCTGCCTTAATCTAATAAAGGACGTCCATTTTGATTTTAGATGTCAAACTATATATATACTCATAGGCTATCCATTAGGTTTCTTGGGTATTGATATAACGGTGGACTTCCTCGTTATGGACTACTAGCAAAATTATAATATGATAAAGCGCAGGGTGCAAAAATTGTATAATATAGTGAGATATATTCACAATTGATCCATAACTCTCTTGAAGAGAACTTGAATTTTACAGGTTCATGAGTGTCCTTTCCGCAGCGGATGCCCTTAATTATATGGCTCTTTTTCATAGGCTTATGAATCCATGAAGTAACTCTCAAACTCCTTCAATGAAGATCCAAATTAGATGATGACATTTGTTAATCTTCATAAGCTTTTATTGAACTTCATCAAATGTGATTAAGGATGGACTGTCCATTCAATCATCTTCTTCACAGTTCCCATTGTACATTTAGCGGTTGCCACTATCAATTGTGTTATCTTCCATAGATCTATTAAGTAGTTGCAGGTATTGTTAAGCGTTGGCTGAGCCCAAGTATTGAGCACCAGCCTGTTGTGCTCCGTCTACAATAACAATGGTGTTATGCTAATAAAATCCAACAGTCTATATTTATAGCAATCTATGAGTATGACAAGTGTTTTTTATTTGATAGATTGCCAAATCACTTTCTATGTTCCATCAGCTAATGTATCCATCCTCTGATAAGTATAACAAAATGGACTTATTGATGTCAAGTACAAAAGTAAGATATAGAATTAATGATGTATTTTATAATAAATTATAGTAAAAGTTTTATATGTCATATCTGACAATAAAAACTAGAAGGAAAAGAATTATAGAATTAATAGAGGGGTAATCTGGTTGGAAAGTTCCTAAACAGGCGATGCAGTATAGATACTATAATGACTTTGTTGCATAAATTTTGATAAGGTAAAATTGTAAGTTATTTAACAATTCAGATGAAACTTGTTTCAATTTGGTTAATCATTAAACATAATCTTGATTATTACCCTTTTGTGTTTTCATCTAAATTAATGACTCAAGTGCCACTTTGAGTATAAGTCGCCTGAACATCTGATGATCATCATTCTGATTGATAAGGATTTCATCTTAGAGCTACTTAGGCTCAAATAGATCCAAAGGACTATTCCTAGTATCGTTTTAAGCCTTAAAAAATATTGATTTTTATATGATTAAATAAGGTAGCTACTTTAACCCTATTTTAATATTGCCCATATTCCCAGCTGTCTAGATTTCTAGGGGTCACTAGGGATTATTTTTATAACAAAGTGAATTGGATATCAGTTGACCCTTATTTTGGGGTAACAATGTTTGAGGGGATGTTAGGTGATTCGCCTGGGCTGGATCTGTTGAGGAATTGATAGGGGTGATTGCTTAAGATTTTGTTGGGCAGAGTTTCCAACAAAATAGGGACATCTGATAGTTGATCAATGAATAACTATCAGTTGTACCAATTGGGATTGTTCAGGTTTCTCTCCAACTATATGTGAATTTAATAATTAAGTTGTGAGGCGAGTGATGCCACCTGCAACTAGCAAATCGATCAGTTGGTCTCAAAACTTTTCCTTTTATGGGTAACAAGTCCCATTACCTAAACAATTCGTTTGCCAAATATATTTGGTTTTCTGGGATTGAGAGTAAAACGTTAAGGACACGTTTTCTGACTCTTCCCATTTTACTAAGGATGTCCAACAGCAGAATCCTAGCCATGATGATGAATACCATCTCTGATGAGACGACAATGGGTAATCCAATGGCAATGGCTGCCGTTTCATTGATGAGGTGCCAACTGAGGGTTGGCCGCCAAATTACCACTATAAATTTCCCAAAGAATTCACTTAATAAATATCTTATATACTTTTTCACCTTTGCTAGTAATTAAAATCATACAAGATATACTTTACCATGATCCATTGCAAGTTTGATATTATCAAAGAAATTAATGCTGTGTGCTTTAATTGGGAGACTCTTTAGAATAAAGATTAAGGATCTGAGTGTGGATCCGGAGAAGAGAAGCTAAACTGAATCAAAGATTGCTTCCAACTGTGTGTCACCAGAGAAAAGCTATAAACGCGGATTTTAGCATGGATTGAGTTAGGTGGTATATTGTAACAAATCCCTATTGATGACATCATAAGTATTTTGAGGGTAAATACTGGTCAAGCGTTGAACCCAATATTATTACTTTATTTAACTAAGGATAATAGTCTCCATGCTTTATCAATCACTTATATTACTATCAGACAACGCGGAGAATTGCACAATGTCAAACCTGTGCAGTTGGTTAATTTATGGATTATCAGCCAAGAAATTTTAAGAAACACATAAATTTAAAAAAACCCTTCTCAGATCTAGACGCTGATGTGTTTGTGAGAATCAACAAATCATATTCTTCCATCATGTCTGATACCCCAATATCTAGCAAATATAACCATTCAAATGGAAGAGACAACAAATTATCTCTAAATTAGTCAGGATCTTACAAAATTTTATAAAAGGGGAAAATGAACATTTGGAATTTGAGGTTTCCCAGGGTAATGTGAAATTTGGGTAAATAGTTGATAGTTTACAATTCTTTACCCCTTTATATCAACATTGAAAAAGTGTGCTGTAATTTTTAGTGCGTAAGCCCTTATGCATGCTACTTAAACAAGTTATCAATGACTAGTCCAACTCTAGCTATAATATATAGTATGACTACACGTTAGAGTTCTCAATCTCTTAGTATTGATAAGACTATGTTAAAGATCTACACAAATAAAAAGCAATATTTTACAACAAAAGTAATCTTTTTACTGTAATAGCCAAATAATATATTATAGTTGATTTGTTTATTCAAGATTTGATAGAGCTCTCATGATGAGGACCATTGACTTTTGTAAAATGCATCCTTATATAGAGTTAAATTTTTAATATCCAGTCTAAATGTGAAGTCAAAGGGGCAACTACAATGCAATTCTTAATTTTGGGCAAAAATCTAATAACAGAGTTGGGATTGTATAATATCTGAGATTCAAAAAACAGGAATAATATCAATGACCATTAAAAGTTCCTCTATTTTTCTACCACTAAGTTTTTTAAAACAATGATCCAGTTCATGATAAGGTCAAAAACCTAAGCGTTAACACATTACCTATTTTCCTATCATTCAGGCTCAGAACAGTGTATGCTTTGGCAGTGACACAGTCAAAGTACAACATAAAGTATTTTTCATAAGTTAGTCAACTTATGCGTCCTACCAATTTCATAAGTATCGCAGTAAGCAACTTGATTGCCAACTGCAAAGCTTTGCGCTGTAAACCGGTGCAATTCATCTCTTTTTTCTGTTTAACTTACCTAGTCAGGGATGCTCCATAGGCTTCAATCTGAAAGTTAGGGTTTACCACCAGGTTGAAGTATTAAGATGGTCAAATCTCATTCTCATCAGTAATTATGGAATGCAGTAAAGGTGGTAACGCAGGTTATTGACCACATTAAAGCTGGAAGGGTGGATATCTTGTACCACTGTGGTAATTGATAGTGTAAGCAAAAAATTTAGTCCATATATATGACTATTTTGAAAGAGAATCATTTGCAAGTTTATGAGGGCTTGTACTAAGGTACCATTATATGTTCTACCATTCCATTGGTATTAGGATAGTAAGGGATGGCAATAACTCCGTTGATTTTAAAAGATCATTCAGCTTGGGAATGACTTACGAGGTGAAATATGTGGGTTTTGTCCATGTTAAATACCTTTTGAATAGCTATGCTGGTGGGTTAATTGTTACATTATAAATTTAGCAGTAGATATAAGCCCCATGATTTTTTACGTCTTGGGCTTTATAATTATTTATTAAGTTGATCAATTGCTACTATTATGTATATGAAGTTGAGGACACTAGCTGGAAAGGTCCTTATAATATAAATAGACACTGAATGTCAAGCATAGTTAGGCTTGATGAACCAGTAGGTAGTGATAGACTTATAGTGCTGATGCGCTTGACATTCATAGACCTTGGTATTATAAACTTGTATATTGAACCGTAAGATTCCCAATAATACACTTGCTGAATTAGCACTAAGGTCACAAGTAGACCTCCATGGCCCATGGCACGATGAGCTTGTATGATTATTTTTAGATGAGCTGAATGTGGAGAGTATAGCCTTCAGTCTTTTCTCACAATTTTTTATATAATTACCCATCCCAAATTTTAGTGTCATTCATTAATTTATCCAATATGCGCCCAATAATAGGCTTTTTAATCAGCATAGTTCTTTGTTTTCCATTTTTTCAAATAGTTAATCTGCAAAAGGGGATAATACTGTTATGACAGGCAGCCATGATTGTCCATCAGCTTTTTGATGGGTATGTCCTGAGCGATGAGCTAGCATATAGTTGTAGACCTGTAATTACAGGGCTCAAGTTGCTAACTGACATTTGGGTTCCTTAAGATTATATAACCATTGCAGGGTTTATGGTTGGTGACAACTTTGAACTTGATCCCATGTATGAAGACTTATAAATTTTTGAAAGTTATATATGACAACTAAGCACTTTTGATCAGGTACCATGTAATTGCGCTCATGTTTGTCTTTGACACGACTGCAGAAGGCTACCAGGTGCTCCTCTCCATCATCCACCATTTAAGAGAATATAGCTCATTAGCTGTGAGGTACGCGTCAGATTGCACAATTAAAGGCTGACTAAAGTTGGTATATCTCAGTATGAGGGCTTCAGTAAAGTCTCTCCGTAGTTGGTTGAAGAAGTACTTCCAATCTTGAGACCATTGGAAGGCAATGCCTCTTCAGAATAGATGTAGTAAGGTTTCAGCAAGTTTTGCAAAACACAGTATAAATTTGATGGTAGTACCTGACCATTCTGAGGATTACTTGGATATCCTACTTACTTTCAGGCTCTCACATGCAATTAATAGCATCAAGATCTTGAGGCTGTGATCATATTCCTTAAGTGTTAATGATGTGCTCCAGATTCACCATTTGGGACTTAAAAACTGACACTTGCTAGGATTGATTTTTAGTTGAGCTCAGATAACATCTGAAAGACCTCATTAGGTGAGCAAAATGTTGGGTGAACATTTTTGAGAACATTTATGTTGTTGAGGTAATTAAAAAACAACCCTTAATTTAAAATATCCCATAATTGTGTCAACTGCTTGTTGTAAGGTGGCTAGGTGTTAAAATTTCCTCGAGGCATTTGAGTCAGTTGTAACAACCATTATGAGGTAATAACCGCGCATTTTTCCTGATCTTTAGATGGTAGGTCAATCTCCAGTATTGCTGATGAGTCTTTAACTATAAAATATCACGCTCCTCCTAATTAGTTCAGAATTTTATCTATTTGTTGTATAAAATTAATAATCTTTATTATTTATATTATTTAACATCAGTAACTGATAACAACTCTATCAGATTCAACTTTATTCTTTAGTATGAGAACCAACCTGGCACATGAATGCGTGAGGGACAACAATCCCCTGACGTATAAGCTTCTCCAATTTCTTTTTCTCATCCTTATTGCTGGCCTTACTTATCTGCATATCATGTGTAAGCAAATGGGCTTTGGCTCTTCAATTTCAACATGATGATTTTTACCCTAACACATCTAAAATCATGGTTGTCTGTTACAAATAGTTTAAGCATATTTTTTATATATCATCATATGATTTTTCTGTTTCTATTTATCCTGTTAGGTTGTTCATGGAAAATAACTTCACAATTTGGTAAAAGAGGTTTGGGTAGGTCAAAATCTGTCAGATTTATAATCTCATGTACTTCTCAAGTATCCTTCAGTATAATATGCATGCATTCAATATTTTTACCTCACTTAATGAACATTTTTGAAGTAGTTAGGTTGGCAAGTAATATACAGATTTTTTGTGGACAGACGAGATTATTATAGTAGATGCACGAAGTTCAGCCCACAATTACAGGTGAGTATTAAATATCTTAACAACCCTTCAATTAACTTTAGGTTCATTCTGGTTGACAACACATGAATTTCTCCAAGATATATAAAAAAGTCCCTAGAGGCTTTATTGTGAATGTTTTAATCCCAGAAATGGTGGCAGTAGAAGGAGAACTTTTATTGCCCTGTTTGTTAATAATGTATAGGGACTACATTATTGCTATAAATCACATAATATATATATATATATGAGTTTGGGTGTTTTGGCTATCCCACAAATATTGAAGGGTTTCTTTGACCAAGGATAGCAAAAGTATTCTCCTCAAAGTTTAAAACATCGCCATGAAACTTAATAAAGTTAAAACAAGCAAGAAATTAACATCACTGGAACACTATAGCAGAGACACTAACCTGCAAAGAGTTTAACCTCGTTGGTAACGCTTTTACGCCCCCTCACTTGTGATACTTATAGGCCCAGCTGTTCCACATTATTTATGTTAGACTACATTAGGAGCTATCTTCAATCATCTTTTAAACTGACTAACAATTACTTTCTAAGAGCTCCTTAGTCAACAATGGCTCAAATATGAACTTTATATACGTAAATATATTGTATATTTACAATCAGACATATAATTTTAAACCCATTTTTGCAAGCATATAAGGGTTGATGATCTGGCTAATCATATAATCTTGATTTTTTTAAATCAGAAATGTGGGTGTTCAAAAGTCTCATTTGATATAGCAACCTTATCTCCTTTCAATAAAAATAAGGCTTAAGGTATTTCAGTATTTTGATATTGATTGCGCTAAATAATCTATGTGGCGTAAGTTTTGAGGCAACTTCTTGTACTTCTCATTCCATGGCTGTGCACTGACTTTAGTAATAGCCATTAATGTGGGATTGTTTTATTGTTTTTTTTGGATATGGGGGCTGACTCACATCTTCCTTAGGACTCTGGGGTAAGATTAGATGATAATTGGCAGTAGAGCGTCTTTCTTCTAGTGCCAAGGCCCTTTTCCCTGTCTTTTATCCTTTTAAAAGGTCAAAAATCTTTTCAGGACGTCGTTTAGGGCAGGAGGCCGCATAATGTCCTTTGGATTCACAGATCTAACAAGTTAACCCAGATATGTTTCAGAATTTTAAAAATTCACTCAGTGGGTAGGAAAGTTCTCCGTGGCCCCTCTAGCACTCTCATTAGCTCAAGAGAGAGATGGTTTAGGTTCCTACGTTATATAACCATAATGTAAGAACACTTCTTCAGATATTCAATCATGGATGGTGTATCTAGATTATTCACAAACTTTCAAAGCAGGGAACGGTAAAACGCCAGATAATTCTTGGTGGCATTCTAGAGCGTGATCTTGACGTTAAAGTCTACCATGTCTTTAGCACCCAGAATTACCTGTTCATATTTAAATTTGGTCAGTAAGCTCAGTAATGGTTTCCTTCTTCTTAATCTAAATGGTCATGAATACAGCCTTTTGAGTGGCCATGTGTTTAGTGATCTAAACTTTCATAAAACCATGAATTTCTCATCAGAAAGATCTAGAATTCCTCATGTAAGTTAGCATGATCAGATCTTGGCTCTGGTTATCTAAACAGTTAATCATGGTAGTTGCTTTAAAAAGTATCTGCCTCATGCATGGCCATTTTTGTCAATTTTAAACCAAGCTGTACGTTTCCATGCTTGTCAAATTTAAGGATATTAAATGGATTAAATTGTTGGAACCCTGGATAGAAACTTCTGATCTGGATGTCACTGGTGCAGTACTAACCTGAGGCCTTGGGTTACTAGCTTGGGGGTTGATTTAGTTTGGGAGCCAACATTTTTTACAGAAAAAGGTAAGAAAAATAATGAGGTAGGCACTAAACTTGTAGTCCTATGCATCATTTCTGAGATAGCTTCTTCTTACAAAGTTTTTCTCCAAATAGATCTGATTAAGCAGGAGGTACAGTTTGGAAAGGGCACCAACACTGACCATCATGAAATTCAATTAAACTTTTCATTCCCAAGTGGTTTGATTCTCCTGATCCTAAAAACACTGTTGTTTTCATTTCATAGCTCAACAAAATCTCTTCATACTTCACGCATGCTAGTGCGCAGTTCATCCAATTGTTTTTGTGTGCAACTTCAGATGTATGGAGTTTGCAGACTTAGAGTATAGATCATTTTTTGATTAAAGGAGATCTTTAAAATCTTTTTGAAGCGCCTGAATTAATTCTCTCAACCCTTTATATCCGCTGCATGGCTGCTTGTCAATATTTGATCTGCTGGACTCCCAACTAGAGGTGGGCTGCGGCTCAATTTTGCTTCCCAAGTGCTGTGCAGCCTCACATTTCACATTAGGTGTATCAATTAAGCTCTTCAACCACCTCAACCTGTTGGATAATGTCACCTGGAGTAACTCAGTTACATTCAACTTTCTCTATAATCTGAGTCATGCATTTAATTTCATTCATTGGTGATCCTGCGTTTTTCATGACCTGATTAATTATAGTCATAAAGCTTTAGTTTTAATGACAATAAGTTTGACAAGTAATTATTATATACATACTAAGGTTGAAGTTGCCATTAATGGACTGAAAAAGCCCAAAAACTGACTTCAAGTTGTGTATTAGGGCCTGAAACGCTTCCACATATCGCTGGTCTTATTAAACACATCCATTACAAGGTAAGGGTGGCAAAAAATGGTCAATTGGGAATTCCATACCATAGTTTGATGATACCTAGCGAGATATTGCCCCATATGAGCTACATCATTAGCTTGCTGTAGTACTTGATGATGACTCAGAGGCAAAAAAACCATATTTCTGAATCAACTGGTCCTGGTACTGATGGCAATGAAATAAGATGGGTAATAAATCAGATTTTATGGCCAAAGAGCTATAGTCCTCAAAGTAACACTTGTCCAATTGTCTCAACTGATCTCTAGTAAACATGTAGGTTTGAAAGTTCTCATTCTGTGAGGCACATGAAATTTAACTTTCTCTAGCTCTATACTTTTAGGAGTAGTAGGATAACATAGAAATGCCATATTGAGTACTATTTCCACCTCTCCTTACCTGAGTTGGGTCCATCTCAGGTTTAAAATTTATTTTCCTACTATAGTCCCCTGTAGTGAGCACAAATAGTGTAGCCCACAAACCTTCTGCATGCTACTTGTAATGGTTACTGTTAGTTGTTCCAACTCTAGCTATCCTAATATAGTATGACTAAACATTAAAGCTCTTGATTTTTTAAATAAGTAAGACTATGCTAAAAATATAAATAAACAAAATAGTTGACCACAAAATAAATAATTTATTTAGAATATGCAAATAATATTTATAGTCAAATCACATCATTCAAAGTTTAATAGAGCTCTTTTGGAGGATCATTGACTATTGAAAATAATTATGGGAAGGAGAAAATTGTCAAGAAAAGGTTTGAACAGGAAGTCATGGGCCAACTACAATGCAACCCATTTTGGGGCAAAATCTATCAACAAATTCAGGATCATCTCACAACTCTCTTTAGAACCTGAAACCAAGTTAAAATATCCAACATCAGTTAATATATTTGAACATTCTATCAACTCTTAAGTTTCAGGAAACAGCATAAGAAGTTAAGACCAGCCTGCCAGTAAGAATACTTGAGCACCCAAAAATAGTCAGAATGCCAGTGATATTGTCACTCATATGACGTTGTATGGAGCTGCAAATTGAATAACAGCGACTTGTTGATGTAGGATGATTGTGAAAAGAAATCCAGAAATGAACCAAACAGAAACAACCCCAGACCTTGTGGGTCTTGCTGCTGGGGATTGGACTAATTGGTTTGCTATTTCAGATTATTGGTGGAAGGGTTCATCACTAAATTAGAGACAAGGGGGCGGATCCTTGCTTGAAAGTAAGATATATGAGGCCACAGAATTCTTATATCTTGATAGCAGATGGCTTCAATGATGGGGTTAACTTACCAAAAGATTCTTACATGTAGGATCCAGTTTACTATGGTGGGAGTGATTGTAACTATCAAAATTGGTAAAGCCCATCCAGTGTAGGGGCTGAAGGGCCACAAAGTTAGTGCCATTGGGATTTTGGCAAGAAGAATTGAAGGGAAAAGAAAAATTTGAGTACTAGTGGTAATTATATTGGAAAGGAAATAAAGAGAATTGACCAACAATCTCCTCAGTGTGATGCAACTGATTAAATAGTGTTTGATTAGGTAGTAGGTCCAAGTAGGGGTTTGGGGCCAACAAATTTGACCTAAACCAGCGAATTTTTGGGGGAGGGGGAAAATAAATTTAATTAATTTTTACATCAAAGGATTGGGTGGCAGGCCAATTCAATATTAGTTTGTCCACAAATGGCTAGATAAAGGCTTGACTGAATGTTCCGTCAGTTGGCATGACAGCGTCTAGCTCAATGGGCAACAGAAATTCCCCAGGCCACCCCACATAGGGGCAGTCCCAATTAGTTGGAGGCGGGTTTGTGATGCCCAACCTGCCTATGCCCAGTCTCTGGGGCGTTTATTAAACCAAATGAGTTTTATCAGGTGCAAATCCCAATTTTAGATATGGTTTTGAATTATCTGCGATAATCCCTGAAGGTACCATCTGCTCATTAGGAACCATCCCTGACAAGTTTTGAGGGGTGTTTGGCATCAGCAATCATACTGCTAGATGATTTATACTGTCAGCAATTTCAGCTGAGAATTCAATAATTGTCCCTTTCATCTTTGATTCAGTAATCTTGGTACAGATTTCCTTAATTCAGTGGACAAGTTTGGCAGAGGTGAGCGCGGGTACTGGGGAGAAATCTATAGAGAGCGCGCTGTTAACCAGCGCTCATCTACTACGTGGGTGAGGTTGCCCTGAGTGATGATGGGTATAGCCGTCCTCTTCATACCTTTTTAATTTTAAATGGGAAAATTTGCCAATCCACGCAAAAGGGAAGCTCCCCTGGACTTACATTAATTTGGGGCTTAGATATGATCTTAAAATCAACCACTTCTGCCATAGCTTAAACCCAATCTAAATGATAAAATAACTTTACTTTAAAAGATTATGGGATGCCAAAATATAGAAAACTGATTGGATATAGATCTTAACTCAGAAGTTTTTAGCAATTTTCCCTGTATCTTGGTTATTTCATGTACCCTATATATTGCTTTCTGGAAATAAACTGGATAATTGTTTTTGCAATGTTTTGGTTGCTACTGTTATATAGAAAATTTAGAATTACTCGCCAGTTAAAGAGCTTTTACCATTAATTGTTATTAGTTTATTTAGAAATTATATCCTTATGCCAGTTCCTTAGTTGCCTTTATTTTTCCCAGAAAGTTTTATTTTATCCCCCACGTCCCAACATAGCTCTAACTCTATTAGAAAATCTTGCATTTTATTGCAAGTCTCAGTCAATATGGACAATTCATAATCTAAGCCTTTTAAAAGCTTTTAAAAGATTCTAAGTCAGATGTAACATTCCATCCAACAGGGCTAATAGGGTTGCTTCTTTTTATAAAGGCTGTATAATCAAAAAGGCAATAACTAATATATTATATTTAATTTTTTATCTCAACAATGATTAGTGCAGAAAAGAGATCAATAATGAGGCTAATATTATAAAATACTATAAAACTCTTATAGAGTAAATAATTTTATATGCTAATCTTTGTTAAGAGAAACATAAAGGTAGAAATTGGATTCTTTACCCAAATTTAGTAACTTGAAAACTACATATGTATTTATTTGCATCTATTAAATAAAAAACCAAAATAAAAACAGTTCTTTTTACTTTATATAGTTTTCTAAGTCTTTTTATATATGTAGCTGTATATTTGTAGATAACCTGTTCTTTGTAAAGCTTGTTAATGAGTATATAAAAGGATTATAATTGAATTGTAAAATGTGCTTATAAGAGTTTAACCACGTAAATTAGGGCAACTAATAAGCAATGGTTGTACTGGTATGAATTTGATCAGTCTATAAGGATTATGAGCTTAATAAGGTATAAGGATCTTTAAAAAGCTTATTGATATTGTCTCCCACATCTTTGAATAGACCAATATTTTCAGACGCTAAAGGAGATTTTAATCTTGTTCATTATATAATATTTGTGTGTAATTAAGCCCATAATTTATCAGCTCTAAATTTTTATATAAGAAACTTTTTTTCATATAATCTAACTGTTATTTATCAAAATATATAATTTAAAATATATATATATATATATCACTTTTATAATGGTAAAGCTGGACCATTTCTGTCATTATGAGACTTCAAAATAATGAAAATCTCTTTCTGCTAAGCATCACTTTTCGAAAATCAATTCAGCCTGAAATTTAGCTCCATTAAAGAGATTTATGAAAACTATTAGCAAATATGGCGGGAAACCCCGCAAAAGAACCCGCAGGCTATGCCAAACGAGCCAGCACCAGCCCCAAACGAAGCAACTCTTGGTTACCCACCTCAGGGTCAACCAGAATCACCCGCTCTCAAGCAGCAGCCATGAAAGCAGGCACCACCCCCAACCTGGAGCTACTCCAACTAGTGCCAGTTCACCTGATCGCACTTCTGCAACCTGCACGCCTAACAGCTCTGTGTGCGCTGCCTCCCACCAACCCGCTGGTCCCCCTCCAACCAAGGAGGCCATCACTCACGCTGTTTTAATGGCGTCTGCTCAGTTGAATGCAACTCAGCCCATCCAGGCATTCACCTCCCCCATTGTGTCAGCTAATTCAGCCCCATCTATTATTGCTGACGCCGTGTTTCTGGCTCCCTCCATGAGGGGCGATACCCAGCTACCTGGCCCCCAAATCCTCAGATGTAAGGTTGGATTAGCCGCACATTCTGGTTCACTAAGCACCAAATTGGGACAATCTACTCTTCCCAATGAGGATTCAAATGGTTCGGATTTTGGAACTTCACACCAGTTCCAATCTCACCCGTCCCATTTAAACCCCATAATTGGCACTTCTCAAGTCGGCACTTTATTGCAATATGCTGAAAACGACCAATTCACTAATCAGCCAATGAGTTTTGCCCACGAAATCACAGCAAATACTTGGGCTGAATTTACCCAAATAGATTGGGATGGTGATGAAACATCGCCCTCCTCCCAATTGGCTGGAGTTAATTCCAATCTGGATGGGACTCCCCAATTTAGCGAGGCCCAACAATCACCTGGCCCCCAAACCCTCGGATGTAAGGTTGGATTGGCTGCACATTCTGGTTCACTAATCACCAAATTGGGACAATCTACTCTTCCCAATGAGGATTCAAATGGTTCGGATTTTGGAACTTCACACCAGTTTGAATCTCACCCATCCCATTTAAACCCCGTAATTGGCACTTCTCAAGTTGGCACTTTATCTCAATATGCTGAAAATGACCAATTCACCAATCAGCCAATGAGTTTTGCCCACGAAATCACAGCAAATACTCAGGCTGAATTTACCCAAATAGATTGGGATGGTGATGAAACATCTCCCTCCTCCCAACTGGCTGGAGTTAATTCCAATCTGGATGGGCCTCCCCAATTTAGCGAGGCCCAAAAAACCGCCCCTCAATTTAATATAACGCCAGCAACTGCTGTAACATTCCAGCAACAAGGGAACTCTGCAAACTTGTCCAAACCACCAGCTCACACTCAACCCGCAATTGCAGCCCAAAGCAAACACAAACGTACCAAAGGAGCCACTGGGGCGTGGCAAAAACCTCTGGCACCAATGTTACCCAAAGCTGACCCCCGTGAAGTGGCTTTTATTGCTGATGTTAAGAAGAAATGGGCCGAAACTAGAGCGCAAAAAGCTCTACCTCGCTCAACCCTCTCCCACGCAATTCGCCTTTATTATGGGCATAACCCTGTTGATTTCTATACAGAGGATTACTTCTCATACTTTGCAGCGATTGCGGAGACATTCCCAATTAACACCACCATCCATGAATCAGTGGAGGGCCACTACATCGATGTGGGCTTCACTGAAGCTGCCCTTGCTGACCATGCTGCCACCCTCCAGGTCATTATTCCACGCGGATCTCTTCGCATCTCCCGCACACGCTCTCACCTGGAGAAAATTTCATGGGTTACTTTTTCCAACCTACCAACGACTGTTGATCCTGAGTCTCTTAAACTGGCACTCCATCGTGGTTTAATGGAGTTTGGGTCTGTTCTTTCAGTGGACTTTAGCGTCCCCTCTTACTATGCTCCCACTCAAAGAGCTCGCACTGCTAGGGCGTCGTTCATCCCCTCCCCCACTGTATCCCGCAACATTGAGGTTATTCCTTGTGTGGCAGTAGTTGGGGCATGCCCTGAGATCTTTTTTGTCGACCCTGATCAGGCGCGCCCCCGGTGTTCATGGTGTAACGCCCTTGGACACTTGTATAGTGGCTGCACAGCTCGAAAAAAGCTCTCTTAACCACCACCCAGGGGCCTAAACCAGGCCAAAAACGATCCCACGTGGCTGCAGCAGCAATTCCACAACCCACACAATGGGTTCCCGTTCAAGACCTGTCCCCTGAGGCCTTACGCCTAGCAGTTGAAACAGCTAACCCCACTATTGGTATGGGATACCTTCGCGCTCATGCCCCCCTTCCAATGGGCACCCCCTCCAGTCTCCCAGAGTCAACTCCCTCTCTCACCAAGCGCAAGGCATCTCCCACAGGGTGCCCCTCGTCAGCCACCCCCACTCAGGGCTCCTCAGCACCCCCACCAACTTCCACCAGCGATTTATCGCATCAACCCTCAGCTCCCAATGGAGCTATGCCCACCAGCATGGACTGGCAACCCGCGGCCTGCGGTAGAAGTGCTACCTCAAAGAGTCCTATCACAACCCCACAGTCCATTTCGCGCGGATCCTTTGCAGTGTTGGAGGAAGTGAATATGGACTCAGACTCATCAAATGGGGACACCGCGGAGGTCACCATTGAGCACCCTCACGTCCTTCCCCTGCAACGGAGCGGGGGCAGCATCCTAGGCTGGCTTACTGGGTCCTCCGCCCCCCACCCTCTCCTTCCCTTCAGAACCCTTGACGCTCCTCACGGATTGCAGCTTATAGTCAAGCTAAAGGACTCAAAACTAGCCGCCTCACAGCAGCAGGTTTAAGCGCTGGCAACCCCCAGGACACGGAGGGGAACAGCTATGAGTCCCCATGGCAGCACCCTGGCCCTGCAATCCATCAACGCAAATGGGTTGCGGGACTTTAAGCGGAGAGCCCGCCTCCTCCAAAACTTCAGGTCAGCACAAATTGACATCGCTGCTGTCCAGGAGCCCCATATCCTCCCCCACGAACAATCTGCATGGAATGAACAGTTTGGAGGCAACTCCTTCTGGACAAACCATGCCGCCCTTATTGTTTTGAATCCCCAGGTTAAAACCCATTCTTTTTCACAATATCTAGGTGGCCGCCTCATACTGGCCAAACTCACCACTCCTGACTTCTCCTTCTTCGCTGCAAGCATCTACCTGCCTAATGCAGGTCAGGAGCAAAATCGGCTCTTGGAAAAGCTCCTCCAACTCAATCTCCCACGGAATACAGTCCTCTTAGGAGATTTCAACACAACCATAAGTCGCGTCCATGACTCTTACCCCCTGCAGCAAAGGAACGCCCTGGATCAAGTCGCCTCCAGGATTTCCTTCGCCTGAGTGGCTTTATAGATGCGCTTCCACCCTCCGCGTCTGGCCTAGGTTGCATGACTAGGATCCAGTATGATGGAGGAGCTTTCCAGTCAGCGTCACGCATAGATATGGCACTGATTGGCCCCCTGCTAATTGGCCGCATCTCCTCTCCCATCTCTCGTGACAACCATCTGAGTGATCACAGGTCACTCACCGTTGTCCTCACCACCACACTTAGACCGTCGCGTAGGTTCTGGCCTAGGGTTGCCCCAGCTCTTCTCAACAACCCCTTCACTAAGGAGAAGCTGTCTATGACCATCCGGGAGACTCTCACCTCCCCCCACCCCACCTGCTTGACCACAAGGCTAGATGGGCGGTGACCAAGGAGGGCATCACACGCGTTGCTTACAACTGTGCCAAAGCCCAGATGACTGCAGCTCGCGCCAGAGTCAAAAGGGCGGAAGCCAGAATCAGACATCTGGAGCGAAACTGCCAGCCTTCGCCCTCTCCCAGATGGTTGGAAGACTGGGAAGCGGCGCAGGAAGCACTCCGCTTGGAGTTCACACTGCAGGAAGAACGGGCAGCAAACTTTACAACATCTCGTTACTATGCTCAATGGGAACGCCCCACCCGCTTCTTCTTTCAGAAACAGAAAGCCCGGTCAACAGCGCAGGATATTACTGCACTGAAGATTGGCACTACAACCACTTCAGATAAGGAGGAAATTACGCAGGAACTACACCGCTTCTACTCCAGCCTCTTCCATGCCACCCAGGTGGACCCATCGGACATCCAAGACTTCCTGTGGCGGGCTCCAGAGCCGCCCATTGACCCACGGGCTGATGAGGCTCTACTGGCGCCTATTTCCATCCAAGAGGTGATGGAAACTCTTCTGAAATCCCCACGGCTTAGAGCCCCAGGCCTAGACGGAATACCCTTTGAGGTGTACCTTCTGGAACCTGCAGTGATAGCCAGAACCCTCCGCGACCTCTTCGCTGCACTCTTGGTGAATGGCGAGGTCCTCCCCAACTCCAGAGGTTTAATCACGACCCTCATTCACAAGAAGTCAGACCGTGAGAATCTGGCGAACTGGCGCCCCATAGCGTTGATCAACACAGACCACAAGCTCTTCACGAAGCTTCTGGCCAACCGCATCACCAAATGGGTGTCACCTCGCCTCTCCCCATCCCAGCACGGTTTTATTCCGGGGAGGTCGTTATGGGAAAACTATAATGACCTTCACGTGACTTTGACTGCTAACTCTCATAAGGTGAATGGCTTTGTGGCTCTCCTGGATATGGAGAAAGCATATGATTGGGTAGCCTGGAAGTATATTGATGCTTCCCTGGCCCGCTTCCATCTCCCACCCGCAGCTAGACGCTGGATATCAGCGCTCTATGACCAGCTCCACATTAGAGTCCTGGCGCCAATGGGCTTTACAGTGGCAGTACCAGTTGGACAAGGTCTCTAGCAAGGGGACCCCCTGAGCCCTATCCTTTTTAACACCACCCTTGACCCCCTCTTGGCCTCCTTACAGGACAAGCTTACAGGGATTCTGGTCCCAGGTAAAGCCCCCACACGCACCATGGCATTTGCAGATGACACTGCCATTGCATTTGGCTGCCCTGGGGATGTTGCCCTCGCTGCTGTGACCATTGAGAGGTACACCAAGGCGTCCAACGCCATGGTCAACACCTCCAAGACAACAGTTGTGCAGGTCGGCTCCCCCACCTTCCCCCCACCATTTGGTATTGAACCTGAGCGCGGTACCTTCCGTCACCTGGGCGTTCTCACCAACTAACAAGGAGTTGCGCTAAAAAACAATGAGGACTTGCTACTTGCAGCAGTTAACTCCAGGATTGCCAGCTGGAACTGGCAGCACATCACCCCCCAGGGTCGAGCTCTGATGGCCAATGTGTTCCTCCTCTCCAAAGTCTGGTTCCTAGCGCACGTCTGCCCATTCACAGATGCCTTTTATACGCGGCTCAATGTACTCCTCCGCTGTTGGATCTGGGGCTCAAACCATCCACCAATGGCCCTCTCAACCATTGCCCGACCCTGCAATGAAGGGGGCCTAGGGCTTCTGGACACGCGATCCCGCGCCACCACAATCTTCCTGAAGTTCCTATGGCCGATTGTCTGCTGGGACGCGACCCCCATGCCCCAATGGGCGCCCGCCCTCCGCCAGTCAGTGTCAGCAGCTCTGGGTCTTCCTAGAGCATCTCTGACCTCATTAGGGGAGTGGCTCACAAACCACCCAGGCCATCGCCTAAAACCATCCTCATCCCCCTACTGGAACCAGGCTCTCCTTGCCCTGAAACGAGTAGGCGCGCGGATCCACCATGCCTTCCCATACAGAAGGGATGGCCCTGGCCTCAGCCCCCGTCGTTATGCAATTGTGCACAATGGACAAGTTGTCACAACTCGCCTCAACCCCCAAGATCGTCCTCCCATCCGCCCAAGACTCCTTGAGCTCCTCCCTCCCTCCGTGAGATTTGACCTTAAGGAATTGTGGAAGGATGTCTATCACCCCATCCTGTCAGCAAAGGTGTCCAACACCTTATGGAGGGTACTCCACTGTTCATACAGGACAGGGGACCGGACTGGCCCTACCTTCCAGCACTGAAGCTGCCCCCGCTGTGTGGAGCCTATTGACTCCCACCTCCATCGTTTTTTCACCTGTCCAGGTGTCGCTGCATTTTGGCCAAAGGCCCGCGAGTTCCTCCATGCTCAGCCCTGGTCTGGACACCCTGTGCAAGACCTCATGTTTGAGCAGACATTGCCTGGTTGCCACCGACCCCTCCATGTCCTCGCCTATGCCACAGCCATCTGGACCATCCATAACTCCTTCCTTCATGCTGCCTTTGACCAGCAGGTGTGGACCCTTCCACACATGATCACCCACTTTCAGGTACACTTTGAGATGGCCCTGAAGGTCTGCACTATGTCGCCAACCCTCCCCCGCTTAGTTGTCACTGCAGCACAATGCCTCCTCCCTCCCCTTCCCTCACCTCAGGCTCTTAGGAGCCCAGGCGTAATTCAATAAACATCGATGAATCCCCCTTGGGTTGGGACCATTTAGTACTAAAAAAAAAGAGACTTCAAAATAATGTAAATTCTATTGCTCTAGTGTTATTTCTACCAAAACAATAAATTTTAATAAGTATCACAAATTCAGGTGCTCACTCAGTACAGATTATATACTCAAAGCTTTGATCTTAAAATTAAATGCTAGCGTAAAAACCTGAATAATTTCATATTATCTCAACTATTTTAATTAATATGTTGTAAATTAAAAAAAGTTTTTTTCTTGCTTATATGATAATTTGTTTTATTGATCTCAAAATAGTGGTCAAGCAATCTTTTCTGTTATGATAGCAGTTAACTTAGGCAAACAATCATTAATATCTGTAATATTATGGTCAACCCCTTATTTATTTGTCTAGGCAAGATTTCATAAGTCCAGAAGTGCTTCTGTATACAAAAACAATGTAGTTTCAAATAACCACCATTTATTCTTGTATTATCTAGTTTTTTTAAATGTCCTCATCCCTAAAAATTCCTCACGCAAATCTTAAGCATTTGTTTAGCATTTTATCATTATTATAAAAATTTTCCAATATAAAAAAATTAATGAGCAATACTTTTTTAGAAACACTAGACAAATTTTATATCTCTGATGTCTTTCCATAATGCATAGCCCTAGTAATTTCTTTTGACTTTTTGAATTCTTATTAAATTTTTAACTTAACTTAAAAAATTTGTTGCGCTTTTAGATTTCTTTAACTAGCCTATGTATTATGATGATACCAAAATACCTTTATTATAAGTTTATTAAGTATGTTACAAATTTTACTTAGAGAAGTGTTTAATAAAGTGATGATGTTAAGGAAGTCATAATTCTTTATTTTTAAGTTCCTACATTTAACCTCTTAGTCATTTTTTAAATGTTAGTTGGAACATTAAGTGCCTCTGCAACATCCATGCATATGAAATGGCTGGCTAATTATATGGCACTTCTCATGGTCTTTAAGACAAAACATATTTTAATAAAAGCAGCCTAGGATTTATGAAAATACAAGTATCTTTGCTTTAGATTGTAGATTATTTAATTTAAGAAAGGAATATATTCTGATAATCCAATTTAATATAAAAAATGAAATATCTCAATTTTTTACATACAAGCAACAGGGACGACTATAATCTATAAAGGTCTTTGGAAGTCTTATGTAGTTATGTTTTTATGAGCTGATGTAATTCTAAAAACTAAACTGATATAGAGTCTTGTTAGTAGATGAGATGATGTTAAAGGGTAACATAACTTCTAATGCATTAACATATCTTGACGTTAGTGTTGTATATATATTAATATGATCTATATATCTTCTAAAGTCATAAATATGATATTAAACATATAATCAGTATAGGTTTTGAGTAAAAATAGTGTTTTTGAGTTTATATAGATTATTGCCACAACTAAAATTTAAATTAAAAACGTTTTTTATTACTAGATTATAAAAAATTAAATCTAAACTTCTTCCTAAGTTCCAAAATATAAAAGATTAAAGTCTGTTAATTTTCCCATTTCTTAGTCATTTTTGTAACTAATTTCTGGTTTCTATTTGTGTTTTTCTAATATCTATATAGTAAACAGTCATAGAGTTCACCAACTAGTTTACTCTTACCATTAATAAGACCCTCTCATAACTGTCCTATACCAGTAATCTCTGAGATCACAGCAGGCATGCCAAACGATACCTTAAGGCCAAAATCCTGAGAATATTGTCTTTCTGTCATTATGATGAAAATTTACTTGACCTAATGGGTGATTTTTTTAAACAACAAATTATCCCCCATTGTGTTGTTAGTAGTTTTTTAGACTTGCCACAATTATTTATTACTTTTCAAAGAGAGCTTTTGTGATTGTCTCATACATCAATCAAGCCAAATTATGTTGCTTGTCGCACTCTAATATAGTATAATCCCTATATAAATACCCAGGAAGTCTCATGACACCTTCTGCAGCATGGTCAATCTCATTTCATCACATACCGTCACTAAAATAGTCTAAATCATCATTAATTATAGGATCATTAAGAAGTCTAAAAACCACAATGACCCAAAATATCTCCCATCTAATTTTTGAGTGATATAACCATTCACATTCCATACAACTCCTCTGAGTGCTAGTCCTATCTCTCCTACTTTCACACTCATTTGTAGCCAATTTTTTTGAAAATGTACCCATATAAACAAAGGGTCCTACCTCATAAAAGCCTTGTATGTCCTAAGATAATAGCTTGAGACTAGACCAAGGACTCATAAAGGCCATATGAGCCCTCACCATCTATAATGTGAAGCTTTATCTTTTTTTAACTTTGCATATTTTATATAATATGGCCTTTGCATATTCTTTTATGAAGGAAGTGTTATATAAAGCTTAATTCCTTGTTAGTATAATTCCACAGAATGATACTTGCTGTTAGTTTCTTTTTCATTCGCTTATTTATTAATTTTAGCTCACTGTGGGACCCAGGAGATTTTGATGCTTGCAGGTGTTATTCTGCACTGTATTTCCATAATAAATTCTCAGGATAAGGTTCATTCTCTACTGCTGTATTTATATTTTCAAGGGTATTGATAAACCACTTATATTAAAAAACTAAAATTATAAATAAACCAATGTGCAATTTTTTACTTTTTTTATTAATTAGCAACAAGGGGATTAAAAATGAACTCTCTCACTATTGGGATGCTTAGCATTCAAATTCCTCTTAAGGCTCAAAGTGATTCATACAAGAAATTCATTATAAGCTAGGCGCATCTGAATAGTTAATATGGGCTATTGACATATTAAATTATTGAGACTCACCTTGCTTCAATGTGAAGGGCAGATGATGAAGTGATATCCAGGAAGATGAACCCATGAGGCAGGGATTTAATATATTTAGACTAATTGTAAGGCAGGAAAATAGTTTCACCTTGCTGGATCCCCTCCAACCCTATAAAAGGGGCCAGTATCCACGACATTGGTTTTACTAGTTTAGCTTTAAGATGAGGAGGGGCCTCAGAATGGCTCCCCTGATTTGGCTGACGATTTGGTGAAATATAACTGCCTAAACTTGTGCTATTTGCCCTAGTATTAATAGAAGTGTTACCCCAATTCAAGAGGTTCCACTGGGAAATGACCAGGGTTTTTTTATCAATTTTTTCATTAATTACCTCTGAACCCCTCTTATTAATACCCTAGACTTTTAGTTTTCAGACATTACCTCCTTCAAGAGCGGTAGGGGGTAAATAAAGATGCAAAGCAAGGCCATAGACCCAGTTGACAATGAATTCAGAAGCAAGGGATTTGAAGGACTATTTATCCCCTCACTTATATATGACTACAAATGGTCCCTCCTAGATAGACCCAAGCTTCTCACTTCTAGGAGTGATTTGGTTATGGTATTACAGTACCAAGTCAGATTCTTGATAGGAAGGTCGAAGGGGGCCTGGAGCTCATTAGTGGCTTGGCCTTCTTTGGTGACAGTCTTTGCCAAATTAGTCATGTCCTTTGATTGTAATTGGATGAGTGTTGGGCCAACTTTATGGCTTGCTCATGGTTAGTCCAGACATATAAAATATCTTTGGCTAGTAAGCCAGCACCCCAGGTTCTCATCCATACAGAACTAGGAAAGTAGACATCTTGAGGATGCAATGGTATCTAATCTGGTAGGCCACTAGGGCATTGGATAAGTAAAGATCCCAGTGGAGAAGATCTAAATTGTCCATTTTGTGGAGTATCAAGACCAAGGTTCCGTTAACTCATTCTACAGAGCCATTTGTGGATGGGTTATAGTGGCTGAGAAGAGTTGTTGCGCTCCCATGGAGGTGGCAAGGAGCTTTACACTATAGAAGTATCATTTTCCCAGTTTCACATAGGAGGACCTGTGTAATGGTCAGAAACGTCCCAGTTTCTGATCGCCATCTTACCTTAGGTTTGATGCAATTCACGCTGAACATCCAGCGTGAGATGGACTCTCGAGGCAGTAAACCTCAGAATTAGGGAAATTCAAATTGAGAAAAAGATGAAATAGGTAAGCAGGGTTGCAAACCCCAGAATTAACCTTATTTTACTATTATCGAATAAAAAGTCACTGATGAATAGGATCCCAATAATCTGATGCCATGAACACACCAAGGAAAAGACAGGATATTTGAGGGAGATCAAAACCTTAAAACCCAAGTTTTTGTTGACATGACAAAAACTTGTTGTGCGCGGATCATCAGGTAAGATAAGGTAAGGGTGGCCCCAAGGCCACCAGAGAGAGAGAAAGAGAGAGAATTCCAAATGAAGTTCAGAATTATGCAAGCTTGACCTTAAAGGTCGCCCTTCTGGGGCCTCGCCCAAACCATTGATTAGGCTTGCAAGAGCCTAATCAATAATTCAAATGAGACACAACCCAGCGCCCAAACCTGACAAACACCAAAAATCTTTTTTAAACGAATTAATTCAGATTTGGAAAATCTGAACCTGAATTGAAATGCAATGTATGGCTTAATACCAATCATTACATCACCCCCTGCTAAAGAAGGGCCCCTCCCCAAAGAGGGGCCCTGCAACGGGAGGCTGCCACCATGAGGGCTTCCTGGGGAGAGTTACCTCGAGCCCCTGGAAAATTAGCCTGGAGAAATTCTGGGACCCTCACAGGGAAAAGCTAAATGGCAAGAGCGAATCAGGACTGGGCTGCTGGAATCAGCTCGCCCCGGCATGAGGAAACACGCCCAGCGCTTGGATGTGGACCTGGGGCACCCATGCTGGGTGAAGATGTACTGATGTAAGAAAGTGGCTGTGGCTTTGGCAGTCTGGGTGGGGAGAGCAACAGCTTCAACCCATTTGGTGATATGATTAATTTCAACCAGGATATAATGGTTGTCACTGGTAGTCTGAGGTAAAGGACCTTGTTGAATTTTAGGCCTAATTCAATTGAGCTGGTTCTTCTTCTGAGATAAGTTGATCTTTCAAAGCATCTATTGTATGGAGACAATAGACCAGACAATGACAATAGTTAAGATATAACTTCTTTTAATAACACTTGAAGCCATATTATTCTGTTGTTACTTAGATGATGGCACGCTTCCCTAATCCTTCTGATCCCAAGTAAATTCTTGACTTAATACAACGTAAAGTATAAAATACAAAAAGCTTATAGATTAGACTAGAACTAGTGGTAATAGTTGACTGTACTTTATTAGCATCGACTTAAATACAATTTATAGGGTTTGATGTTCACCTCACCTTGCCCATGACGCCTCATTTTCAATGGCACTTGGCACAGGAACACAGTAATATGTTCACTTGATGGTCTGCAATCCTTTTGACTCAGGGGCATCTTGCACGGCCTCAGGGTTGGTGTCAATCTCATAAATATTCTCAAGACAGTGTTTCTGATGCGTCTGCAAATAACTGGACCAATGCTCTTTCTCAAGCAATTGGCATCACATACCAAGATGATTCCTACCACTCATTAGTAATTAAAATAATTGAAAACTTGATTTACATTAAAACCTAATTTTGACATAGACCAACAAAGCCCATGTGCCTGATTATCAAGTCAACTATTATTATTAAGTCTGACCAAACCAACAAAGCCCTCGAGCCCATGACATCATAGTCAAATATTTTTAAGTGGAATTGCTAGGCATCAAATCCTGAGTTCAAATACTTAGGATATTTTTTGGTTTTTAATCACCAATTATTTTGATATGATACATAACAAATTAGCATCAGCTAATATTACTATTTCCCATATAAACTTACCTGGCGCTTTAAGTCCATGTTATAATTTTGGACAGTATCATTAGGATCTGTCATGTTATTTGCACAGGTCAAACCCACTGAGCAACAGACAGATGATGTGGGGATCATCATTCCTTCAGACACACTTAAAAATATACTTAAAATAGGAGCAATTGCCTCAACTGATTCTTTATTTATTTTTTATAAATACAGCTACCTTTCGCTGTCCCATCTCTTCTATGCTAAAAACAACCTCTTCTCTCAATTGCCCATCTCACTTATATACAGCAGCTTCAGGTGATACTGCTTCTCATGGCTTGGGCTATTCTATTCCGCCAATTTTCCTTAAATTCAGCTTGTTATCTCTAATCCTCTGTCACCCTAATTGTAGGAAATTTACTTTGTATTTTCAAATGTTGACATCACCTTATCGCCTTATCACCTTATATATAGGCAATCCAATAAACACATTATATCTAATAAAAACCCATTATATCCCAATACCGCCTCATCTCAAGGCACTCAAATAATTGTACCTGATACTATGTCTGGCGGATTACACCCTGCTGTCCCACGATTATCATCCAGTCATATTGGAATTGCAATATTACCCCCTCCTTGACTGATTGATAAGATCCTATTGTTTGTAAGGTCGGAGGAACTTCGCATGTACTCAGTTAATGATCTGACCACTTGCAGGGTCCTTGATGGTATATGTGTCAACTCAAGTTTTCTCTTTAACTTTAAACAGACCAATCCAAATACTGCCACCTTGTTTTTCTGCCCAAATCCATGTTGGTCATGGAAGAGAACCATATCGCCTTCCTTGAATGGTGACAGCCCACTACAACGTGCCTGATCAGCAGCCTGATTCCTGATCTTCTTGGTTAAGCTGAAGGAATATGCTTTGGTTTGCAGTTTGATCAGAATGTTTCACATGTTAGTCAAATAGCGGTGGAGTTCCAGTCCACCAGTGTCTTCTACACATGAATAAAGCAATGCCAGAAGAGCCAGGTGTTAGCCATATAGTAGTTGGAAGGGACTCTTCCCTGTGGTGGAATGGTAACTAATGTTATAGGTGAACATGTCAGTGGAAAGGAGAGAGCTCCAATCAGAAGGTCGATCTGTTACTAATTTCTGTAGTATTTTCACCAGTTTTCCATTCACCTGTTCAACCATTCTGTTGGACTTGGGGTGGTATGGGGTCATCAGAACCCCATGGAACTCCATAAGCTTATTCAGTTTGGGGAGGATGTGCGAGGTGAAGTTGGTTCCATTATCATTGAGAATAAACTGAGGGCAGCCATGCCGCTGAATAATGTATTCCATCACAAACTTGGCCACAGTAACTTCCCCCAAGTATTGTATTGCCCTCACTTCAACCCACTGGGTCAAGTGGTTGATAGTCACAAGAATGTACTTACAACATTTGGCTCAAGTGGCAAGGGGCCAGCGACATTGAGGGAAACCATGTGCCAAGCGAAATATGGTTTCACTAAATGATATGATGTCATATGGCGAAATGGCTTCTTCACTTGGCACTGATGGCAACAGGAGATAGTTTCAAGCACATTGAAGCTCATACTTTCCTAATAGTACTGGGGCCATAACAACTCCATAGTCTTACGCACTTCGCCATGCCCAACTGCCTTATGCACGCTCATAATGATTCCCAGTCATGCTGATGGGCCTGGAAAATTCACCGTAGAATTGTCAATCTGCTTTTACAGTTCCCCATTCCATTGGAAGATATTTGTTTGCATCTCATTTAACACTTTGATTACTTGGAGCAGTTTGTCATCATATTTTCTGCTGAGCATCTTATCATACATCATGTCACTGAGGTCTGCTGTCACAGCAATAGTTGATAACCAGAGATAAACAGTCAGCGTTCTGATGCTAGACTCCTGGATGATGGAGAATCTCAAAATCATAAGCTTGCAACTTAAGGGCCCATTGAGAAAAATGGCCTTCAGGTTCTTTGAGGTTCTGCAACCAGCGTAATGACATGTGATCTGTCCCAACTTTGAATTTACTCCATGCAGATAGACTCTGAATTGCTTATATGCATAGATCACTGCTAAGAACTCCTGCTTGGTCACAGTATAATTTATGCTCGTGACAGTTCAGACTTAAACTACAGTATACTACCTGGATGTTCCTCTCCCTCATCATCTTTCTGAGAATGTACAGCCCCAACAGTGGAGAGGGACGCATCCATCTGAACAATAAACTCCGATCAAAGTTCAGATATTGTAACACCGGTGCGCTGATCAACACTGTATGGAGTGTGTCAAAAGTGGATTGATGACGTTCCATCCATTTGAATACAGCGTCCTTTTTTAACAACTCAAATAGCGGGCCCCAATACAGCTAAAATTAGGGATAAAGCACTGGTATTAACTGACCATTCCCAAAATACATGTATGTCACGCTTACTATTAGGAGTAGTCATTTTCTGATGTCCTCCACCTTAGCTGGCTGTGGATTTAGCCCTTTAGAGTCTACCACGAACCTCAGGTATTCCAGATGATCTTTGAAGAAGTTACACTTTTAAGTTTACTATTAATGTTCACCTCAGCCAGACAGCAAAGTACTGCTTCAAGATGGTCAATATGCTTTAAAAAGGTTTGAGAGAAAACATTAATATTGTTGAGGTATACAAGGACACATGACAGTTTCAGGTCACCAAGAATAGTGTCCATGGCTCGCTGAAATGTATCTGGGGCGTTGCACAGCCCTTGAGGCATCCGCGTCAGTTGAAAAAGGCCTGTAGAGTTGTTTACAGCGCATGTTTCTTGTTCCTGCCAGGGTAACTTAATTTGCCAGTAACCTGATATCAAGTCCATCACAGAAAAGTAATGGGCTTCCCCTAATCAGTCCAGAGCATTGTCAATTCTTGGCAAAGGGATACATATCTTTTTAGTAATACTGTTGAGCTTCCAGTAGTCTATTACTATGCGGTTGGTGCCATCCTTCTTTTTTACAATTAAAACAGGCAAAGCCCATGGGCTTTTGGATGGTTCAAGCATCCCTTGCTCTAACAACTTGTCAATTTCCTCAGTAACAACATCTTCCACTGCACACAATTGCAGATTGGCCAAGACCTTTTAGGAGGATGAAATCATGTGTCTACAATGGACCACCCCCAGGCACATCCTAAATCATGATCATTGACAGCAAAAATCCCCTTATACTTATGAAATAAAGCTATTTCTTGGTCTTTTTGTTCTTTCAATAATCCAGCTAGTTTACTCCGTGGTACCACCATTAGTACATTGGCAGGTGTCTCAGCCGTTAGACCAAATTCATCCAACAACCCAAAATCATGAACCTGACGGACCTCGTCTATTGGAATCAGATGTATATACTACAATTTGGTGGTGGCGGACCTACATTGGTTCGCTCTGGAGGTTTGCTAACAAAACCTTAATCTCCCCATGTCCCAGAAGTATAATCCCTGGAGCTACATGAAGCTCAAACTGTGTTTGATGATAGAGCCCAATGACTTCCCCATATAACCCACTTGGCACTTCCACGTCTAGCTCAGTGTTCACTAAGACTTGATGGCCAGAAGGGATGGATATGGGCCCTGCCACTCGAAGAGGTATCCCTTGATATTTATATATCTGCTGGGGAAGGGCCCGAGTCTTGCACTTTAGTCAGTGGTAGCAAACTGGCCTCACCCCATCACTATAGGCAAGGTTGATATGGCTCATATTCACTGTATCCTTCGGTACTTCACTATTGGTAAAGTAAATTGGGATCCGCTGACCTAGAATGACGAGGGTCTCCTCCATCATATTAACAACAGCCCCAAAATGGCACAGGAAAGTGGTTCTGATTAGAAGGTCGTAGTTTTTATTTGGCAGCACAATTGCTGGGGCTACCATGACACTGGACCCAAAGCGCAGAGGTAGCGCACTGTAAGCCCCTTCAGAGACAGTGCTTACTGCTCCAGCAGTTCCATAAACCATTTGATGGTCCACACCAGGTTTCAACGTCAACTTTGCCATTAATTTAGTGGACATTATGTTGACTGGAGCACCAGTATTTATTAAAGTGCAAATCTATTTTTTGCTATAAAAATATTATAGTATGTGCACTCAGAAAAAAATATTGACTGTTTAATACGTGAATATTTCTGGGCTCTCTTTTCCCAAGAAAACTCATTATCCCCTCACCAACTTGGGGGTATACTTTGACAATGGCATCTACTGGAAGGGCGACATTTACTCCTTTCAAAGCTGGCACATCCGCAGCAGAATCAAGTTGTTCCAAGGAATCTTGATCAAGCATTTGACAGGCATATGGCTTTGGTTGTTTGGGGACTCTTCCGCCGCTGCCTTGGCTTGAGCTTGGGTTACTACGTTTACTCCTCCAACTGGCTGTTGATATAAAAGTCTGTCATTGTACTGAGGGACTTTCGCAGGGTATACTACTATTGATTCAGGGACGTTTTGAGTGGATATCGCGGAGGTAGAGGGTCTCATCTCTACTCCACTCCATCTTTTCCCTGATAGTAATGATCTTGGTGTATGTAGTTCACACGGCAGTTATGGCAGAATTTTGCCATATGACCAGGGTAACCACATTTGTAGCAGTTTACCCCATAAGAGCCATGTCCTTGATTATAATAAGCGGGTCCAGACTGGAAAGTTTGGGGTCATTCAGCGTAGCCAGCCCCAGGTCAGTAAGCTGATTGTTGACAGTTGAAATAGCTAGGTCCTGGTTGATAACTGGGTTGCTGACAGTTTTCATGGCCAGCCCATTGTTGCTGATTGAACAGTTGAGCATAATTAGGCTGAGGACGAGGCGCAGAGTTATAGTAAGGCCAAGTATTACTAATCAGAGCTGGAGGAGGATGAGAGTATTCTCTGAATAAAAGCGTGCAGTAGCAGCAGTAGTCTTCCATTCCATATTCAGCAGTGGAAAGTTAGGGGATACATGACGCAAAAACTGTACAATCTTGAGCAGAGGAACGTCATAATCCAGAAGCAGCGAAATAACATTATGAAGTTTGGGATATGGCTTCACCGCGGAGGACATGTGCAATGCACATGTTGGCTCTGCTAAGTACCCAGCTCCAATCAATACATGGGCTTCTGTTGTAAATTTGATCAGCAAACTCTAGGTGAGTCTCGTTTTGATGTAATCCAATCATTAAGAATTCTTCTTTTTGCTGCGACAACTTTGAAGTACCCCAAACAGGTGGAGTATGGTATCCTTTACATCCTTATAGGTGACAGAACTACTTGGGAGGTAACAGGTGACCTGAACGGCACTTCCTACATCCAAGGCAGATATTAACAACTTAGCCTTCCATCTATCAGAGGCTCCTTCTCGCTGCAAAATCAGAATGTTTTTTGAAGAACCCATTAATGTTCCCATTGCAGTCAAATGGAGGTAATTTTTTAATATTAACCTCCTCATCCCATTTATGGGGTTTCAGACCATAGTGGGGAACAGATCGAGATCCTTTATTTTAAAAGTGGTTTTTGATGAGGAGCTGGATTAGTAAAAATTGGGATTTCAGCTGCTTCAGGGGTAGCATGACCTTCTGTTATGGGCGGTACCAGTCATTACTTGTTGGATTGTTGTTCAGAATCAGATTCATATCTGGTACTATTATTCTGGGTGTAGTAGCTCCAACCAGCATCATATTCATCCTTGTATGATGCCCCCTCTTAATGGTCATCATTGTCCCAGCGAGAAGACTGAGAAGTATTGGTCAATCTTCGTTCTGCGCACTGCAACTGTTTGGTAGTATCTTTCAATTGTTCAGTGAGTTCTTTGTTTTGTTGTCCCAAGATTTGCATTTGGCTAAACGTACTATCAAGCTGGTGCATGACAGCATCTCGTTCCTGAAGAAGTTCATCTTGATTTTTGAGAACAGCGTCTAAGGTAACTTTGAGTTCCTAATATCCAGCTGGTGCGGTGTTCCATGAAGAATCCACAACAACACAGCATGTGTATGGCATGGCTGGTGTTTGGAGTTCCAGAGTGTTAGGTGGTTGATCAATGGGCCCCCTGTAGTGAGCACCACTGTTATAATTTTGGATGGCATCATTATGATCCATCGTGTTATTTGCACAGGTCAAACCCATTGAGTAACAGACAGACAATGTGGGGATCGTCAGTCCTTTGGACACACTTAATAATATACTTAAAATGGAGGAGCAATTGCCCCAACTTATTCCCGCCCTTTCTTTATTTATTTTTATAAATACAGCTACCTTTTATTGTCCCATCTCTTCTACGCTAAAAACAACCTCTTCTCTCAATTGCCCATCTTGCTTATATACAGCTGCTTATATCAGCTGATACTGCTTCTCATGGCTTGGGCTATTCTATTCCGCCAATTATCCTCAAATTTGGCTTGTTATTCTCTAATTTTCTGTCGCCCTAATTGTATGCAATTTACTTTGCATTTGTCAAATGTCAACATTTTTATTGCTTTATTGCCTTATATAGAGGCGATCCAAAAAAACCATTATATCCAATCAAAACCCATTATATCCCAATATCGCCTCATCTTGAGGCACTCAAATAATTGTAACTAATACTATGTTTGGAGAAATCCGCCCTGCTGTCCCACAATTATCATTCAGTCATATCAGAATCATGACAGTCCAGTCAAACATTCAACATACCTACCACATCTAAGCTTATAGTGTGGAAGGGTCGTTGGGCGTTGTAGGTTGATACTGATATTAGTTATTGAATCTGGGTTGTTTTTTATAGGTTAGGCAGGTATCCAAGGCTTCAGTTATGGTTTCCATGATACCCTCCCAATAATAGCACTATTTTATCCACTCATAGGTTTTGCATACTCCGCCATGCCCCATGATAATGTGATACTTAAGATGACAGGTACTCTCTCTGACGGCCAGAGATAGGGCAAACAGTTTAATGCTACTTTTTTATATAACTTCCCACTCTCCACCTTTGTTTTGTTGGTGTGCCTAACTAGAATTTTCTGTACTGGTTCATCTTCATCAGTCCATGCTTCAGGAGTCATGAGAAGAATATGTAATCTCTCAGCTTCACTTTTGTCTAAGTGAATAATGGGCAGCTGCGTTAACCCATCTACATTCATGTGGTACATTCCCACCAAGTGCTTAGTAGTTGTATCATGTAACGCACTGACTACTTCCAATGAGACATGAAGGAATTGGAAAGCATAAACAAAGTCAACGACCAAAGGGAATGAAAAGGTCCCTGGAACCATTCTTCTGGTGCATTCACTACAGGAATTATGGATAAACACCCCTTGGAGGATAGTTGTGAGTATGCTTACCACAAGCAACATAACCTAACCCCAAACAAGGTGTATAGGGAGGCAATAGCCTTCACAAACTCACTCTCAAGGTCCACCTCCTGTCTGTATAGGCCAAACATGCCGCTGTCAGATTAGATATTCCAATACAAACCACAGAAGACAATAATAAAATTAAGTAAGGCTCACAAACGGCTTTATTGGATATATAGGTAAGTTGATAGAAAACGGTACTAGAGAACCTCTCATTCTCAAGTCCCTTCTCATATAGCTTTCTGCTGCCAGCATAGTTCAAGCTCATTCGTCATGCTTGAAACTATGTCTTTTGAAATATGCTGAAAGCAAAACCCTAATTGTTTTAGGCCAGATTGAATTCTGTAGTGGGTGAGCCACCACATTTAATCATTCCAATTCTGATTCAAATATACCTTTAACTTAGAACCTACCTGCTTCAAAACCATTCTGTTCAACCCCAGGCTTGACAAAACTTCTAACCGCCATCCTTCCCCAGTCTCAGTCCCAACCTGGAGTCTAGCCAAGGCTAATTCTCTCTCACCCCCTCTATCTTTCACGCCAGCTTGTCCTGTCTTATCAAAGATCAGGGCAATGCGATGTTGAGGGAAAACTTCAACTGTCACATATCATAATGCTGGAGCTTCAGAGCCCAGCGAGCTAACCGTCCCATGGGTTTCTTCATATTCTGCAACTGATTTAGGGAGGCATAGTCTGTGATCACTTTGAAGGGAGTCCTATATAGGAATGGGCGGTAGTGTTTTGTGGCAAGCAAGACAGCCAAATACTCTTTCTCAGTGACGCTGTAGTTCTCTCAGCTTATGACAGCATGTTGCTAAAGTAGGACATGGGATGATCAACCCCATGCTCATCCAATTAAGCTTTGATACTTTTAACAGCGTAGTCAGAGGCACATGTGAAAACATGAAAGGCTTGCCATAGTCAGGATGCCAGAGGATCAGACTTTTTAAAGGCTACATCAGGGTTTCAAACGCGGTCTTTTGTTCAGCACCCCAATGGAAGGGGGTGTTCTTAGCCAGGAGGCGGACAAGGGCTCATTGAGTTGGGCGAACTTGGGGATGAATTGATGGTAATACCCCATCATGCCCAAGAATACCTAGATATTATAAAGGTTTTTAGGCGCTAGAATCTTGGATATTGCTTTGCCTTTATCTTGTAGAGGTTGAATTTCATCTTATGAGATGAAGTACCTGAGAAAATCCAGATTTTTCTCAAAAAAATTACATTAAGAGGGCTTTAGTTTGATGTTAGATGCTCACAAGCGTTGAAACACCTCCTTTAGGTGTGTGAGATGCTCATTGAACGTCTTGGAGAAGACTGTGTTGTTGTCAAGATAGATGATCACACAGCTCAGCTTAAAATCCTGTAAAATGTGATTCATTGCCCGCTGAAACGTATCAGGCGCATTACACAACCCCTGAGGTAGCTGAGTGGGTTGGAACAACCTCTTGCTGCAGATAAGGGCACACTTCTGATCCTGTGGAGAAAGGTCCATCTGCCAGTACCCACTATCCAAGTCAATGCCAGAGAATGATTTAGAGTCAGATAGTTGGGTTAGGGCTTCTTCAATGCGAGGGAATAGGAGAGCTATCTTTCTTTGTGAGGTTGTTTAATTTGCGGTAGTCCATAACTACCTGGTGACCGCCATTCTACTTTTTATGAGCAATAGCAGAGCTGACCAAGAGCTTTGAGAGGGCACCAGCAACCCCGCATTCAGTAACTGTTTTAGCTCTATTTTATCTGATGCTCCTCAACTTTAAACTTTCAATAGTGTTTGAATTGATTAAGGCAAGCATCCCTGACATCGATGGTATGATTCCAATCCTTCATATGTCCATAATAAGTATCAGATTGGAGAAGATGTCGCTATAAAACTCCAGTAAATAATGAAATTTATTAATCTCTGTGGGGGTTTAGATCATCAGAGATTTTACAGAGGCATAATAAATAATGATTGATCAGCAGGTAGGCCCATATCTACCATAGAATCCTAAACAATGACCTTTCTGGACATCCTCAATCGGAATTAGCAGGCCTATTCAGAGTTCCTGATGCTTCTTGACGACTATGTCCTTCTTGGTAAGTTTCCCCAGCAGGAGATTATAGGTCGCTGATAGGGTGGCTCTAGCACGCCTGGCAATAACCTGGGCTCAAGAGGGCTAACTCTATCAAAGCTGATTAGGTGCAGTAGGCAGCTGTGTGAGATTTTTAAGGTAATTATCATGTCAACTACCCTTTGCATACCAGCCTTGATGACTATCTCTTCAGAAGTATAGAATGGGATTTTATCCAGCGCTTCCAATGATAATGCAACATTTTTGTACGCCGTCCTGATGTGGTGTCATGTATGGATAAGGTGTGTTGTAAAGAATTGCATCTCCGTGGAGATACGCCGTAATGAAATTGCGCAGGGTTCAACCCACTGAGCAATAGGACCAACGACTTGAGGATTGAGGGCCCTCCCTAACCAAATAAACTTATTATATAAATTATGGAGCGCTTCTCCCACTAGACTTCTTTATTTTAATTTAATAACCACAGCGGATCCTCCTGTTTTACTATCTTCCCAACTATAAACAACCTAGCCTCTGACCTCTTATCCTGCTTGTATTATAGCAACTCTGGATGGCATCACTTCCATGGCTTAGTAGTTCACTTCGCCATATCACATTGGTTCCTTCACTTCTACATTCATTAGTCCATAATTACCCAATTTGGCCGATTCCTAGTAAACTGATATCGCCTCATTTCAAAGCGCTTTAATTACCATCACCAGTTCAATTCCAGAATCTTCCATACATTTCGCTATGGTGACCTCAGGCTTACTGTCCAGTCATATTGGAATTGCGACATTACCCCCTCCTTGACTGGACGATAAGGCTCCTATTGCTTGTATGGTTGGAGGAACTTTGCATGAACTTGATTAATGATCTGACTGCCAATGGGGTCCTTGATAGTATACACATCCATACCGGTCTTCTTGATAACTTTGAATGGCCCAATCCAAATAATGCTAGCTTGTGTTTCCGCCCAAATCCATGCTGATCATGGAATAACACCATGTCTCTATCTTTGAATTGTGCTAAGCCACTTCGCCGTACCTGGTCAGCAGCCTGGGCTTTGATCTTCTTGGCTAAGCTGAACAAATACTCTTCAGTTTGTGATTTAATCAGCGTATTCATTAGGGTGGTTAAATAGCATTGTGGATCCATTCTGCCGGTGTCCTCTACACAAGCATATAAAAGCGCAGGCATAGCGGGGTGCCATCCATAAAGCAATTGGAATGGGCTTTTCCCTGTGGCAAAATGGTAGCTAATATTGTAGGCAAACACCGCGGTGGAAAGGAGGGTACTCCAATTGGAGGGCCTATCAGAAACCAATTTCGGAGAATGTTCACCAGGGTCCCATTGACCTGTTTAACCAGCCCGTTGGACTCAAAGTGATAAGGAGTTGTTATAACATCGCGGATGGCCATCATTTTGTTGAGTTTGGGAAGTATGTGAGATGAGAAATTAGTGCCATTGTTGGTAAGGATAAACTGTGGGCAGCCGTGATGCTGAATGACGCATTCCATTACAAACTTAGCCACAGTAACTGCGCCCAGATCCCGAATGGCCCTTGCTTCAACCCACCTGGTCAAGTGGTCAATTGCCACCAGAATGTAATTGGATAAGTTAGCTCCCATTGGCAGAGGGCCAATGATATCAATGGAAACAGTATGTCAAGCGAAGTGCAGCTTTATAACTGGTATGAGGTCTTCTGGTGAAATGGATTTTCCACTTGGCACTGGTGACAGGAGGAGATAGTGTCAAGCACATCAAAGTTCATGCTTTCCCAGTAATACTGAGATCAAAATAATTCCATTGTCTTGCGCACACCACCATGCCCAACTGCCCTATGTGCGCTCATGATAATGTTAGGCCTCATTGAGGGTCATGGGAAATTCACCGTGGAATCACCAATCCGCTTGTACAACTCTTATTCCACTGGAAAGTATTGGATCGCATTTCATTCAACACCTTGATAACTTTGGCGGTTCATCATCATATTTTCCGCTCAGCATTTTATCATACATGATATCACTCAGATCTGCTGTAACAGCAACAATGGGTAGCCTTGACAAGCAGTCAGCATTCTGGTGCTTTGCTCCTGGTTGGTGAAGGATCTCAAAATTGTAAGCCTTTAGTTTAAGGGCCCATCATGCTAACCGACCCTCAGGCTCCTTAAGGTTCTGCAGCCAGTGTAATGATGCATGATCTGTTATAACTTTAAATTTTACACCATGCAAATAAACTTGAAATTGCTTATATGCATAAATCACTGCTAAGCACTCTCACTCAGTCACAGTATAATTTCGTTCATGGCTATTCAGACTTCAACTGCAATTGCCACTGGGTGCTCCTCTCCCTCATCAAAATTTTGAGACAGAACTGCCCCACAGGGAAAGAGAAGCATTTGTCTGTACAATAAATTCTTTTTCAAAATTTGGTTAACGTAGCACAGGTGCCTCAATTAATGCTGTTTGAAGAGTATCAAAGTAGTGTTGACAGTGTTCCGTCCATACAAACGTGGCATCCTTTTTTAGTAACTCAAACAGTGGACCTCCAATACAACTAAAGTTAGGTATGAAGCGATGATAGTAGCCAACCATCCCTAAAAATACTTGTATATCTCATTTACTGATTGGTGTAGTCATCTTCTGAATAGCATCCACATTAGCTGTTTGGGGCCTCAGCCCTGTTGCATCAACTAAAAACCCAAGGTACTCTAACTGATCCTTGAAAAAGTGGAATTTCTGGGGCTTGATTTTGATGTTGGCCTCAGCCAACCGGCGGAATACCTCTTCTAAATGGCTAAGGTGCTCAGAAAGTGTGTGGAAAAAAACGTTGATGTCATCAAGGTATACAAGAACACATGACAGCTTCAAGTTGCCAAGGATTGTGTCCATTGCCCTTTGGAAAGCAGCTGGGGCATTACATAGCCCTTGCGGCATATGTGTTGGTTGAAAAAGCCCTTTTGACGTGATAATGGCGCATTTTTCTTGTTCCGCCGCAGGTAACTTTTTTTTAGTACTAGATGGTCCCAACCCGTCCGCCGCAGGTAACTTGATTTTCCAGTATCCAGATATTAAATCCATTGCAGAGAAGTAATGAGCTCCCCATAACCAGTCCAATGCATCATCAATTCATGGCAAAGGGTATGAATCCTTTTTTGTAATGTTGTTGAGCTTTCAGTAGTCAATTACTACCCGGTTAGTACCATCCTTCTTTTTAACAATTAGGACAGGGGAAGCCCATGGGCTCTTTGATGGTTCGAGCTGTCCTTGCTCCAGCAGTTTATTGATTTCTGCTGTAACAACTTCTTCAGCGGCACTAGATTGGCGGATTTGCTGAGATCTAATGGGGGGATGATCCCCAGTGTCCACTCGATGGATCGCTCCTTGGGCGCACCCCAAATCATTATCATTGACAGCAAAGATCTCTTTGTATTTTTGAAATAATGCTTCTGCTCAATTCTTCTGATCTTCTGATAAAAACATTAAATTTTTATGCGGTACCACTGCCATTATGCTGGGCTGTGTTTTGACGCGTAGACCAAATTCCTCCAGTGAGCCAAACTCATAAATCCCTTGGACCTCCTTGACTGAAATGTAATGGAGGAAGGCAATTACTTGATGTCGGCGGACTTGCATTGGTTTATCCTGTATATTTGCTACCAAGACATTGATCTCTCCATGCCCCAGAAGTATAATGCCAGGGGCCACATGAGGCTTGAGCTGTGATTGTTGATAGGGCCCAATGACCTCCCCATATAGCCCAGAAGGCACTTCCACCTCTAACTTGTTGCTTATGATTGCTTGGTGTCCAGAGGGAATAGATATAGGGCCAGCGGCTCTGAGTGGCAGCCCTTGATATTCATAAATTTGGTGAGGAAGGGCACGGGTCTTGCTCTTTAGTCGATGATAGTGAACTGCAAACACTCCATCACTATATGCAAGGTTAATGTGACTCATGTGTACCGGATCCTTTGGCCTTCCCCTGGAAGTGAAGTAGATTGGGATCCGCTGCCCCAAAATTTCAAATGTCTCCGCTGTCATATCTACAATAGCCCCAAAGTGGCGCATAAAAGTGGTCCCAATTAACAGGTCATAGTTATTGTTTGGTAACACTATAGCTGGGGCCACAATGACAATTGACTCAAACTGCAAGGGTAGCGCGCTGTATGCTCCTTCTGTTACTGTGCCTTCTACTCCTGCAGTCCCATACACCATATGATGCTCCACGTCAGGCTTTAATGCCAACTTTGACACCAACCTTGTGGATACTATGTTGATTGGGGCGCCTGTATCAAATATTGCACAAACTTGAGTTTTTGCTACTAAAGTATCACAGTAAGTACACTTGGAGTAAGATGCATCTGATTGTTTTAAGACATGGACATTTAATGGGTCTTTTTTCCAAGGAATCCCATAATACCCATCCCCACTGTAGGGTATTTTTTAACAATAGCGTCCACAGGGAGGGCCACACTGACCCCTGTCAAGGTAAGCGCATCAGCAAATGGATCTGGTTCAACAGTAGAAAGGTGATCAAACATTTGACAAGTGTAAGGCTTTGGCTGGTCCTGAGAGTTTGCTTCTGCCATGTCTGTGAATCGTGTTTGTGTCAGCAAATTCACCCCTCCAACTGGTCGCTGATATAAGAATGCATCATCATACTGAGGAACTTCCACTGATGGTCCAGGAATGAGTTCTGGTGGGACGTTTTGGGTCAGATAGTGGAGGTGGAGAGTCTCATCTCTACTCTGCTCTGGTTTTCCCTGGTGGTACTGTTCCTGTGGTAAGTACTGCACCTGACATTTGTGACAGCTTCTAGCCAGGTGCCCAGAGCGACCACACAAAAAGCAATTATTCTCATAAGACCTACAGCCATTATTATTGTAAAAGGAGCCACCATAAAGCTTGTGCTGGGATTAAACAGTGTAATTTGGCTCCTCCCAATAGGTGGGCTGCTGTTGGCAATTGGATTAGAAGTGAGGTGTGTATTGTAGATAAGGCCAGTGGGCGTCAACCGGACACTGAACAGGGATGGATAAATCCTCTGGATACAAAATTCCTGCAGTGGAGGCGCTAGGGTTCCGCTCTATCTTGGGTGGAAGGAAGGTAGTAGATAGATGGCGTAGAATCTGGACAAATTTAAGCAAGGGTATGTCAACCTCTAGATATGGAGCTAAGGCATTAAAAACTCATGATATGGTTTCACAGCAGAGTTCAACACTATGCATGTCACATTCAGTTAAGTACCCTGCCCCAATTAACACAAGGGCTTTGGCTGAGAATCGATCAGCTAATGCAGTGAGGGTCTCATTGAGTTTTAAGCCCAATGGTCAAAAACTCAATCTTTCGCTGTGACATTTTCTTGGTTCCACCAAACAACTTCAGCACCATCTACTTGACTTCATGTAGGAAGCAGAACTAGCTGATAGGTAACAAATGACTTGATCTGCACTCTCAACATCCAAGGAGGAGAGCAATAGTTTTGCCCTCTGTCAATATGAAGTACCTTCAGTAGCAAACTCAAATCAGTGAAAAAACCCATGAATGTTTCCTTCACAATCAAAAGGTGGGACCTGAGTGTTCATTGTATTATTGGTCAATGAGCCCCCTGTAGTGAGCACCACTGTTATAAAAATTGGCATCACCGTGGAGATATGCCATAATGAAATTGCGCAGGGTTCAACCCACTGAGCAATAGGACTAACAATATGAAAATCGAGGGCCCTTTTTTAACCAAATAAACATATTAAATAGAATATGGAGCGCTTGCTCCCACTAGACTTCTTTATATTAATATAATAACCATAGCGGATCCTCCTGTTTTGCTATCTTCTCAACTATAAACAACCTAACCTCTGACCTCTTATCCTGCTTGTATTATAGCAACTCTGGATGGTATCACTTCCATGGCAAGATGGAAGAGGGATATTCAGCTGTGCAAACATATCCTTTTTATCTAATTCCTCATTGGTCAAAATCAGTGGAAACTCATAGTTAGTCAGGGAGATAAACCTTTTTCAAGTTAATAATTTCTTCATACTCAAGCATAAACTAGGTACCAATGAGTGATCATAGGTATTGTTATCCAAAGCCTCCGCTGGAGCTGATAAGATGAGCTTCACAAAACAGATGGTCAGAGAAGAGTACGCCTCAATGGCGCAGGTATTGGTTGGGCCTGTAGTTGCAAATTCTTGATTGTAGTTGAGGTCAGGGGCCAGCTTAATTTTTTCATAAATTTGGATTACACAACGTTCAGAGGGGACCCAGTGTCAAGGATAGCCCTATCTTCACTCCATTTTTATGACCTCACGTATAGTTAAAGTTCCACACAATTGGTGGAAAGAGTGAGGACCTCCTTTATATGAAGAGTAGAGGCAAGTTTTTTTTTTAGTTTCAGGGTATTTTACTTGGATAGTATGCAGAGTATGAGCACACTGGATAAATCAGATTATAATAGCAATGAGCTGATAAGCGTCACTAGCAGTGTCAATAATATCAAGACCCCTCAGCACTTGTTGGAGATAAATTTATCAAGGGATCCTAACCATGCCCTTCTATCTGGGTTCAACCTGTCAGGTATCTCCAATTTAGCTGGGGCTCCTAAGACATAGTGACCAACCTTTACAAACCCCTTCAATTTGTCATCATATGGATTACCAATGCATGTTAGGGAGCCCATATGGTGTGAGATAGGTTCAGGACTTCCCTAATGCAGGATAGGTCCTAGGGTTTCTCCCCCACCTTATTAACTTTTGTAAGGGGAGTTGGAATTGTCACAGCTCAATTTTTTACCCCCAATGTAAGGGGTTTGTGCTGCCTCATGGGCTTCAGGCTTCAGAATAAAGTTGTGTGGATGAGGGTTTAAGGAAGATAGCGTCATGGAGGTAGATGCTTTAACTAGCAAGCTTTGAGTTGATCAGTGGCTGTGTGCTTTTGGGAAACGGGCGGCTTAGCTTTGTGACCTGGTCATTTAACCATTGTTAGTGGGGGCGAATGGCACCTGAGAGAAGGGTTTAGGATTAGGAGCAGGCTTTGGAACCAATTGGAGAGGCTCATTGGTTAACATGAGATGATCTTAGTGCAAGGTGGGAGCAGGGAGCGCTTCCCTAATGACAATGATGCACTTTTACTTACTAGCCTGAGAACCTCAGGTTGGCTGGGTTGAGGAAGGTCAGGTTTGAGCGGCATCACAGATGCTGGGCTCCGAGTAGTAACCAGCATAGAGAGGCTCATAGGGGTCATCTTAGCCCCTTTGGCAGGGCTATGGTTAAGTAATCTGAAGTATCTTAACGTTATAATTATATGCAATCTTCCAGCAGAGCTTCTTAATATCACAGAAAGTCTGGAGGTGACGTTTAATGGAGATAAAATGTCAGGCTATAGGAGGGTGAGAAGCTAAGCCAGTTAGAATGGCCACAAGAGCATCATCAAGAGGTAGCATTTTTGCAAGTAATTATAGCTGAGCTTCCCTTTAGAACCTTTCACCAAATGAGGAGATTGATTCTCCATTCTGCATGCTAAGTCACATGAAGGCCTGTTTCCTCAGATATAAATTTTAAGTGAACCAATCCTTCAACAAGGGCTTCCTTCACCTCAGCCTAGGTGCTGAGAGTGGCCATATGTGGAATCATTATCATTTAGGCCAAGAGACTCAAGCAAGGGAGAAAGTACTAAAATTTTTTAAATGGGGTTCATTCCATAACTGATTCATATACATAGAGAAACGAGGCAATGCTACCCTCACCTGGGGTAAGCTTGTCTCGCAAAGGTGGTTGATGCTTCACTGGAAGTGGCCCCATAAAAAGAGGTGCTCTTCTTCTTTTTGAGTCGAGATAGAGCATTGGATAGCTGAGGATCTACAGCGGCTATTTTGGGTTCAGAAGCTGCGGTGAGGTTGTAAGGGTGGCTTACCCCAACCACCTCCATTTTTAGAAAGGTTTGTGGTGTACAGGTTCCCCTGTAGTGAGCACTACATGTGGATCAAGGGGATTTTTGATTCTCGCAGGTGCTATTCTGCTCTGGACTTAAACAATAATTTGAAGGAGAAGGTTCACTCTCAATTGCAGGATTGAATACATTCAGGGGAGTTGGTAGACCACTTATATTCAAAAAACTAAATTATAAATAAACTATAGGGTTGATCTTATTATCTTTTTATTAAGTAGCCACATGGGATTTTAAAACAAACCCTATAAATATCACAGTGATTAGTATTTAATTGTATCAAGGCTTAAAGTTCAAATTAGCTATAAATGTCAGAATTAGGGAATATGGGGATTCAACCTATTGGAGCTCTTAAGGCTCGCCTCACTTGGATGGAACAGCTGATAGAGGGCGATGGCAGGTAGGATAAACCCATGAGGTAAGGTTTTAATATATTTTACCCAATCATTGGGAGAGAATACATTTGCACCTTGTGGGACTCCCTTCACCCCTATAAAAGGGGCCAGTCTCCATGGTATAGGTTGAACTAGATAAGTTGTAATATGGGGAGGGACCTCCAAATGGCTCTCTTGATTCTTCTGACAATTTGGAGTAACCCTGCTACCCAAACTCATGCTATTTTCCCAGGAAGTTTTTATAAAGGTATTACCCCAATTTGGGGGTTCAACAAGAATTGGCCAGGGTCTTTTGGCCAATTTTGTCATTATTTTCGTCTTAAACCCTCTTCTCACAGTATCAGACTTGAAATTGTCCAACACACATGATGTGTTACATCAAACCATTTTTAGTAATCATTCTCCAACTTTCCTATAGCCTATTAGATTCTTAAAGATGGCAGATGAAGTCATAGACAAAAAAAAAAAATTGTGCATCTCATGATGTTAGTGCCCTCCAAGGGTCCTTGGGCCTCCTTAGTATTGATTAAAAGTATAAGGATGAGCCTAATTACATGGTAAATTATAAGAAGCTCAACAGCATTACCAAGAAGTTCTCCTATCCTTTAATATGTATTGATTATGCGCTAGACTGCTTAGTTAGTGCGCAATAACTTTTCAAATATAGATATAATATATGACTATTGAAAGATTGAGCTTCTCAAAAATGAGCAAAGAGATGTGGCATGATTACTGCTCAGGGGCCCTTTCAAACCCAAAAGGTGCTGCAAAGGCTGTGCAATTTTAAGGCCCAGAAGGAAATATGTCTACAAATTGCTGGCACCAATACCATCTTAATAGAACTAGGCGCCCTTTACTAGAACAAAAAACCAAAGTACAAGACAAGGTAGGATGCACTAGTTTATAAGAGTTTTAAAGAATATTTTAATGGAGTTATGTTTTGGATTTAATTCTAAACTTTTGAAATACTACACTGCAATATAATTTATTGGCATAACCTTTGAGCCTCATTATTGTAGGATCAGGTCCTGCAACTGATTATTTTAATTAATAAATATTGATCAATCAGATCCAAGCTTTCAAATGCCTCCTAGATCCTTTGATTGAATCCATATTTGCTGAGTTACAATTGTTTAAACTTTAATATCTAGAAATATAATTGTTAGAATAATTCTGACAGAAATGCCACTGCAGTTTTCTAGCAGGTTATAAATATTAGTATTTCTAAATCTTCTTTGCCTTAGTTTATCTAATTAATAACAAGGTTTCTCTAGAATGCTTAACAAGCATCTGAACTACTTGAAAGAAGTTTCTGCTGCTTATTAAGGCTGATCTTAAAATTAAGGGGTATTTACAACTTTTCTGAGAGAAACTTAGTTATCTGATGTCTTTATTGACAAGCATAAAATCATCCACAAATGGCTTAAATTGATGCCATTGATTAATGCACAGTTGAGTATCAAGTATATCATTTGTGTGTATCATGAAATATTTATTTATCACCACATATTGTTAAATTTTTTCTGATATGATAAATTATAATTTTTTTCCTTAAGATATTGTAACATTAATGTGGACGATGAACTACCAGATTTCCTTTGAAAAACTAAGGCTTCTTCTACCCAAGCATTGCTACCAGTGTACCAAAAATTTAATAAACCGTTAATCATTCAAATAGATACATGTCTCACCGCTATAGATTTAGTGTTATTACAGATTAATTCTGAGGTAGTTGGCATCCATGCCATACTGCAGATGGATGATGGATGTGCATAAATGGAATTTTCTGTTACTTGAAAGAGCGTTTAGCAGTAATCTATATATTAAAACAGTTCTAGTTTAAATTTAAAAGAGTAAATCCTATGATGTTAACTGACCATGCATCTCAATGCTGGTTACAAGGTCTGAAGGAGCTGGAAGGGCACCTGTCCTGACAAGTTTTGAAATTTTAAGATTAGAACTTTAAAACTTAGAGATGGCTCAGCAATAAACACTAAAATGTTGATGATCTTTATAAAATGTCCATTTTGGCCTTAGCGGCTGATTAAATTAATAAAATTATGATATGATGGTAACTCAACACTATGGAAATAAACCTGAAGATGTTCACCACACATTAAAGAAAGTAACTAAAGAATACTTTTGTCAATATGGGTAAATTTTATAAGGTTATTGAAGGATAACAGAATTTTGTTCCTCTGGCCTACCAAGAAAACTGACCTGATTATAACAGCCCATAGTGTGATGGGTCAAGGACAATATAAGAAAACGCTCAATTAATTATGATTGCATTGTCATAGGATTAAATACTTTAAAATATTCATAAGACACTCAGCTGTTGCAAAGAGTTTCCAAGATGAAGTACCTTACTGGAATCCCACTTTCTTTAAATTGGGTATACCAAATTTTACCTGGAACACCATCTTTATTAACGTTGTGGGCCTTTCCTCAATAGTGTGGGCAAATTAAGTATATATTCATGGCCATTTATCCCATAAATCTTTAGGTGGAGGCCAAATTAATAAAGGCTTGGTCTCCAAAACAACAACTAAGTTTATTTTGTAATACATATTACATTAGTATGGCTGCCATGAGTTTATTTAACTGGAATTTGACTCTTTTTACAACACAGAATATTGCTAGACTCAACAATTTGATGAGTATCTGATAGATATCATATATGTCATACCTTCCTGATATCAACGGCGCCATAGAAAAATCAAACATTACTGCTGTTAGGTTCCTCCATAAGTCAATTACTGACAAGGCATACAGCTGAAACTCTTCATGACCTTTACACTATTATGTATAACGACGCATTTCTCTTAGCAATAAAGCACTCACCGTTTCAGTTCTTATATGGGAAGTACCCTAGACCCCATTTTATACTCATACATCATTGAAAAGAATATAAGTTATAAACAATATCTTTTAAATAAATCTATGCAGAATCAAATCCAGCTACAAAGCAAAGAATATTCCAACTTTTTGCTTGATAAAGAAAGGTACAAGAAACATGTAAATGACACTTATATACCTTACCAGTTAGGTCCTTGCTATAGCTTACAAACTGGTCAGGGGTGCACATCCCTTTAGGACCAAAAAAGTTTCAGCCCAAGTCTTTTCCTCATCTTAAATCTAAGACCTAGGAAACACCCAGAATGAAAGATGGGTGGCCAACGCCCCACCCTGTTTATCCCATACCTTTTCCTCATCCACCTCTCAACCCAAACCCAGTCAAGTGTCAAAAATTTGAAGATTTTTATTCAAATAAAACAATTTTTTGCAGAGTCTAAAAGTCACAAGAAGCTTGTCACCATGGTTCCCATTGCCTGTCCCCTATAAGAGACTTAACCATGAAGACAATCTGACTAAGGACAACCTACCTAGTAAGCTAAAATCTAGCAAAAAGTCAAAGCAAAAAGGCCAAAAATGGGGATCAAACCTGACACTTCATTACAAACTTGAGAAGGCAAATTTGGGTAAGAATATGGAAAAGGGCCTAAGGGTGGTTCAGAACCATCAGCTGACACTGTTTAGTTAAATTTTTTAAATACCATTAATTAATGATTTTCAATTTTAAAATTCTTTCCTCACTATTGCTGTTCAGCTTAGTAACTCTCTTCCCACATCCATGCTTAAAAACCCAACATCCTACTCTATTTAGGGTGTTGAGTTATTTGTTTTAATTTTTATACTTAAAAACCCAAATTTTAAAAGGTCTGTTTTGTTATAATATTTGCTAAAATATATATTAAAAACCTGAGAATTTTGTGTTTTCAAAAGTTGATAACACCCAAGGTTCAGTTTGATGGCCTCAAGGATAGAGGAACCCTTTTGTTGTAAAATTGGCAGTATGTGAGGGATATACCTGAAGGGTTTTGGCACAGATTATTTGACCCACTGAGCAGCTATGGTCAACGATGTGAGGATCGTTGTCCTGAAAATAAAATAATAAACTTATAAATAAATATGGAGCACTTGCTCCCACAACTCTTCTTTATTAATATTTTATTACAGCTGATTTCTGCTATTCCGCCAACTTCCAACTATCAAAAACCTCTCTTTCCTCAATCATCTCATCCTGATTATATCATAACAATTTTGGATGATACTACTCACATGGCTTAGTAACTCAATTTGCCATATATCATTGGTTACATCAATTCTTCATTTATTAATCTCACAACGCCCAATTCAAGGCGATTTACCAACAATTTAATATCGCCTAGTTTCGAGGTGCTCAAATTACCATTACTCATATCAATCTTGGTGGATCCATCCATCCCACCCTCACAACCTAGGGCTGATCATCCAGTCATATCAGAATCATGACACCTTTAGTGCTAGTTCAGCCCCAACTATTGGAAACCCCAACCTCACTATGACAAAGACCCCTACTAAATCTCCAAAACCCAAATCTGAAGGGATGCAGCTGGGTAGTCTTTGTTTACTGTTGTGGATGCTGAAGCAACCACTTCTGAGGCCAGTATTCTGATAGCACTCTGTCTTTCTAACAAGATAAATTAACCATGCAACTTCTGGTTAGGTTGTGTTATCAATCCTTAATGATTTGGGGACAGAAAGTTGACCATTATAAGCTGTTTATCTTACTTCAAACTTCCATGTTTCTTAGGACTTGATAAACCATGATAAAAGCTGCATATCAACTTCTCTTTCCTTGGTTTAAACCATTTTAATGTTCACTGAACAGAGCCCATCCAAAATGCACCACCTACAGGGACTTCTTTCGCTTTTTAATTACTTTGGAGGCAGTAAACCAGTTGCACTTTCTAAGTGTACTCCAAGTTATTACCTTCCTTCAATGATGAATTCTTATAACTAATATACCAACAAATAAAGAGATTAGGGGAAAATATTCCAGTGGTAGAATAGGGACCTCTGCCGCTGCCTCCCCAAGTTTGATTCCAGTACAGGAACTTTGGGTAGGAGACAATTATGACTGTGTTGGCGTTGCATACCAATGCCCCAAACTGAGATAAAGAATAGCAAAGGCGGTCCATGGAGTTCCTGGCCTATCATATGCCGCGCATGGAGGTTTTCAGGATTTTTTATCCTCCTTTCCCATTCATTTGATTTCCCATTAATTGGTGCAGTATCATCCCCAGGTCGGCCCACCTCAAATAAAATTAAAATAAAAGAGATGAAAGGCAAAAGCGAAAGTGCATAAGGAAGAAGAGGGGCAAGATGAATATGAAGATGAGCCATGTGAGTAAATGATATCATCAAGTCTGCAATAGCAAGATGGAAATCAAGATAGATCCTAACGCACCAGCTATATCTCTCTATCATAGTCCTGGTTGACCAGATTTTAAGTATGAGCGCCATAAAGTTTCAGTTTATGGTGATCTGTCAGAGTGCAGCCTTCTTTTGATTCCTCTAACTTGAAGCATATTCTTTATCATATGCGCGGGCAGCAGTTATGCTCACTCAGTTTTGGTCTCAATCTGAGAAATACCAACAACCCCTTGTGCTTGAAAACCCAGATACTAATGTGTGTTCCTTCAATAAATTGAATAATATTGACCGTGCTTACTTCATGCTCCTTATGAAGATTACTTTGGGGCAGCGGAAAGTCACATTAAAGGCCTTGGTGGACACTGGTGCTACTGGAATTTCATTAACCTGAAGGTAGTCCAAGCATTGGATCTACCAGCTACTACTGGGGCCTCTGTCTTGGGTGCTTCCCACATCCCTATGGTCACACTGACGCTTTGTATGCCTCTCAAGTTCAGAACACATGAAACGCGTTTGTAACTCACTTCTCAGCTATCCCAGATTTTCTGTGTCCAGTGATCTCAGGGGTTGGCTGGTGGCGCCGCCTATCAGTGAGCAGTGACTTATAATTTAATATGCTGGCGTTTACCATCCATACTACTCTTGAGGAATTTCCTTGTTACCCACTTTAGTCACAGGTAACGCGGTGGCAGCAGTAGGGTACTCCGCCTCAGATGCATTAACTGACCTTCACACTATGCCACAAGTCCTGGAGCCTTATAAAGCTGTGCATAATGCTGAACATGCCAATCGCCTTCCTAAACATTTAAAGTCTGCTCTGAACTTCAAGTTGAGATTAGATTTCAATAAAAAAATATCCATTGTATCCATACATGTCACAGGAGGATCAAGCACTCAAAGTTTGGTTTAATGACATGGTAGCTAAAAAGTGGATGATTAAAAAACCTACCCCGTGTCCTCTTAAGTAGTTTTGCACAGAAACTGAAGGTGCTCTAAAGCCTTGTGTGGATTTTTCCACCTGAATATTGTCACAGTTTCTGATATATATCCCTTTCCTTAGAAGCTTTTTTCATGATAACTTTATGTCTAAAGTCTTTTTAAATTTGACTTGGTAAAGCATTCCATAATATGTGAGTAAAGTCTGACCAGGAATGGATGACTGTTATCCAGACATGGTACAGTTTTTACCAATTCAAGTTTATGCCCTTTAGTTTGAAATTACATTAGCAGTATTTCAGCGCCGCATTAATAATACTTTGGGGGATCTCAGGTATTCCTGTGATATAGCATATATTGGTGATATTTTATTCACTTTTTCCAACGCTGAACAGCATGTCAAGGGCTTGGTAGCTGTGGTAGTAACCCTACATCATGCTGTATTAGTGGCAAAGACGTATAAAAGTGAGTTTTAAAAGGACAAAATACAGGTCCTGGTGAATCTAAATTTCAGGATGGTCACGAAATTTCTCCTTCAATGCTAAGTACCAATTGCTCTTAGCTTGCCCCTGTGACACAAAATCAGCTAAGTAGCTTTTTAGGATCTCTCACCTTTATAAAGCTTTTTCAACATTTTTAGCACTAGTGGTGCCCAACCCAAAAGGGGGAGCCACCACGCATCATTATTTGCAAATGGCCAAACAAAGGGATTATGAGAAATGAAAAAATTCATAATATGGGACCTCAGCTAACAGCCTAGGAAGCCATATCAGAAGGTGAGGAAGCTTTGAAGAAACTTTTTCTGTCGCCCGCTTTAGCTGGCAGACCAGGGACGGACAACATTGGGGTAGGAGCATCAGAGACATTAGGCATAAGGAGGTATAATTATGGGTTTTCTTCATTGATGAGGCTGGCAGTATCCATTGTCTCACTGTATTGAGCAAGTTGATGCTCAGCAAAAGTTATGAGAGCAGGCACACAAATTAATGACTTGATGCGCCGGCAGGTTTTGGGATAATTGGGGTCAAAAAGAGAAGTTTTTTGCTACGTCAATGCAAGCGCAGCTCACACCAAAAGCAAGCTCCTCAATTTTATACTTCGCATCATCTTCAAAATCATGGAAAAAAGGAGATAGTAGTACCCTCAACAAGGGCTATATTGTCCCATGAAGTTGCTGGCGAAGTAGGGTGTTGGCAGGGGCATCTGCAGCCTCAATTGCCATTTTGTTGATATTTTTATTTGGAAAACCGTTTTGAGGGCAAAAATGGCAGGGACGAAAATTGGATGAGTCAACGAAGAACTCCTCCATAGCAAAATCCAGTTTTAAAAGGTATGGCCATTCATCCTCATCAATCCATTTTAGTGCCTTAGATGGATTGATTTGGCCAGCACTGGGCCAGCCACCATAATTGGGGCAGTGGCAGGAGAAGATTGGCCACATGCTGTCACCATGGCAGTTCAGCTGAAGTTGGTACACCATCAACTCAGGATTCCATAATCTAGTTAAATTTCAATTAAATTTTTAAAATTTAAATTTTGGTTGACTACCATGTTTGAAGAAGCATCAAATTGCTCAAGGTTGGGGGCAAGAGGATCAAGCCCCATTCAAAAAATTGGGCAAAACAGCCGTGGGCTAGTGCCCAAGAGATGAGTGGCAGAAGTAATGGAAGCATAAACTTTATGGCACTTGCACTTTGGTTGGTCAAGCTCAACGCACAAGGGGCAAACGTCACAGCCATTCTTAAAGTGTGCTCAGAATGGGTGATCTGAGGTGGATCTGATCACAGTTCTTGGGGAATTATGAGATGGGTATTGCAATGAAGTGGGCAGATCATTGCAAAGGTGTGAGGCACTTCCAGATGATCTGCCTCATTTTGGAACCATGAACTGCAACATGGGGTCTGCGCCATAACTGGCTAAACCCTCCATGAGCTTGCGGTGGAGGTGTTTGTTGGAGAGATTTGAGGGCAACCCAGCAAACTGGACCATCAAAGTGGCCTCATCTGGGAGCCAGGTTTAAACGGTGGGAATGAGATTTTTTTGAAAATCAATTACAGCTTGGCTGCTGCTGCATTGGCTTCCAAACAGAAGCTAAGATCAAATCACCTTTAAAGGGATAGAAGTCAATAAAGCTGGTGGGTTTAAAAACAGCTACAATTATCTCGATGATGGCTGCGCTCACATATGGTAAGAGATTCCTTACTTGACCAGGAGGCCAAAACACAAGTTGCTCCGTGGGAGCACAACCTGGGATCATGCAAGGTGGTGGGCCAAGTCCTGAGAGGGGACATAACGCCTGGTAGCATTAGGAGGGCTAGCAGAGCCAGCCCAGGCTCGCTTTGGCAGCGGCTAAAAACTATCAAATGGTGGCACACCACCACCCTAATCTGGGGCAGCAGGCGCTGATTAAATTGACATTGGTAAGTTTTGGCTCAATTGAGTAGTCATTTTTGTTTTTTATCAAGAAATCCAAATTTGGCTTTGATTTAGTTATTGAAGCAAAAGAAATATTTAAAGATGTTTTCCTCAGCCATCTTTGAGCTTGAATACCCCTACACCCCCTCACTGTTAAGAATACCCCTTTTGTTTGGACCCTAGAATGTCAAAAGGCTTTTGATGCAATAAAAGTCATCTTCACCTCTCTTTACATTTTGCGTCATTCTGATGGGGACAAACCCTTTATTGTGGTATGCAACACCTCAGGTACTACATAGGGGCCATCTTGTTGCAAAAACATGCGGGAAAGAACATCCTGTGGCTTACTTCTCAAAATTGTTTAGTGTGACTGAGTGTGATTGGTCCATATATGATAAATAGTTGGCTGCCGTTTCTTGGACCCTGATCATTGGCGGTATCTCTTACAAGAGGCCAAGCTTACAGTAGTATTGAGCACTGACTATATATTGCTTATTTAATATTAAAAGCCACAAAAGTTGGCCCACAGAAAACAGAACTCATTAGACCTCTTAAGATTTAAATTCTAAGTGTGAGTTTGTCAAACGTTCCACGCATATTTAGCCATACATCCTTAGTCACAACCCTTCAATGGGGCATGTTTCTATTGGAGACTCATAGTTAGTTGCAGTAGTCCCACCTGAGCAAATCATGACACCTTTTCCCAGCCATAGCCATGGTATCTCTCTCCACTCAGCTCATCAACCTCAAACCTAAACTCAAACCCCAAGTTGCCAAACCTAAAAGCACCTTCACACTACTAATCCTGTAACTAAAAAAGAACCAGCCACTCCCAGTAAAAATTCCTCCACAGAAGATGGTGTTCTCTTAGATGATTTGTTGTCTTTTCAGGCAGCTTACTCCAAAGGTATTGACTTTATGTCTAAGATGGTTGATGGTAAGGCCACATCAGGATGGTATTTCCAAAAAGGATAGGATAACTTATTTCCAAAAAATATAAGTTCCTTTTTGCCCTGCGTTCCACGTCATAAGGGAACATCATGTCCCCCACCATGAGGCACCCTGGCGTGAAGAAATTTATTAACCTAATAAAGCGTGGGTATGATTGGATTAGTCTTACAAAGGATGTCCCTGCGTGTATTGAAGGCTTTTTAACGTGTGCTCACTCCAAATCTGAACGAACAGGACGGAATGGGATCTTCCACCCTCTCCAACAAGCGGAAGGGCCATGGAATCCATTTTTAGTGGACTTTAATGTGGGTTTTCTAATATCCCAAGGTATGATGCAGTTAAGATGGTGGTGGGTCGCATAACAAAATATGCAATCTTTATCCTTTACTTGACAACTATCTCTGCAGAAAAAATGGCGCGTTTTTTTGTGTCTCATGTGTTTTCTTTGTTTGATTTATCTCAGGAGTTAATTAGTGATAGAGGTCCTCTTTTCACATAAAGATTTTGGAGGCTTTGTGTAACATGCTGAAGATCAAGCCCTGCAGATCATCAGCGTGCCACCCTTAATCAGATGGCCAAACTGAAAGAACTAATAAGACTTTAAAGCGGTATCTTCGATGCTATGCTACTAGCTCCCAAGATGAATGGACAAAAGATCTCACTTTATCTAAGTTTTCATACAATAATTTATTACATGCCTCCACAGGGGTATCACTAATGTATGCTAACTTGGGTTATAATCCTGCCTTCACCCTAGGCAAAAATCTGAAGTAATATCCCAGCTGCAGGAAAAAATTTTGAACAAATTTAAAAGGTGAACCCTCAGGTCCAACAACAGTTGACTAAATCAACTAATGACGCCAAACAATTTGATGACAAAAAACTTCGTTTGGTCCATACTTTAAAGTAGGTGATTTGGTTATGCTTGACACAAAGAATCTGCACCTTAAAGTGACATGCCGTAAGTTGGCCTGTAAGAGGGCAGGTCCCTTCTTTATCTCCCAGGTGCTGAACAATGGATCCTTCCATGTAACTGTCTTCCCACTGGAAAATCTGTAACTCTTTCTCAAAGCTCCTCCTTATTTACATTCAAAGGACAGAAGCCAGTGCATGTAGAGCCCATTATAGTATATGTAACCAGAGTTTAAAGTGGAGAAAATCTTAAATTTTTGAAGAGTTAAACGCAGTTTGCAGTACTTAGTGTAATAAAAAGGGTTCCCATCTTATGAAGATAATTGAGTTCCATCCAAGGATTGCAAAAACTGTCAAGTGTAGATAGCTGAATTTCACAAGGCCAACCTCAAGGCACCCTCGCCTGCTTTTCCCCAGAAAGAGGCCAATGCAGCCATTAAGCTTCCTATCCCACACAAGAACTATGCCTTGGATAAGGCCGCAGAAGGAGGAGTAGACCCTATTCTTTTAGTAAAGGGTAATATAAGGCCTTTGGTTCCAGCTATCAGGCTGGACAGGGGTGCACATACCTTTAGAATCAAAAATGGTTAAAGAACTCTAAGGCTTTGCTCCTCACTTAAATTTCATACCCAGGGCACACCATGGATAGAAGATGAGTGGCCGCCGCCTCTCACTGTTTGCCCCATACCTTTTCCTCATCCACTCCTGAGCCCAAACCCAGTCAAGTGTCTAAATTTAAAGTTTTTTATTCAAATAAAACAATTTTTTGCAGAGTTTAAAAGTCACAAGAAGCTTGTCACCATGGTTCCCATTGCCTGTCCCCTATAAGAGACTTAACCAGAAGACAATCTGACTGGGGACAACTTACCTAATAAGCTAAAATCTAGTAAAAAGTCAAAGCAAAAAGGCCAAAAATGGGGATCAAACCTGACACTTCATTACAAACTTGAGGAGGCAAATTTGGGTGTTCAGAATACTGGAAAAAGGGCTCAAGGATGGTTCAGAACCATCAGCTGACAATGTTTAGTTAGAATTTTCTAAAATATTAATAAATGATTTTCAATTTATAATTTGTTCCCATTATTGCTGTTCAGCTTAGTAACTCTCTTTTAAATCCATTTTACAAACCCAACATCCTACCTCAGTTAAGGTGTTAAGTTATTTGTTGTAATTTACCCTTCTAAAGCCCAAATCCCCAAAAGGTCTATTTTGTTATTATATTTTCTAAAATTTATATTGAAAACCTGCGAGTTTTGTTTTTCCAAGAGTGGATAACACCCAAGGATCAAGTTTGATGGCCACTTGAATTGAGGAACCCTTTAGTGCTAGTTCAGCCCCAACTATTGGAAACCCCATCCCCACTATGACAAAGTCTCTTTAATAATCTCCAAAACCCAATTCTGAAGTTGCGCAGCTGGTTAGTCTGTGCCTACTGTTGTGGATTCTGAGAAATTAATATTCAAGGCCACACTTCTACTAGTACGCTGTCTTCCTACATCACCTATCTCTGCCATAGGAAATTTCTTTTATACTATGAAACTATGGATTTGGCAGGACTAGCAAACTGGACACATGTGAAAAAGCCTCTTATGAGATCATTAAAAAGACATCCACTGATGATTACAATCTGAGAGATCCTGCTAAAGGTTATCTTATTAATTGTATGTTAAATTTCTTAAAAAGTATCATTGAGATTTAATTTACAGCTATATGTTCTCAATAGCCTAACTATCCCCCAATCATTTTCCCCCAATATATGATCAAGTGTGAGATATGCTGAAGTTTAGTTTTACCAAACATCTGTTTATATATTTATTTACTTAATTTGGCATTTATTAATATGTATGGAAAGGGTTTTATTAGTTTATGCTACGCTAATCTTAATCTAAAGGATTAATTTAGACTGATTGCCTTGCTCTGCAGCCCACATTTTACATGTAGTTTCAATAGTTTTATTATTTCCATTGACAACCTCATCCAATGCCTTGATTACTTTTAATTACAAAAAAGACTAAATCCCCATTCCCACCAATGCAACTTTTAATTTGTTTTGTTTTTATTACCTCAGACCATTGGCATGGCTTTTGTATCATATGATATTATATATATTACTACCTTACACCATGCTAGCATAAGTTAATTAGCAATTGGTTTATTTATCATCTGCCATGGTCATCTAACAGTTTCTCAATTTCCATTGTTTTATTGTTACTAGTACAAATAATCTCTGAGCCTTAAACATTTGGTTTCTGGTTTATTTATGTATTATCTCTTTATATACCATTCTTAAGTGCTTCTTAGTAGCTGTAATTTGAACCAATAAGAACTCTAGAACTATAAGCCATATATAGGAGGGATTGCCATTTTAGAAAGAATCTCGTCTCTAGTGATTGAATTTTGCAAGCCAAAAACAACCCTAGTGAGCTTCAAAGTCATTGTTGTTAGTCAAGATTACAATATGCTTTCCATTACTAAAATAACTCCTAATCCCCATAGTAAAATCCTAAAATGGGAGTTTTTTATAATGTTACTAGTTTCAAACAGTTACTTTTAATTTTGCGTTTATGACCTGTGCACCTTAATATTTATGGTCCTGTAACGATTTTTACATTGTGGTAGTTGATGCACTGACTTACTGGTACCACCATCTACATGGTCCTCCCAGACCTTCTGAATTGTATGAATAATTGGGCACTGCTGTACTACCACGGCCCTCTTGGACTAACCCTGCGGCATAAAAACTAGCATAAAGCCTTTAAAAAGTTTGTGTTACTTTATGAGTTCTAAAAAGGCAAGGAAAATGGCTTAGCAGATGCCCTAAGTTGTAACACGACTTGGCCCCAGCCCCATGAGAATGGAGATTTATAACACTTAACTGATGATTCCTCCAGGTAAGATCACATTAAACCAGCCCACCAATATTACTGGTGCCCCTATTCTTGCTTCCTTTGAGAAACTTGAAGAAAATGACCAGTATAAATAGGTATCTGTCACACCCTTAGTCTTCAGAGTATCCTCAAGTTTTTGTGAGATGCACCTTAACCCAGGAAGACCTGATGAGGATATATCTTGTAAAAGGCAATATGGTATGGTTTCAGGAATGCTTATGGGTTTCAGAAAGAACTTTTACCTGGAAATACCTAATGAACATCATGATAGGATTACATGAGACACCCTGAAATAAAAAAACCCTAGAGCTTATCCACTGCATAGAAATCTGGATAGGTATTCAGCACAGATTGCTATGTTACCTAGTAGTGCCTTGTTTTTAACATGGTGAAACCAGACTTTCAGTCCCTTTCTTGGGTTGTTGGATCAGTCTAGAACTTATAAAGGCCTTGATCCTCCCTTTCATTCAATCTTATTGTGGAGTCACCTCTCTCAGATAAGTATGATGTCATTATGGTAGTGGCAAATCATATCAACAAGCTTGACCACTTCATCACATGTCACATCACAGTTATAGCAGAGCAAATGACTAAGTTATTTGTCTCATGTTTTTTACCCATGGCATACTAAGGCAAAATTTTCAGGTATTGTGGACCACAGTTCACATACTTATCATGTAAGAGCTTTAAAAGCTATTCAGATTTTCCACTGAAGTTCTACTGCCTTCCACACACATTCATATTGACAGACAAAAAAGATAAACTAATATTAGAACAATTTCTGCCGTATTACACTGTGGCTGATTTTTCAGATTGTGTTTCACTTTCTGATGATACATTTCAGTTATAAAGCGCCTAGCATTCTTCTATTGATGGCTCTCCTTTCTTTGCAAACTATGTATTTAATCCCCTCTTTAGTATAGAAACCAGCTGTGGGTCCAAGGTGAAATCTGTGGTTGTCTTTGTTAAGTTGATCAGGAATTACACCGAGATGTAAGCACATATTAGGGTTCTGTCATGATGACTTACAAAGAGAAAGCTGTTGGAAAGAGAAGGGTTTGACATTAGTGTATGGGAGTGAGATCTTGTGATGTTTGGTGCCAGTAATATTCAAATAAAGAAGACATGCAAGAACTGGGATCTAAGAGTATAGGACTCTACCGCATTGTCAAAAAGGTGGACCATGCCTCCTACCAGTTAGAACTCCCACCTAAGTTCCATCTTCTTTTTGTTTCATTATATAAATTTTTTATTTGAAGGGCACTCTCCTGAAACCCCAAATTTTCTCCTAGTGAGTGGGGCATCAGAATGGAAAATGGAGGATATTGTGGCCACTTGTATAGTGAGGCAACATTTGGAGTATTTGATAAGATGAGAAAAGTTTGATGCTTCAGAGAGCAGTTGGGTTCTATCTCATTGTTGTGTCCATGATCAAAATCTCATTGACGCTTTCATAAGTGCTTTCCTAAAGCTTCTGGGCACAAGGCAACCTCACAGTTGCCGCCATGAAACTCCCTCTGGCCCACAGTGTCTTTTCCCTGCTGATGCCCCTGGAGGAGGGGTGATGTCCCAAGAGCTGGTGGGTAATGTCCTGTCTAATTACATAATTCTAGTTATGGATTTTAAGAACAAGGAGGATAAGAGAAACCAAAAGGGCCAAGTTGGCTGCCTCCCTGATCTTAAGTATGCCTTGAGCTAACGTTGGTTAAGGGCCAAATATGCCCAAGTTGGTGTTAAGGGGTCACATGATGAGGTTTCCATTATTACATTAATATCCTGAAAATTACAAGCTTCTTCATCAATTAAAAGTTGGGCACTAAGTTTATTATCTAAACGAGAATTTGAGTCTCATATTCAGTACTATATTGTTATAAATGGTAAGATTTGCCTACTACCCAAAATTTGAGTTTGGGAATACTCAAGATATGCTACTACTATCAATGATAGAATGATCTAATTGGCTAGATTAGGCTTAGTCTCATGCAAAATGACCACGTCCCATACCCTCAATCTCTAATCTATCCAGTTTAGCCGGATCAACATCCTTGTTAGTCATCTCCTCTTAAATAAGTTATCAAAAGATATCTTTTATGAACCTTGGTTTAGACTATCTGTGAAACTTCTCAAGGAGGTATCTCGCAACATAGGCTTGAATATACTCCTACAAATGTACGTTAGATTGTTTTCATTGATGGTGTAGTCTAAATCAATTAACATTATTGTTTAAGTAGTCTAGATCCTAAATTTCAATGGCCACAAACTATGAACTTGGAGTTTAACCATGCATTTTCTTTTTAGTATATTTAGCGTTTTAACTATTTTTATGTACTCTCTGGGGTCAACCCCTATTATAGACACCGTGGACAGGTTTTGATGGCATCTGGTTCTAGTAATAGGTATGGTTTAACTGGCTTTAGATTTTCCATCACCTCCTTGGAACCATAAAGACTAAAGGCACTCTCTTTACACCACTGAGGATCATAAGAACTGAGTTTATGCTTACTTAAGTAGAAAGTATGAATTGGGAGTTTATTTTGATATTTTAGAGGACTAATGCATATATGGATGTTAGAAAATCAATATAACTCCTAGGGAGCACCCCTTGCGTCTCAATCATAAGAAGTTTCCATTATGGACAAAGAAAGCAGCTAAGAAGGCAGCTGCCCCTCTCATTTCTCAGGGCAACTTACCCACATGCTAGATGGATGTGGGTAAAAGGCAACCTGCTGAATATTGCTCCCCTGTCTTTTTCTCACCACCCAGGAGTTGGCACAAAAAATTTAAGGTGTGTCTGGAGGTAGTGGTGGCAAGAAGCCATCGCCAGTGGAGACTGTTGGCCGCTCCTCTCCTCAGTAGTCATAATCCAAATGTGGGAGTCAATAAAATTAATAAGTTGGTGCCCAGTGTGATTAAATAAACCATTGTAAGCTTGGATTTGAAACACCATCTATTATAACTGCTTCTCTGGAAAAGGTAAGCCCATCTCCATCATGTTCAGATGTGATAAATCCCTTTAACATGCAATGGGTCCTCTTACATACTATCACGATTTTTTCCCTGATGGATTCCTCCCATAATTTCTAAATTAAGTGTCAGTTCATTTTTTATTATGGCTGGTTAATCACCTATTTTTAATGGTATTATTAATAATAAAATGCTGATTTGTGCTTTTTAAATTGGTTGGGTTGAGCCATTTCAAAGTATCCACTGGTTTCTGGGAGATTCAGGGCAAATCCATTGATAGCAGTTGTGATTATTTCAATTACTGATTACTTATGCTGAGGATAATTGATAATTTATAATATTAATTTATTATAATTTACCAGCAACTTATGCCAAGGTTAAATGACATGTTTAATTTATTTAGGTTTACCAGCTGGTTAACATTTGATGCCTAAGCGGTTACAATTACTGGCATTGATGCCAAGGATAATTGGATTAATAATTGACTAGTAATTTATGCTGAGGATAATAATATTTCAACTTTGATGCTGAGGGTTCCAAGTAGTGAGCATTTGATTGCCATTTTGTTGCCTAAAAGTTCAGAACTCTGGCAACTCAGGATGATGATGTTTATTCTAAATTTTACTAATAATTTATATATAATCAACCAGCAATCAATGTCAAGGATAATTTGAATTAATATTTTGCAGATGGGGAGTAGAAGGCAAGTTGGTAGAGCATATGGCTACTAACTTGAAGTTTGCTGGTTTAAAAATATAACCCTTCACACATCAATTGGGGTGCCAGCCAAAGGAAGCTTTTGGAAGTTAATAGGTTTAACAACATGAAACCTTACCCATGTTTTTCCTTAGAAAACTCAAAATCATGTTTTTGGCATAGAAAAATCTCACTTTGATGGAGTTTAACCTTCTCTGGTTTCATACAATGTTTTCTTTCATAAGTAATGTCTGTCCCATGGTTGGCTTTCCTCAAATAAAATTTAAGGATTTAATATATTTGGTAGATGATTAGGAGGATTTTAAGGGGACGATTGACAAAGGAAGTGCTTATGATAGGTTGGGTTACTGGCAATGAATGCTGTCAGACAATTGCAAGTCTGATATTGTAAAAAGAGCATTTTGGATGAAAATGACAATAATTTCAGACAAAAGATTCTGGTCAATTCCTGGAGGAACCCCTCAAATTGGGGCAAAATTTCTATTAATACTCTGGAAAATAACATCAGCTCAGGCAGTCAGATTGTACGAAATTATCAGCCAGATCTGTGGAGCCATTCTGATGTCCCTTCCCAGTTACAGAAAATTTAGCACAACCAACTTTGCAAAAGCAGCCCCTTTTATAGAGTTGAAAGGGTTCCTGCAATGTGAAACTATTTTTGTGTCCAATAATAGGGTGAAATTTATAAAATCATCATCTCACGGATATATCCTACCTGCAATCAACTTTCCATTGGCTGTTTCATCAAAGCAAGGTGAGTCTCCAGAGATTTAATAGATCATATTCTCATATTCCCTAATTTAGACATTACTAAGTAAATCCAAACATCAAATTGATTTCCCTTCAAGCCTCAATATAGTTTAAAAGCTAAGCTGCTAGATATAGAGAGGGCTCGCTTCTTACCCCCTTATTTAACTAGTATAAAAACCTATAAAAATCAAATATTTATCATATTTGAAGTTTATTAGTTTAACTATAAGTGGTCACTTATTTTCTTACAATATAATTATCCTGCAGTTGATAAGCTTATTATTCTGCAATTCATTGTTTTAATTCAGGTGTGAAAACGCACCAGCGAGCTAAAAAAGCCTGAATTTCAACAATTGGTGCTTACTACAGGGGTTAGTACACCACAAAACATCTACTAAAAATGAAGATTGTTGGGGTAATTAACCCTCACAACCTTCCCTCTGCCTTTAAATCTCATCTGGATGCTTTATCTCAAAAGCTATATTGCACCCTGTCTTGTATTGAATCACTTGAACAGCGCACATGCCAAGCTTCTCATGAGGCTGCTACAGTTATTTCTAAATTACCGTTCAGAGGCAAATTAACCCAGATGAGGGTAGCATTGCCTCATTCCTTTTTGTGTATGAGGCGTTTATGGACGGGACAACTTATCCACAAAAAGTAAAGTACATCCTCCCCCTGCCTTAGCCGCTCCACCCAAGAGGTGATGGTACCTTATATAGACAGCCTTAAAACTTGGGCTGAAGTAAAGAAAGCTTGCATTGAGGAGTTTGAATCAGTGCAGAGTTTGCGAAGACATAAACAGGCAACATGTGCCTTAGTCTGAAAGAGGGAGGAGTTGATCACATCTTTCATTGAACAATTCTACAGTAAATCTCAACCTCTGTTGATTTCTAAAATGCTCTCTCTTGACGATGCTATTGCTGCTGTTTTAGCTGGATTGGTGTCTAATCCCTCTTTGGTGATGAATATCGCTGCCATAAAGAGCTCCTTTAAAAACATATGGGATATCAATGAGTCCTTGTTAGAAGTGGCCGACTTAAATAAAAGTGATACTACATAAGGAACACTGAGGTGATAATCTACTATTACTTTTCCAGTTTCTTCAATGATTGTCTCCTTTTGTAAATCTGCCCCTAAAGAGCTGATGCAACAAGATGCTCCTCCTCCATGTAAAGATATGCAGAGGATACTAGCAGTGATGGGGCAGCACTCCCATCCATCTCCAGTTCCCAAAGTGCAGCTGGTGAAGTTAGCTATCACTTTACTCTGTTCTTCTCCTTTGTTAGAGAGGCCTTCTCATCTGACGACGAATCTGTCTCATCAAAAAATTACCCAGGTATTTGAGCGCCCCAGGACCTCCCCTGCAACAAGGGAAGCCCTGACCTTCTTTCCAACTGATGGAATCCTTGACGTACATTGAGAATCCATCTGACGACGAATCTGAAGGGGGTTGTGAAGATGTTGGTCACTGTGTCTTAGAGTCTCAGGTGAAGTGGAGTACCTGATTGATTGAACACGGAGAGAGTGGATTGGGCTAGAACTCCCTGTCAAACTTATCACTGATAAGAGTTGAGGGGTCTTAAGATTAATGACAATGCCAGTGATACTGACCAGCTCATTCCCATGATGAGCTAATTCACCCAGTGAGTCCATACCCTGCATACTATCCAAGAAAAATACCCTGAAACTGCCAAAAAGCATGTCTCTACTTTCCACCTAAAGGAGGTCCTCGCTCTTTCACCCAACTTGGGCGGAACTTTAACAAAAAGTGGAGGTCATCATTAATGGGTGCAGGCTAGGGTTAACCTTGACACTGGGTCCCCTGTGAACGTTGTATAATCCAAACTTATGAAAAAAATCAAGCTGGACCCTAACCTCAATTATACGCAAAAGTTTGGAACTATGGGGCCAAACAACACTTGCGCCATTAAAGCATAATTTTCTCTGCCCATTCGTTTTGGGAAGCTCATCTTGTTGGCCCCAGCGGTGGCCTTAGTCAACAATAACTATGATCTACTCATTGGTACCCAGTTCATGCCCAAATTTGAAGGGTTTATTAACTTGAAGCAGGGCTTTTTCTCCCTTCTTAACTACGAATCTCCTCTAATACTGATCAACGAAGAGCTTAATAAAAAGTAATATACTTGCACAATTGTATATCCTACTTCCGCCTTATCCCTACATTACACCATGGCGGTGTGGAATACAAAAAAGCTGCTCGACTCAGTGGACGCCCTAGAGGGTATCCCTTTCATTGCATCCAAAGAAGTAGTCACCAAAGCTGATGAACAAATATAGTTGACATGAAGATTACCTTATAATCACCCACAACTGTCTACTGTACCTAAATAGCCTTGATGGAGTTAGCCCTCTTGGGCCTAGAGTCTTGTCAGGTGTGCTAGACCCAGCTTATCAGCGACCAATCAATCTCCTGTGGTAGAATCTCACCAACAAGTACATGGTCGTCAAGAAGCATTAGGAGATTGGAAGAGGCCTGCTGGTCTTATTATAGGACATTAAACAAGTTCACTGTATTTAATTTATGGCGGATATGGGACTACCTGCTGATTAATTGTTATGTACTCTGCCTACTGTAAAATCTCTGATGATCTAAACCTGCAGAGCTTAATAAAGTTCATAATTTATTGTAGTTCTATAGCGATATCTTTTCCAAATCTGATAATGACTACGGACATATGAAAGGTTGGACGCATATTATTGACATTGGGATGTTCATCCCATCCGCTCTAAGCCCTATTGTAAAACAAAAGTTGAGGAGTTACAGATGCGGACAGAGTTAAATCAGTTGTTGGACGCTGGGTTGCTGGTGCTATCCCAAAGCCCTTGGTCATCCCCGCTTCTACTGATGGAGAAAAGTGGAAGTCATTGGGTTGCTATGGACTACCGTAAGCGGAACAATCTCACAAAGAAGGACAGTTACCTTATCCCCATATTGACGTTGCTCTGGCCCAACTCTCTGGGTCCAAGTTCTTTTCTGACATGGACTTAGCTAGTGGTTATTGGCAGATGGACCTTTATCCACAGAATTAGGAGAAGTGCGCCCTTATCTGTAGTGAGGGCCTTTTTCAACCCATTTGGTTACCCAGGGATTGTAATGAACCATCATTTTTCAGCGGCGATGGATCATATTCTCCAGGATCTCAAGCTGAGCTGTGTGATTATCTATTGCGATGACATCAAAGTTTCTCAAAACTCAACATACACCATACACACCAAAAGGAAGTATTTCAACGCTTTTGGCATCCAACATAAAAGCTGAAGCTCTCCAAATGTATCTTCTTACAGAATAAGTTGGATTTATAGGGCACATTATCTCTCAAGATGGGATACAACCCCTTCAAGACAAGGTAGAAGTGACATCAAAAATTCCTGCGCCCAAAACCCTTCACAACATCCAGTTATTCTTTGGCATGATGGGGTATTACCATTAACACATCTCCAATTTCACCCAGCTTAATGAGCCCCTTGCTCATCTCTTGGCTAAGAACACTACGTTCCATTGGGTGCTGAATAAAAGGCCGCGTTTGAGACCCTGAAGGTGCTATTGCAAAAAAGGCCTAACCTCCGTCACCCTGACTTTATCAATCCTTTCATATTTTCACAAACGCCTCTGATTACGCTGTTATAATTCTTGGCTCAATTGGATGAAAATGGGGCGATCATCCTGTGTCTTATTTCAGTAAGATTTTTTAAAAGCTGAGAGCAACTACAGCGTCACTGAAAAGGTGTGCCTTGCAATCTTTTTTTCTTTAAAATACTATCGCCTTTTTTTATATGGGACTTCATTTAGTGTGATTACTGACCACGCATCCTTGATTTGGTTACAAATTATAAGGATCCACTGGGCTCACTGGTAAATTAACTTTCAGCACTACAATATGACCCTTGAGCATCACACTGGGACAAGCCATATTAACGTTAATGGGTTGATGCAGCTGCCTGTCCTACACCTTGACAATAGCGAAGCAGAGAGGTTGCATGACCTCTTCATGACTCCTGATGCTTGGACTTATGAAGATGAACCATTACTAAAGATGCTAGCATGGCACTCTCATAACACCAGGGTGGAAAGTGGGAAGTTATACTAGAAAGTAGTAGTAAACTGGTTGCCCTATCTCCGGCCATCCAACCAAGTACCTGTGATCATGGAGTCTCACAATATGATGAGCCATGGGGGAGTAAAAAAACCTATTATTGGTTTAAAGAGAGGTAACTGGGAGGGCATCATGGAGACTATAGCTGAAGTCCTGGATGCCTGTCTGACCTGTAAAAAGCAATCCAGCTATAAGACCTAGTAACAGTATCAAACAAACTATTTTCCAACAACCTTCCAAACTATAAATTTTGGATGTGATAGGGCCTCCACCTCTGGCCACTGGTGGCAATTTTTATATCCTGGTCGATTTGTCATAACACCAATTGGGTTAAAGCTGGTGCTCTCCTCGCTCAGACTGCCAAAGCCACTGCTAACTTTTTACATCAAAATATTTGTACGCGCCATGGTTACCATACAAGTCCTCCTTTGTGACAATGGGAAAAACTTCACCTATAGAGTGGTAAAGCTACTTGCCTTTTATATGGGAGCACAACAACTCTTCTTGTCCCCCTACAATCTATCTACAAATAGGGCCGTAGAAATATTATTGGAACCCTGGTCTTGATACTCCGCAAAATGGCCAATTCAGACCCTCTCCAATGGGATCTTTATTTACCCAGTGCCTTCATGACCTACCAGATTAGCTGCTATTGCACCTCAAAATGTCCCCTTTCTATGTGTTGTATGGGTGAAAACCTGGGATGCCAGATTTATTAGCCAAAGATAACTTCTCTGTCAGGACTGACCCTTAACAAGCCATGAAAAATTTGACCAACACATCATTAATAGAATCAGAGGCCATTACTAATTTGCCAAAGATTATCATTAAAGAAGTCCAAGCTGCTAATGAGCTCTGGGTCCCTCTTCCTTCCTTCCTAGTATCCAACTTGGTACTGTACTGCCACAATCTGATCACTCCTAGGAGTGAGAAGCTTGGGTTTAACTGGGAAAAACCATTTGTAGTCATATATAAGTGAGGGGATAAATTGCTCCTTCAAATCCTATGCTTCTGGAGTAACCATCAAATTGGTCTATGGCCAAGTTTTACGCCTTTATTCACCCCCTAACACTCTTGAAGGGGGTAATATAAGAAAATTTCAAGTCTTATATTGTAAGTAGAGAGTTTTGGATGAAAATGACAATAAAATAAGCCAAAAGATCCTGGTCAATTCCAGGTGGAACGCCTCAAATTGGGGTAACAATTCTATTAATACTTAGGCAGATAACACAAGTTTAGGCGTTTGGATTGCACTGAATAGTCAGCTAAATCCAGGTAGCCATTATGTGGTCCCTCCCCCTCTTACAGCAAATTTATATCCAAACATCCACACCTGAAAGTGGTCCATCAAATGAGACCGGAATCTGTGGACAGCTTCTGGGAGGGTGGGGGTGGAGCCTGCGATGGCATCCAAGACAATCGTGTGGATAGTCCACATGGCGATTGCAACTACCAGAGCACGGAGGGAGAGTGGAAGGGGGAGGCCATTGATAAAGCAAACATATCTCTTGAAGGACTGAAGGGGTGTTTGATCCTGGCTAAGCAGACGTTGAACTTCGCGCCATATCACTTTAGAGGTAGGACACTTCTCTAGGCGGTGGAACAGCGTTCCATAATGGCCACACATGGCGCAGGATGAGTGTAAAGCGTTAGAGCGCTCAGCTGTACGGTACACCCACATCAGGCAGCGCCACACATAGGAATGTATTTGAGGCTGCAACAGAGGATGGTGTGCGTATTTCCAGATAGTTTTTGGGTCTCAATGGAGTAAGGGATGTCCATCATGTCCAGGTAGTCCACCCTGGATAGGACATGGGGCCGTGTGGAGATCACGCCATCTTGGATGGGTAGCCCCTGTACCTCTTGTGTGAACTGAGGAGAGGTGCAGCCTCTCTGGGCTGTGTGTCCACTAATACGAATTCTCCACTCAGCGCTCCGCATGGAGAGGAGGATTCGTTTGTAGTGGGTTTTAGTCCCGTGAGGACCTGTGGCTAATGGGTGTGAAGCCAGGTATTTTATCAGGGAGTAAGGGTTCGATGGATTATTGAGGCCAAGGCGCGGGAGAAGTTGGAGCGGGTCGTGCAGGACCAGTGTTGGGAGGGGAGCGTAGGGGCAATGACAGCCGCAATCCAGGTGCCCAGGATCTTGGAAGCATGGGCTTTGAAGTCAAGCAGGCCCATGCCACCCTGATGATGAGGGCCAAACATGACCTCTAGCCGTACTGGTGGTGGGCGGCCTGACCAAAGCCATCCTTGCTGAAGGGCATACAAGGATTTGAAAAAGCTTGGGGAGAAGGGGATGGCGTGGGCTCCAAAACAGACTTTGGAGTGGAGCGTAGAGTTGGTTAAAACAACCCTGCCAGTAAAGGAAGTAGGGTGGGCTCTAAGGAAGGCGATGCGCTTCATCACGTTGTCTAGAATATGACTTTCCATTACTGCTGATGCATACCCGCCTGCCTCCACCCACACACCCAGATGGCGCATCAGTCCTGTGGTAAGACGTGGCACGAAGTGGAGCACCAGTGGGGTGGCGTGGGGTGAGCTGGGAGGGTGAGCAAGTTTGCGAGTAGATGGGCTGGGCTGGGCACTGGTCACTGGGGCCCAGCAGGTTTGATACCGACCAGGGAGGATTTCGGTTTTGGAGGCATTCAGTGCAGCATTACTTACCCAGGAATAAACCTGGATGAGAGCTTCAAGTGCGCGTGCGTCTTTATTATTAGACACCCCAACCACACAGTCATCTGCAAACGTCATCATCTTGACTGGTGCTTGGCCTGTCACATGGACCCCAGTGAGTTGGGCATTCACGTTTTGAAGTAGTAGGTCAAGGCTGAAGTTGTATAAGAGTGGGCTAAGGGGGTCCCCTTGTCGCAAGCCCCTTTGAGGGCGGACTACTTCCATTAGGAAGCCAGGGCCACGTACTGCCATTGTTGCGGATTCTGTGAGCAGCATCACCCAGTTGATGGAGCGAGGGGGTAAACGGAATTGATGGAGGCAGGCCCTGAGGTATTCCCAGTTTACTTTATCATAGGCCTTCTGTTGGTCCAAGAATACAAGTACCCCAGAGGCTGTGGACTGGCATGCGTTAGCCACAGAGTGCACGTTGTCCCAAATCGACCTTCTGGGTATGAAACCAAATTGTTCTGGGGAGATGGTGGCAGATGCTACAATCCCTAAATGGTTAGCCATGATTTTAGTTAAAGTTTTGTATCCATGTTAGTTAAAGAAATGGGGCGCCAGTTGGCTAAGCTAGCTTGTCCCCTTTCTTGAAGAGTGTGATGGTGAAGGCCTCTTATCCTCCTGTTAGGAGGCGCGTTTTCAGAAGGCTCTGGTTAAGTGAGGCAAGCAGCAGTGAAGAAATATATTTGACTTACTTTTTTTAGAATTAATATGGAATGCCATCTGGGCCTGGGAATTTCCAATTTGGTGCACCATGGATGGCTGTTTATAGTTCATTCGGAGTAATCAAATTCATTATTTCTGGGTATTGGGAAACGTTGCAGATGTGGGTTCAGTTGGAAAATTCCGCCACTTTGGCTGGCTGAATTAATCCGATTGGTATAACTCAAAGTAATACTTTTTATTTCAATTGCCACTTCCGCTGGCATATCCATGATGGAATCATCCGATCTTAGCACCTGTGTGTAGGCCACAAACTGGCGTGGTGCAAAAATTTTCTAAAAAAATATGCGGTGCACTTGTTGCCCTCTGTAATGCATTTGGCCCTGTACTGAACACAAACCCAATGTTTGTGTTGCCTTTCAAGCGCGTTGAGGTGGGCGGCTGCTTCCGCCCACTTCCAGCCCCATGCAGGACTGTAGCCTGTAGCTGGGATGTTAGACTCCAAGTGTGCCAATTCCACCAGAGCGCGCTAAATGACGGCTGATGTGGCTCATGAGCACCATGAGGAGAGGTGGCGAGAGTGGCGGATGGTATCCTCTTTGAAGGCTGACCATGTGGAGATGGGGTCCACACAAAACGGTGTAACAAACTCTTTTGCCAAAGTTGCTGAGTCCACCCAAGTGGAAAATCCTGGCGACGCAAGTTTGGGAGGGTGGATTTTGCACCAAAGTGGGGCCTTAGCCACTGTGACAGGTAAGTGGTAGGTATTGAGACCATTCAGTGGTCAGAGAATTCAATTTTTGTTATTTGGAAGTGGGAAATGTGAAGTTGGAATTTCGCCAGCATAAGGATAAGTCTATGCGGGTCATGGACCTTAATTGGCCGTTGTGGACGTGGGGGCGCGTCATGTTTTTGAGCAGTGGAGCTTTCCATGGCAGCGCATCCATTAACCCAAGGGTGGCCTTTAGAACGCGAAGTTCTACATGACCCTGGGGGCGTGGGAGGAGGAAGGCCAACGGTCTGTGGGTGTGTTTAGCCAACAGTTCATGTCACTGACTATGAAAGGGTCTGGGGGTATGGGAGGGATTTGAATGATAAGAAAAATTCCTGATGCTCTTGTGCACAGGTTGGGGCATAGATGTTGACAATAGCATGCTCCACATCGGCCCATGAGAAAGTAACAATGAGGACTTGGCCATTGAGGAAGGATTCCGATGATGAAAAATTGAAAAAATTGTTTTTCTGAACTAGCACCCCACAGTGCTCTGACCAAAAAGATAGGGAAGGGAGGAGCATGGATTTCCAAGAATCCTCAGAACCTCGCGGACAGTGGGACTTCTGGATGGCCAGGATATCCATGGGTAAATTTTTTTGTAAAAAACTCAGTTTCCTAGCCTAAGATGGCGAGTCCTTGAGTCTAGCAATATTCAATGTCCCTAAAGTGATGGTTTCCCCTTCACACCTTAGGTGTGAGGGGGTGGGCACCAGGCCCACTAGCCTCCTCTAGATTCCCACGGGCTTTCACAGCAGCGCAAGTGTTTACAGCAACGCTATCAGTAGTTTTGTTAATTTTAGCAGAAAGGTTTGCGTTGGCTTTTGCCTTTGCTTTTTGTTTCCTTGACGTCAAACGAATTTTTGCAGTGCGGATGAGTTCAGTGCACCAACAATTGGGTCAAAAAAAATTTTCAGGTAGGTTGGACCCCAAGTCAATTTCAACTGGAGCTTGGTTGCAAAGATCGGGTGAAATTGAGTCACCCATTGGATCCTCAGATTGGGTGCCCAATTGGCATGGGCTTCCCAATTTGATTGGTTGAGGATTCCTGAGCTGCTTCCACCGTAAAGGTTTCAATGTCCTCCTGGCGTTGGGAGTGTGGGATAGTGGTGTGTGATTTTGGCCGTTTCCTTGGCTGCGGCCCTGCGGGCCTGCTTGGCCTTCATCCGCTCTTGCAGGGAAATAGGTTTTACCATTAGGTAGCAGCCTTGTGCTCCCCACGGGAAAGCCTCTTTGGTGCTGGTGGTTGGTTCATAGTGCGCCTCTCCGCTGGCCATGGCCGCCAAGGGGTGCTCTTGGAATGTGATGCCCTCCTTGGTGGGGCATGCATGTGCCTTATGGCTGAATGCGTCACAGTGGGTGCAGATGGGGGCGCGCTGTCCACGGTTACCCAGAAAGGGTGGGTGGTATGCCCTTCAATATTGAAATATTTGGAGTGCAGGATCTGGGTTAGGTCCTTCATGATCTCCTCGGTTAAGGTCAGAACTGCGATGGCTTTGCTGGTGCACAGGTGTGGCATCAGCATAAAGAGTTGCATCTCAAAATATTGTATTTTGCTGTAAATGGTGAGACCATCTTTCAGGTGCTGCTCCAAAATGGCACGTTTTACCATAGTAGGCAAAAAGTCAAACGTGAGGAAAATGTGGTTTGATTTTGTCCATCTGGTGTGTTTGGTTTTGATGACCTGTTGCTCTTTGGGGAGGTCAATCACTACACGAACCACAGCAGCTTCATCTGCTGCCTTTTTGTTTTCAAAACCGAGGTCCAGCCAACTGCGTGACATGGAGTGAGGTGTGATGTACACCACAGTTGGGAAAAAAGTGTGCACATCCCCACAAAATTTTTCCCATAAAGCTGTTTGTTGGTTGTCCAGAAACAAATGGACTCCATATTCTACCAATAAGAGTGGTTGGGAGTGCGGCATGTTGATGTACTGGTTGCATCATGCTTGCCAAGTGAGGATTTTTGGGGAAATAGTGACCGCCAGTTTTTTATTTTTTCTATTCCGCCGGTTTCTCCAGGGCGTTTTCAAACGTTTGAGGCCGCGGGCCTACCACCTGCTCCTCTTACCTTACTTGCCCAACTGCTCCCTGAAACGGGCGCAGACTAATCTCCTTTGTGAGATTATCAAACTAGAATCAGACTTGAATTGAATAAGTTGCAGAAGTGATTGCAATGAGAGAAAAGTTCTCTTACAGCAAATTTAGTTCAACTAACACCGCGTAGACTGGCCCTTTTTATAGGGTTGAAAGGGTCCTGCTGGTAAAAAATATTTTTGCACCCAATGATTGGGTAAAATTATAAAATTGTTGCCTCACAGATATAGCCTACTCGAAATCAACTTTCCATTGGCTGTTACATCAAAGCATGTGAGTCTCCAAAGATCCAATAGTTCAGATCCTCATATTCCCTGCTTCAAACATTACTAAGCTAATTCGAATTTTTTATTAATTTCCCTTTAAACCTCAATATATTTTAAATATTAAGCTGTTAGATATTTAAAGGGTTCTCTTCTTACCCCTTTTATTGCATATAAATAAAAACCTATTAAAATCAATCAACTATTTTAGCTAAGTTATATTAGTTTAATTATAAGTGGTCGTTTAACCCCTAAAATATAATTATCCCACAGTTGAGAAATTTATTCTCCTGCAATTTATTGTTGTAATTTAAGTGAGTAAAAGCACCGGCAAGCAAACAAAAAGCATGAATATTAACAAATGCAAATGATTCTGATAGGTTGGCATCAGAATGCCTAAAAAATGCCTAAATATAAATACCTTAAATTTCATTTTTTAAAAATCTTACTGTAAGGCTGGTTCTTTTTCAATAAGTGGAAAAAAGCTTTGGGTAACTAACCAGTAATATTCCAGAATCCTGAAAGCACCCAAGAGAAGGCTCTGAATGTCTGCATAACACTATGGTGGGAATAAATCAAACCTTAGAATAGAGTTAAGAGGATACTAAACTTAATAGTGTTCATTAACTCATGATAGAGTAAGGGAGGATTTCAAAAGTGGGTAAGTTTAGTTTTTTGGTCAAGAGAGATGGTATCACTCATATTATATTTATATCAAAGAAACTTTAATAATTGAAAAGTGTTTCCAAAGGTAGTTTTATTAGAGCAAATACCCCTGAAATACACAGAATTGAGAGATGAAATCTACTCAATTCCTTTTTTAATAGCTATAAATAATGCATAAAACTCAAAAGTCACTCTTGAGCATTTTTAAATTTAAGTTTTATTTATCCACTACCATCTGCCCTAGCCTATTCTTTGATGTCCTTGGCTCTGCCACCTGCCACCCCGGTGTGGGGCAGTGGTTCACCCCCACCTATTATTTTCCACCCCGCGGGCAAGTGCATTTGGACAGGCTCAAACAGCCCGCCCACTGCTTTCAGCCGTTTTGTCCCCCCACGGGACTTAGCGCTCCACCTGGCGCGCGTCCACCCTTCTTACCCCATCCTCTCGCCCTCACTCGCTCTGCCATTTGCTATTGCCTCAGAGTGGACTATGGGCGTTTGTTCCCATATGCTGATAAGGCAATTATTGACCTAGCCACTGTGGCCTTTGCGCTGGCTGGATTTATAGACTTCCGCCCTTTTAAGGGCTACTTTGACGTCAGGTTCCAATCTGAGGAGGATGCTGAAGCGGCAGCTCAAACTCCTCTAATTTATAAAATACCCCCATTCCCACAACCCATACTTGCCTCCCTTCAGACACCACCCTGGTGGTATCCTTCACAAATCTCCCATCCCACCTTTCACCCCAGGTTTTGTATGACCAGTTGGTCATGGGGCTTATGGCTTATGGCACTCAGCCCAACCTCGTCTTTGCCATTCCATCTGGTGTGGAGCGCCTTGCTGCTCCTCGTGCAACAGCCACCATCATCCCACACCACCCTGCCATAGCCCAACAAATCCCACCCCGCGCTAGCATGGCTGCAGCGCCTGATCATTTCTTTTGGGCTCAGGTTAATAATGGTAGGAAGATTTGTTCCCTCTGCTTTGGCCTCAACCATGCAAAAAGCATGCCCTCAGGCCACTTCCGCTGCTGCAGCTTCTGAGCCCCCTCTGGGGGTTCAGTATGGGGCGCTTTGCTGCCCCTCCCACCCTCCAATCTCGTTCAGTGGGCCTGCGTGGAAAATAAGCCCCCCAAACCTTCAGCCTCACTCTCCCACCTAAATCCACCCCAGCCAATCAGAACAATGCTTGAACTACCATTGGCACCCTAAGCAGCCGCCCATTCGCCCAATTCCACCCACCTGAATTTGAACGCCACTATTCCAGTGAACCAAAATTATGGGATCTATTGGCTGAGGTTGACAAATCAGGTAATGTCCTCATTAGTAAGCATACAGGTCAACTTCTCTGCCAATTCAATTATGGTCTGGAGGAATTTTTCCTTCCTGACTTTGAAGAAACCCCTACCCCTCGCCATTTCGCTCCTCTGCCCAATACAGCCCCCTTTCCAAAGTGACCACCAGCTCGCCTTAGCTGCGGTGGCCTCTCCTCAGTGCCCAAAACTATGCACTGCAGTGGCCCACTTCCAGCATGGCCTGCCCACCCTCTTCTTCCCCCCGACTTCCCTAATCTGTCTGCAGTGACATCTCAAAACTATTTGATGATGCTGAAGTTGCTGTTATGAATGTTACAACGCTTGCTTCAATTAACCCCTCAGCCAAAAATCACCCGCCACAGTGTCTCTCTTTTCACTAAATAATGCATAAACTCGTTCAAATCTGATTATTATTTAAAATGCAATTTAAAAAGTAGATGAACTTAAGAAATATATAGTAATTTTTTTTTGCTTAAGGAGTTTATATATATCAAAAATAGCAAGTATACCTAAATATTTTATATTGTAGGAGTTTGATGCGAAAATGCCAAATTTAACGCTTATTTTATAGGCTTGAACTTTGATTTTTATTTGGAGTAAGTTTTGAGAAGAAAAATTGGACAATTAAACTCCTTTAAATATCAGTTCACTTGGCAATTCCTCCATTTTCTAACCACTATATCAAAGGTTTTCCTTTGATTCTAATTGCTGATTTATTATGGCATAAAATTTAGATCATGATTTAGTTAGATCATATGATGGATAGAGTTTGATCCAGCTCACCCTCAAAGACATTAGTAGCCTTCATTTGAAACACTTGTGGCCATTTCTAATTTTTTTCCTACCTTAGATTATTATTAATGCTTTTGTTGGTACTGTTTCTAATAAAGATAATGTGATGGTCAGAAATGTCATGCAACATCACTTGATTCTCTTTAAGATAAAAAAATTTTCTTATTTTCTCTGGCAATGTTGGCAGCCTTCAGCCATTTTCTAGGTAGATTCCTCAATAGGGTAATCTCTCCATTCTACCAGAAATTTGCGTTGCCCATGTACCAACTTAATGTCCAGTATCTCCTCAACTTCATATTCAGGTGATTTACATAGTATGGGTGAATGGGAAATGCCCTCTCTGACAGTGGCCCTGTAAATAACATGAGTTGGGAAATATAGGTAGTAGGATGAACTCTTGATCCTTCTAGTAATGACAACTCAAATGCTACTGTGTTTATTTTTTTGAGTCCTTTGTATGGTACAATACATTCAGGACCAAGCTTGTTATGTGGCGCTTTGGTATTGTATTTTCAAGGGTGAATTAACACATGGCTTCCCACCTTTATTCCTAGATTGTCCCGCCTTTTCTTGTCTGCCTTCCATCTTTGGGATTTTGCTGCCTGGTCCTAACGTTGCTTTAAAAGTTTTGAACTCTCCATAGCATTCCTGGAACTTTCATCTTCTGTGAGGTTCTATCACCTACTGAGGGATACCAGAGGTCTGGATGATATCCATGATTGGCAAAAATGGGAGTCATTCCAGTTGATTAATGAACCAGGTTGTTGTATGAGTACTGAGCTAACCCTACCCAATCCCTCCAGTATGTCTAGCATCCAGATACATAAATATGAAGGTATTGGTCAAGCACCTGACTACTCTCTCTGTCTGACCATCTGACTGATGATGGTAGGCAGAGTACTGACAGGGTTTGATCTGTAGGTTTGTCCAGTAGATGTTCCAAAACTTTGATACAAACTGGGGTCCACTATTAGAGATTATCTCCTCTGGCACTTCATGACGTGAGAAATCTTTCTTCAATAATAAGGCTGATGCCCCTTTGATGTAATCTGGGTGGACATGGAGTAAACTCAGCATACTTAGCTAACTGGTCAACTACAACCATTAAGGAGAGTCACTTCTCTTAGACTTATGTAGAGCAGATATAAAATCCACATAGATGGATGACCAAGGCTTATGGGGCCCCTGTTAGAGGCATCAACTTCCCCATAGTGAGATTGCGTTGGCTCTTGACATGAGCACAAGTCAGAAATAGGCTTAAATGATCCTTAATCCTTCTTAATATCCCAGTCCATAAGTATTGTATGGTGATAAGTTTAAGTGTTTTTGTATTCCCTGTATGTCTATAAAGCGGATGGTTATGGCAAGCTCCAACTCCTTCTTTTGTAAGTTCCCAGTTGAAACCCACATCTTCACCGTAATTGATTCCATTATCCTTTTTACTAAAATTTTTTTTTGGTTGAGGTTTCATTAAACAGCTCCTGTAAAAGCCTTTTCCCAATTTAGTTCTTCTTTGGGAAGCTCGCATTCTTCCATTAATTCACCTAGCACCAACTTTTATTAGTGTAAAAACGTCATGAGGCAACATGGTAGCAGAGTTATCTGTTTTAAGCTCATGGGATGTATAAGATAACCCATGTTCCCAGCTTAAATTATCAGAGAGAAAGTTTTCCTTGCCTGTACGGTATTCAATTTTGAACATAAAATTGGACAGCTTCACATGCCATCGAGATAGTATCTGGTTCATTCGTTGTGCTTTTTATAGAAACTCCAGAGCCCTATGATTAGACCGGATAATGATGGAACATCAGGCATATATTAAGTGGTGTTGCCAATCCTAGAGTGACGCCACTATTAGAAACAACTCCTTAACATAAACAGGTGTAATTGGTCTCTGCAGGCTGCATCTTGTGGCTGTAATAGTAGATGAAATTTTCTAGCCCATCCTCTTTCTGTTGAAGGAAGACAGAACCAACTACACAGTTAAATGCATCACTTTCCAGTATAAATGGTTTCTCAGGGTCAGCATGAGCCAAAACAGGTGTTTTAATAAATTTCTTCTTATTTCTTGTAAGGCTTCTTCCTCTTTTGTGCCTCATTAGAAGGGTACCTTCCCTGTTAACCTAGTTAGAGGTATAGCCACTGCAGACAGGTCTTTAGAAAACCGTCTTAGGAATTTTACAGTTCCCAAGAAACTTCATAAACTTGTGTGATCAGTTTGTGCCTTCCATTCCTTGATGGCCTTGAGCTTGTCAGGGCATACTGCCAGTCCTCCCTTAAACATCATGTTTCCCAAAAACATTACTGAAAACTTATAGAACTCACATTTTGAGGATTTAATTTGAGTCCTGCACCGTGTATGGCTAATAAGACGGACTTGACATCATCCACATGCTATTCCTTAGACTTAGATAACACCAGTACATCGTCCATATAGTCAATGCAACAACGTCTTAAGGATTTGTGGATAACCTTATCAATCAGCGTTGGAACATAGCAGGGGCATTTCATAGGACAAAAGAATTACCCTATAACTAAAAAATTCCAAGTTGGCACTTAAATGCCGTGAATTGCTGATGATAAGGGTGCTTGGTACTTGATGAAACGCCTCTACCAAATCCACTTGGTGGACCAAGTGCTTCCAGAGATTATGGGCAATATGTTATCAAAGAGTAGCAGAATTAGGAGTCTGGTTCTGTCACCTTATTTAGCTTTGGAAATCCACACAGGGACGTAGCTCTCCATTGGACTTAGGTACCAGCAGGATTGGGGAGAACACAGAAGTTAAAGCAATATTAATCCTTATTTAAGCATGGAATCAATGTACTTCTCTAAGACTTCCCTTGATCTTCAGTTCAAAGTATAAATGGGACATCCTAGGGGCAAATCTGAGTTCTCCTTAAACTGGAATTTAAGGGAGAATGGCCACAATCATCAAATTGAGAAGTTCAAGAGCCCCAAACACACTGTAAAACTCAGCATATTCTTTAGGCAAGGTACTGTTAGTGGCTTCTTCAGATAAAATCCCAAGCTTGCATGATGTGGGCTCACAAATTGTGACTTCCACTGAATGTGTATTGAATCATCAGGGTGGATAGTATATTCCTTGGTCAGCATGTTGAACTGGGGTTAAAGCAATGTCACCATCACATTCCCAACACCACAGGGTAAGGGAGGTGGTTCAAAGTGCAGAAGCTCTCATCAAACAATCGTTCTCTTTGACCAATTTGAAGATGTCCTCCCACCCTCCAAAAAGAGCAGTTTTGGTATAATCTTCTAGAGGCACTTTACCCACCTCCTTCAGAGGGAGATTCAATTTTGCACAATCTCAAATTGTATTTAGTTCTCATTAGCCTCGGTGTCCACTAAGGCTGACATCTCTTCGTGTTTCTGACTATTGACCATCTTAAGTGGTAAGAGAAAATAGGAGTAATGAGCCAAGGTTCTTTATTTGTAGAAAATTCACAAATTGGAGCTTGTGATGCAAGCTGCTCTGAAGTACTCTGGGCAAAGAAAAGGGGTTTACTAACACAACACCTCCATGGCCTCCTTCAGAGCGCCCAGGTTAATCTACCTGAGGATGTTTGGTGAGACGTAGTGGCTCAGATTCTCCACGGCGAAAGTCATTCCCTTTCCCACTCTTGTACCATTGGGCATATATAAGATCTCGTTTAGTTCTTGTAATTTTAAGTTGGTGCTCTACGTTCATAGCACCTCCTATCTCCTCCTCCAAAATTTCATCTAGGCGCGTCACCACCAAAGCTGTGAGAAGATCTGGGTGTAAGTTTTATCTGAACAATTGTGGAAGCTGTGAGGGAGTAACATTAGCTGAACAAGCCAGTGGATGAAATGAATGCACATATTCCTTCACTGAACTTTTCCTCTGAGATGTCAACAACAAGTCTTACAAAGCAGCACCTTGGTCCTCACCAGGGCAAGCAACTAAATCAATCAACTGGAGATACTCTAAAGAATCTCAGGCAGAGACTCTTGCTTTTCCATAAGGATTCTGATCAAAGTGGCAGGTTTCTCAGGTAACTCATTCAAAGCTTGAGAAATTTGATCAGCAAATGTAGGAGTCCCTCCCACCGCCTTGGATAAACAGCATTTAAAACGCACCTTGTCAAAAACCTCATGGATTTTTTCCAAGGCCATGGTTCCCAGGAGGGTTGAACAGAACTAATTTTGAATTGAAACTGATTCATGGTTCACAGTCACTGGCATCCACCCTACCATCCAATAAATTTCACACAGCAGAAACACCACTGAAAGGATGATCATCAGCATGGTGGTAATGCTGATACCAGGCAGGTAAGAGAGGTTGAACAGGTACCACTTAAAGAACTCACCATAGACAAAAGGCGTTGAAAACTGTGTAATGTAACATACTGGTTCTTTTTAGTAGTGGATAAACACGTTGGGTAACACCAACCTGGTAATAGTCCACAATCCTGAAAGCACCCCAGAGTAGGCTCTGAATGTCCGCATACCACTATAGTGGGGTTAAATCAAACATTTTAATAGATTTTAATAGGAAACTTAACCCTAATAATTCTCCTTGACCCCAGTAGATATCAAGGAGGGATCCATTTAGTAAAAAAAGTTCAGTCTCTTAGTTTAGGGCGTTGGTGTTCCTCATATTGTATTTTTAAAGAAATTTAGTAATTAAAAAGTGTTTCCAAAGATAGTTTTAAAATGACAAAACCCCTGAAATAAACAGAAAAGAGAGGTGAAATTTACTAAATTCTTATTTATAATAGTTTTTTAAATCATGATCTAAACTTGTTTAAGTCTGATGATTATTTATGCTGCAATTGTGAAGATAAATATGATTTAAAAAATATACAATAATTTCTTTAAAATGCTTGAGTAATAATATATCATTGTTAGTAAGATTGCCTAGATAATTTAAGTTGTAGAAGTTTATTAAAAACGCCAATTTTTTGGACTATTTTACAGGCTTTAACTTTGGGTTTCATTTGGAGTAAATCTTGACGAGAAAAAGATCAATTTCGACTTCTTTAAATATCCTTTAATTTATGCAATTCCTCCGTTTTTTGAATTCCTGTACAATATGGGGTTTCTCTTGATTCTAACTGATGATGTAGTCAGAAAACTGTAAACAACCTCTCTGTTCTAAACCCTACTTTTGCCAATTAAAATTGACCTGAACTATACCCAAGAGAATATACCAACCTGCTAGTGAGCTACTTTATCTGTAAAGCTTTGTCCCACGGCCACATAACCTATCACAAGTAGTCCCCTCCGTTGATCTGTGCCAAGCAATAAGAAACAGATGTTTAATATGCTCATATATCTTTAATTTAAAAAGTAGTCAAGTTGGATAAAATACCCTCTAGATGACTTTTTGCTCAATCAACACAAGCAAGATTGGCAACAATACCCGTTTGTCTCAAATCAAATTGGCAACAACTTTCAAAACCAAGAAGCGTTCAAGTAAAGTAAATAACCCAGTAAAAAATTGCGGAAACCCCAACTGAATCCACAGGATCAGTTTCAGCCATTAATCCTACAATCACTGACCCCCTTGAGGCATGTGAAGTATGTACTCAAACAAATCAGGATGTGACAAAAACCGCTCCATCTCATGCAAACCTAAGCAATAATTGTCAGGATGTAAGGAGGATCTTGTGACAAGACCACTAATGCCTGATATCCTAGTGAGCCCAGTAGACTCAACAAAGATAGCTCTGGGGGATGCAGCAATATCAGGAACAACGGTGTTAGGAATAATCATAATGGTCCTCAACCTGGTTGTTGGACTAGGGATCCACAGAAAAAATGGCAAGAAATCCATTAAACTTCTAGTTGGATCAAAGTTCAAATATGACTTAAACTGCACAAGTCAAGCGCCTAAATCATCTTGACAATACCCTTAAATATATTAATCAGTTCATGGAAAACCCACACCAAATTTTTGCTTGATTGGCTAACCAAAATATTGGGGACTATCCCGGCAAATTTCAGTTGGAGAGGAAGATCCCAAATAAAATTCATCTGAAAATCCAAGAAACCATCAGGGACAATCCCTGAAAGATCTCAGGAGGTGGGGGGGTAAATCTCGCACGAAATCAATCCAAATGTCCAAGCAAATCATTGAGGACCATCCCTGACAAGGATGGAGGAGTGTCCATATCTGAATATGAAAGATTGGATGCCTGGGAAAGCTTATCAAAAACTAAAGGTTCAACTAGAAGGATCTGCCACCCCAATTGCAATCAAACTCTCACAATAAGCTCCAGTAAAATATACACCCATTCAAAGAGACATTTTAGTTCATTGCGGTATTTCATCTTGTGACACCAAACAATGGGAGACACTGTAGTTATCGTACTCAATGGTGACAGTGGATTTTAAAAAAATTATCAAACCAACCATTGCGGCCATATGGTATGCTATAATCTCCACAAGGGCCACAAGCTCTGGCTAGACACACATATATCGCTTGGCATAGCAATGCTCTTTAAACCATTGAGGATTAGAAACAAGGATGCAATAGGGTGTATGAAGCTCCTGCTTAAACACCAGACCATCAAGGCGGCCATCTGTGAAGACCTAAAGCTGGAAGATGGTAAAGCATGAATGGCAGCCAGCATTGTTCTCCTTAATGCAATAGAATACAACAAAGTCAGAACTTCAGCTAAATTTTCCCAAGCCATCAGGAGCTCAGGCCTCAGCCCAACGGAACTGGCCAGATAAGTGAAAGGATTCCCAAATGTTTTGACCGCCCTCAAATGGGCTCGCCATACTATCCCAGTTTATGTCACAATGGAATGACACAACACCACTTTCTCCCCAAAGGGAGCCCTGCTGTGTATTGCAGCTAGGTTTAAGGCTACTAAAGCCTTACATTGGTTATATACCCATATACTACCAGCTACTGTGTCTGACTTAATGAAACCGTGTTACACAAAGGAGAAGGCGGTAGAGTGGGGGCCCTTTCAGGAATTGGTCGCTGGAAAAAGCCATCAACTAATCTACCAATGGGTTTACCCCGCTGGAAATGAAGTATTGGTTCCAGTTAGAAGCCAATATTAATCACTTTTGGTAGTGGGCAAGCCTGGGGGTGATGAAACCAATCCATGAGATTCTCCATGGTTGAGCGTTCCACATTGATAAATGAAAACTTTAGCAAGACGTCACCACACTGGCTGAGTCAGCCAATTTGGACGCCGTGGGATTCACTCCCAAGTCAGCCCAACCATTGATATAGCCTGAAATTGCACCACAGGCAGCAGCGGCGATGAAAGGGGTCATGACCCCAACTATGCCATAAATGGCTCAAGGTGGGCACTCAGAAGAAAAATTATCAGAGACTGGAAGAAAATCCTTCTTAAGCTATTAGTAGATTCACCATACACCATCAAAGGATTCGCTCCCACAGAGGCATTCCAATGGTGTGAAGCGGGGGTACCAGCTGCAATGGCACAGATTTTTACTGATGGGGTAGAACAGCATAACGGTTAGGGACTGGTGTCAACGTAGCTCTGGTTACACTGAAAGATCTCCAGAAGTACCTGCCCAACATGTGGACCAGAAGCCACCCATTTATGATATTGGCTGGGTTTCTCACCAAACAATGCCCTCAAATAGAAAAATATAGAAATCAGCACACAAATGGCCAGAAATATCATCTGATGAAAGATTAACATATGCCAGGTCAAGGCATTCCTAAATCAAGGTTTTAGCACTGACAAATTACTCAGTTGGATACTGAAATGGAAGACCCCTTCTAGGATACCTGTTGGGATTTTGTCCATCTTTTCAGTCTCATATATTACCTGTAGATCACTAGAGGAATAATTCCCTAAGTTTAGTGAATTGGATATTGAGTGTCCCCAATTTTGGGTTAAAACTTTCAGGGGATTTTAGGTAATTTTCCAGGTTCAGATCCATTGATGATCAATCCAGGTGAATGATTAAGATCTCGTCAGGAAGGGTTGCTGATGAAATGGGGGCAACTCTAGCTGATCAATGATTAACTATCAGGTGTACCAATTGGGATCAGTTGGATTTCATCACCAACTGATTGGGAATTTAAGGAGCAAGTTATGAGGCAAGTGATGCCACCTGCAACTAGAAAATTAATCAGTTGGTTTGAAACCTGCCATAATGGGTACAAGTCCCATTAATGAATCAGATTACTTACCAAATATGATTGGTTTTCTGGGATCAAGTGGTAAATGTTATAGATACGTTTTCTGACTCTGTTAATTTTAGGTCTCTAAGTTGTCTGACAAAGAATCCTAACCAGATGGAGAAGATTATTGCTGGTGAGATTATTAAAGAAAGTTTGTTAGCAACAGCTTCCGTTTCATAGCTGAGGTGCCAACTGAGGGTTGGGCGCCGAATTAGCTCCATAAATTCCATTTATATTTCATATTTGTAAAAATCTTGAGGTAAACTTATTATTGGTTTAAATTCTATTAATCTTCAGGAATTATTTCTGGGTGCAATAATTATGATTCTTTTATCAGTTAAAGAGTAAGGATTAAGGATCCTTAGAAGATAAGCTGAACTTAGACAGATTTGCTGCAGAATTCAGGTCACAAAAGGAAAGGACGTAAACTTCTGGATCTGAGCATGGGTAAAAATAGGCGGATAAGGGAAGAAGTCCCTAGAATTGGCATCAAGAGTATTTTTTGGAGAAGTACAGGTCTAGATTTGGACCAGAATGGGTTATCTATTCAACTAACTTTATAATAGCCCTCATAATATTATAAATCAACTATCAATTACTATCAGATAACGCGAATTGTGCATATATTAAAGCCTGTGCAGTTAACTTTTAGGGAACTATCATTCTATAATGATCTTTGAAAGCCCTAAAACTTAACAGTTGGTGACAACTACAGGGGATAGTTGAGTAGTATATACTAGTACAAGAAGTCTTATAAAGATGAGTTAAGAAAACTCTGGACAAAGTTGACAGATATAAACAAGAACTCCTTGAATTCTGATGACCACAGATAATTTGATGCCTTGGAGAAAAAAGTTACCAAGATTGAGGAAGGAGTCAAAGATGTCTCCAATTTTGGCAATGAGTTTATAGGGAAAGTAACGTCATAAAAAAAGAAGGAATCTAGCTCAAAAAGTTTTATTCTTAAAAACTGAACATGAAGCTGATTGTTTTTAAATTTATTGCGGGGAAGGCCGACCATGGGACGGACACTTCCAAAATTGACTCAACTTAGACAACACTTAGTACCAGGGAAGGCACCCCAGAGAAGCAATGCTATATCTTGTTGCCAGCGGGAACGCCACTTATGGGGAGGGGGAGGGAACGTGTGAAGGGGCCGTAGCCACAATTGAACACGTGTGGAGAAAGGGATCTGATTTGATGAACCAGACTGGGAACCATGAGGAGACCAGATGTCAGCAACGCGGTTGGAGGTATCCAAACATCCAAGCTTGAAAGTGGTCCACCAAATGAGACCGGAATCTGTGGACAGCTTCTGGGAGGGTGGGGGTGGAGCCTGCGATGGCATCTAAGACAATCGTGTGGATGGTCCACATGGCCATTGCAACCACCAGAGCATGGAGAGAGGGTGGAAGGGGGAGGCCATTGATAAAGCAAACATATCTCTTGACATAATGAAGGATGTGTTTGATTCTGGCCCAGTAAACGTTGAACTTCGCGCCATATCACTTTAGAGGTAAAACACTTCTCCAGGCGGTGGAACAGCGTTCCATACTGGCCACACATGACGCAGGATGAGTGTATAGCGTTAGAGCGCTCATCTGTATGGTACACCCACCTCAGGCAGCGCCACACGTGGGAGCGGATTTGAGGCTGCAACAGAGGATGATGAGCGTATTTCCAGATGTTTTTTGGGTCTCAATGGAGTAAGGGATGTCCATCATGTCTAGGTAGTCCACCCTGGATAGGACTTGGGGCCGTATGGGTATCACGCCATCATGGATGGGTAGCCCCTGTACCTCTTGTGTGAACTGAGGAAAGGGGCGGCCTCTTCTGGTTGTATGTCTGCTAATACGAATTCTCCACTCAGCGCTCCGCATGGAGAGTAGGATTTGTTTGTAGTGGGTTTTAGTACCGTGAGGACCTGTGGCTGATGGGTGTGAAGCCAGGTATTTCATCAGGGAATGGGGGTTCGATGGATTGTTGAGGCCCAAAGCGTGGGGGATGTTGGAGTGGGCCGCGTGGGACCAGTGTTGGGAGGGGAGTGTAGGGGCGGTGATGGCCGCAATCCAGGTACCCAAGATCTTGGCCGCATGGGCTCTGAAGTCAAGCAGGCCCATGCCACCGTGCTGATGAGGGCCAAACATGACTTCTAACCGTACTGGTGGAGGGCGGCCTGACCATAGATATCCTTTCAGCAGGGCATGCAAGGATTTGAAGAAGCTTGGGGAGAAGGGGATGGCGTGGGCTCTAAACCAGACTTTGGAGAGGAGCATAGAGTTGGCCAAAACGACCCTACCAGTAAGGGAATAGGGTGGGCTCTGAGGGAGGCGATGCGCTTCGTCACGTTGTCTAGAATATGACTCTCCATTACTGCTGATGCATATCCGCCTGCCTCCACCCACACGCCCAGATGGCGTACTGGCCCTATGGTAGGTTGTGGCACAAAGGGGAGCACCAGTGGGGCGGTGTGGGGTGAGCTGGGAGGGCGAGCACGTTTGTGAGAAGATGGGCCAGGCTGGGCACTGTTTGCAGGGGCCCGGCAGTTTTGATACCGACCAAGGAGAATGATTTCAGTTTTGGAGGCTTTCTTTGCCGCGTTACTCACCCGGTAATACTCCTGGATGAGAGCTCTAAGTGCGCGTGCATCATTATTATTAGATACCCCCACCACACAGTCATCTGCAAACGCCATCATCTTGACTGGGGCTTGGCCTGGCACATGGACCCCAGTGAGTTGGGCATTCGCGTTTCAAAGTAGTGGGTTAAGGCTGAAGTTGTATAAGAGTGGGCTAAGGGGGTCCCCTTGTCGCAAGCCCCTTTGAGGGCGGACTACCTCCGTTGGGAAGCCAGGGCCACGTACTGCCAGTGTTGCAGATTCTGTGAGCAGCATCACCCAGTTGATGAAGCGAGGAGGTAAGCGGAATTGATGGAGGCAGTCCCTGAGGTATTCCCAGTTTACTCTATCATAGGACTTCTGTTGGTCCAAGAATGCCAGTGCCCCAGAGGCTATGGACTGGCACGCGTTGGCCACCAAGTGCACGTTGTCTTAAATTGACCTTCTGGGTATGAAACCAAATTGTTCTGGGGGAGATGTTGGCAGATGCTACAATCACTAAACGGTTAGCCATGATTTTTGTTAAAATTTTTGTATCCATGATAGTTAAAGAAATGGGGCGCCAGTTGGCTAAGTCTAGCTTGTCCCCTTTCTTGAAGAGTGTGACAGTGAAGGCCTCTTGTCCTCCTGACAGGAGGCGCGTTTCCAAAAGGATCTGGTTAAGTGAGGCTAACAGTAGTGGGGATATATATTTAGTACTTTTTGTAGAATTCATATGGAATGCCATCTGGGCCAGGGCATTTTTAGTTTGGTGCACCGCGAATGGCTGTCCATAATTCGTTTGGAGTAATCTAAATTCATTATTTCCGGGTATCAGTAAATGGTGCAGATGTGGGCTTGGTCGAGAAATTCTGCCACTTTGGCCAGCTGAATTGGATCAGATTGTACAACTCAGAGTAATACTTTTGTGTTTTGATTGCCACTTTGGCTGGTGTATCTGCAATGGAATCATCCGATCTTTACACCTGTGTGCAGGCCACGCTCTGGCATGGTGCAAAAAATTTTAAAAAAATATGCGGTGCACTTGTCACCTTTTGTGATACGTTTTCACCTGTACTGAACACAAACCCGATGTTTGTGTTGCCTTTTGAGCGCGTTGAGGTGAGTGGCTGCCTCTGCCCACTTCTGGCCCCATGCAGAGCTGTATCCTGTAGCTGGGATGTTGGACTCCAGGTGTGCCAACTCTGCCAGTGCGCGCGAAATGACAGCCAATGTAGCTCGTGAGCATCTAGAGGAGAGGTGGCAAGATTGGCGGATGGTATCTTCTTTGAAAGTTGCCCATTAAAAAATGGGGTCCGCACAAAATGGTGCAACAAACTCTTTTGCCAAAGTTGCTGATTCCACCCATGTGGAAATTCTGGCGACGCGAGCTCAGGGGCAGATTTTGCACCAATGTGGTGGCTTAGCAGCTGTGACAGGTAGGTGGTAGGTTATTGAGACCAGTCGATGGTTGGAGAATTCCATTTTTGTTCTTTTAAAGTGGGATATGTGGGGTTGGAATTTAACCGGTGCAAGAATAAGGTTGATGTGGGACATGGACCTTAATTGGCCGTTGTGGACATGGGGGCGCATCATGTTCTCAAGCAGCAGGGCTTGCTGCAGCAGCGCATCCATTAACCCAAGGGTGGCCTTTAGAACGCGAAGTTCAACGTGGCCCTGGGGGGCACGGGAGGAGGAAGGCCACCAATCCGTTGGAGTGTTTAGCCAACAGTTTATGTCGCCAACTATGATAGGTCTAGGGGTAGGGGGAAGGATTTGACCAATGAGAAAAATTCCCAACGCTCTCGTGCACTGTTTGGGGCATAGATGTTGATGGTAGCATGTACCACATTGGCTCATGAAAAGGTTACATTGAGGACTTGGCCATTGAGGAAGGTTTCTGACGATAAAAATTTGAAAAAATTATAATTTCTGAATTAGCATCCCCACAGTGCTCTGACCAAAAGGATAGGGATGGGAGGAGCATTGTTTTCCAAGCTTCCTAGGAACCTCATGGACAGTGGGACTCCTGGATGGCCAGGATATCCACGGGTAAATTTTGTTGTAAAAAACTCAGTTTCCTAGCCCAGGATGGCAAGGCCTTGAGTCCAGCGATATTCAACGTCCCTAAAGTGAATGTTTCCCCCATCGCACCTTAGGTGTGAGGGGGTGGGCACCTGGGCCCACTAGCCTCCTCTAGATCCCCACAGGCCTTCATGGCAGCGCGGGTGTTTGCAGCAACGCTATCAGTATTTTTGTTAATTTTTGCAGAAAGAGTTGCATTGGCTTTGGCCTTCGCTTTTTATTTGCCCAACGTCAGACAAATTATTTGCAGTGTGGATGAGTTCAGTGTACCATCGAGTGGGGCAAAAAAAAATTTTCAGGTAGGTTGAAAGCCAAGTCAGTTTCAACTGGAGCTTGGTTGCAAAGATCAGGAGAATTTGAGTCACCCATCAGATCCTCAGATCAGGTGGCCCAATTGGTATGGGCTTCCCAATCTGATTGGTTGGTGAATTCCTGATTTGCTTCCGCCATGAAGGTTTCTATGTCCTTCTGGCGTTGGGAGTGTGGGATAGTGGTGGGTACTTTGGCCGCTTCCTTGGCCACGGCCCTGCGGGCCTACTTGGCCTTCTTCCACTCTTGCGGGGAAATAGTTTTACCAGAAGGTAGCAGCCTTGTGCTCCCCACGGGAAAGCCTCTTTGGTGCTTACAGTTGGTTTGTAGTGCGCCTCTCTGCTGGCCATGGCCGCTGAGGGGTGCTCTTGGAATGTGACGCCCTCCTTGGTGGGGCATGCATGTGCCTTATGGCCAAATGCATCACAGTGTGGTGCAAATGGGGGGCGCGCTGTCCACAGTCACCTGGAATGGGTGGGTGGTATGCCCTGCGATATCAATAAAAGTGGAGTGTGGGATCTGGGTTAGGTCCTTCACGATCTCCATGGTTGGGGTCAGGACTGCAATGGCTTTGCCAGTGCACAGGTGCGGCATCAGCATAAAGCGCTGCATTTCAAAAGATTGTATTTTGCTATATACGGCGAGACCATCTTTCAGGTGTTGCTCCAAAATGTCACTTTTTCTGTAGTAGGCAAGAAGTCATACGTGAGGAAAATTTGGTTGGATTTTGTCCATCTGGTGCATTTTGTTTTGATGACCTGTTGCCCTTTGGGGAGGTCAATCACTACATGCACCACAGCAGCCTCATCTGCTGCCTCCTTGTTTTCAAAACCTAAGTCCAGCCAACTGATGACATGGAGTGAGGTGCGATGTACACCACGGTTAGGAAAAAATTTTATGCACATCCCCACAAAATTTTTCCCATAAAGCCATTTGTTGGATGTCCAGAAACACGCAGACTCCATATTCCACCGACAAAAGTGGCTGGGAGTGCGGCGTATTGATGTACTGGTTGCATCATGCTTGCCAAGCAAGGATTTCCGGAGAAATAGTGACTTCCAGTTTTTTGAAATTTTTTTCTATTCTGCCGGTTTCACCAGGGCGTTTTTGAACATTTGAGGCCGCGGGCCTCTCACCTGCTCCTCTTACCTTACTTGCCCCACTGCTCCCTGAATTCAGACTTGAATTGAATGGGTTGCAAAAGTGATTGCAATGAGAGAGAAAAGTTTGAAGCTGATTGTTTTTAATTACATTCATTCAGTGCAGACATAGAGCGTTTAATGAAGCAAGTTAAAGAATTGACGAATTATAGATGTGAGTGTGATCCCTATGTGGTGACCAATGCTGAAGAAAGGACCCCAAAAACTACAGTTGGAAATAAACTATTCCAAAAAATAAGCTGACTGTATAAACAGCCTTTTCTGGAGATGACTCCAAAAATCACTCCCCAAGTCAGACAAGTAGCCAAACCAAGAGTGGTGGCTAGAGAAACTTTAGAGGAATTTAAAGCTACGCCAAAATTACTCACATTACATTGGGATAACGCCCCTGTATATCTTTCAATTGTTGACATGACAATGTTCAGATATGGCAATCGTCAAAAAGCTTTGACAGTGATGAACTGTTTGGACACTGACTATCAGAATTTGGCGTTACCCCATCTAGAGGGGGACAGCTGGTCATACTTGAAGGCCAAAGTGTCATTAATGAAAGAATTTTTAAGTCCCATATGTATGTCAAAGCGCAAACAGGAATTTATGGGAATTTAATTACAGAAGGATGAGTCCTTAGAGAGTTTTGCCAATTGATTCTAACAAGTTTTTCAGATTTTAGTTGGAGCAAAAATACAGGACAATTTTGATGCAGGATATTGTTGCAAGTGGCCCTTTGGCCCTATCATGAAATTGCATTGAATGATGTCTTCCATGTTTGCAACTGAGATTATCACCTCGCAAATGGTGAATCATTTGAAAATATTAAGAGCTGCATTGATGCCCCTAATAGAAGCTAAAAACTGAGTTCAGTGCAAATTTCAAAACCTACAAAGGGGACTGAGAGCGCTAAGGAATCCGCCAATTAAAATGTTCTGGGTAATAAGCCTGAGGAGTTCAAGTGGACAGATAAGAAAGATAAACTCTGTTTTCAGTGTGAAAGAAAGGAGCACTTTGCTGTTCAATGCAAGAAGCCAAAGGAACATATCAACGTGGTCTAGGCAAAAGAGGTCAAACCCACACAAGAGTTGGGAAAAGGGCCCACGCCTAGGCAATAGTCTAGAGCTGCAGATAAATCCATCCCCCAATATCTTGCATGAAGAAATTGACATTAGTGATCCGTTCATTAATGATGACGCATAGGACCAACTTTATCAAGTGGTTAATTTGGATATCAATGCAGTAACCAGATCCGGAGCAAAGGGGATTGACCCTGAAATAATCTATGAAGTTGCTTGCCTGTATGTGTGACAACTAACAGACAAGATTTGAGCTGTGGCAAATCCAGAAGAGTTGACCAAGGTCAAATTAGATGATGCAAACCTGTCTATCCCCATTACCGCGCTTAAGGTTTTTGTTTTTGATCTATTGGCGCCATACTGAGTCAAGTAGATGAGCTCAGGGATGAACATCTGGTAGTGTATGTGGGCCAGACGTTATCAGCAGCTGAAAAGAATTACACCATTAATGAGCATGAATGCCTTGCGGTAATTTATGCATGTAAAAAGTTTTGGATGTATATCCATGAAATGCTTTTAAAGTGGATACAAACCACTCCTTACTGCGTTGGCTGTATAATTTAAGAGAGCTGGAAGGATGACTGGCCCAATGGGCATTAAAGCTATAGGTTTATGATTATGAGAAAGTTCACTGAGTGGGAGCTTCTCTTCAGAATGCAGATGGCTTATCAAGGTTACCAATGGTCCAAGTGGTATACCAGCAAGAAAATGCTGTTCCAGAAGTTGGTCAATGGAGAAATTGAAAACAAGCCCAGGAAATCTAAGATGAGCTTAGAAAAGTGATGAAAATACAAAGACCAAAGAAGAACAAGTTTTTAAGATGATGACAGAAAACAATTATTATTATTCCTAATACTGTAGGAACAAGCGCAATTGTTCAAGCCATGCATAAGGCTATCAGGCATGGAGGACTGAGGAAGACGACTTAATCACATTTACTAGTAAGTTTACTGGAAGTTTATCAACTATGATGTAGTGGATTATCTGGCTTGTTGTGTGGAGTGCCAGTTGCACAAGCCTCACAAGAACATGACTGGGTATCAACTGGTCCGCCCTGGATTTTCTTGGCACATGGTGTCCATTGATGTAATGAGGCCATTAACCATGAGTACAGTAGGAGTCAAATACATCATAGTTGTGATCACTATCTGACTAGATGGTCGAGATGAAGGCCCTGGAGAAAGTGGACGCTACAGGCACTGAAAGGTTTATCCTGAATCAAGTTGTATACCACCATGGATGCTCACAAGTCTTGTTAAGTGACAATGGAACAAATTTCATGTCCCACATGATCCTGAGATTGAATGAGATAATGGGGATCTGAGGAGTCGTGTCAGTACCTTACTGGCTGAAGACAAATGGACTGGTAAAATCGTTTAATGAAATGTTGGCTGTGATGCTGAGGAAGCTGGTCATAGTGAGAACTTTCTGCATCTGGAACACATCTTATCTTGGTGACGTTCTTGTATAAGTAATCATATAGAAATGGAAAACGCTGTTCAAATTACTGTATGAAAGAAAGGCCGCATTACCGCTGATTATATATTTGGTGGTTGAACCATCATTGGGGATGAGTACCAAGCACTATTTAATCCAATTGTTGAGTATACTAATCAAGATGCAATCACAAGCATTCAATATAACCTTGAAGAATTAATTAAGGAAAAAATGATGGATGACAAGAACTGACCATCATTATCAGAATACTAAAAAGGTTAAAATGCTGCCTATTGTGATACACATGGTTTCAGAAGAAGAAACAAGATAGATGCATAGTGGTCAGGTCCATTTGAGAGTATCACCATGATGGCAATAAACGCCTATTCTATCAAGAATCTCTTGGAAAAAGAATTGTAAATTGAGTCCATGGTAAATATCTAAAGCAGTGGATCTAAGAAAAAATAAAAAGAGTTTCCATGAAGGACCGCTGAAACATTGAAATGGTTATGTCCTGATGATTTTTTGGTTAAGTCATAAAAAGGAACCGCTGAACCAAAATAGATGCTTAAATTTAAAAAAACCTCTGAACCATAGAAAACTGATATGTTAGATTATACCTAAAGAACCAGTTTGTGGGAATAAATAAAAATGATGGATCGCTGAACTGAGTAAAGGTCATTTCTATTTAAAAATAAAAAATGATAAAACATTGATAAAACATAGCAGAAAAAACCTTATAAGAGCCCATAAAAAAGATATATTTTTATAATTTTCTATTGGTTATCCTTGACTAGGGGATGATTCTGCTTATGTTGCCACTTGGTGGAGGGAGGATGTATAACAGTAGGGGTGAACAAGCCATCAAAATATATGTGAGATCGGAAGCTAGCAAGAGCTAGACCTATTAAAAGCCAAGTTTGTTGCATGGAGGCTGATCATTATGAGAACGCAATGAGGTGAAGAGATATAAAGATATTGGTACTTGCCAAATGCAATACCCTAGATTGGTGAGGGAAGTGACAGAACAAGAAGAGGTAGTTAGCAAATAACCCCAAGTAATCCTGATATGGCACTGGAACTGAAAGATTAGTCTTGAGCGCTTTCCAATGGCTTCATCAAGAACATTGGACATATGAGCCAGCATTGAGCAAGGGATACTAGGCGGGGGTTGCTGAATCATGTCTCCAACCAAAGCTTTAAGAGAAGATACCAATAAACACGCCATAAATGAGATATTAATGCAGGGACCATACAGCCTCCTGCAGACTGCAACTGCAAGCTCCTTGAATCCAAAAGCAGAATGATCAATGGAAACCAGGAAGGATGGAAGCTTTGTGGCCCAAGACCAAAGAACTTGGCGTGTAATACAAAGGGTATAGACTGCAACGTCTCAATATAGGATGCTTGTGAGATATGGTGGGTTCAGAGCTATGGACAGAGCCTTGGTCACTTGGGTCCTTAATTCTGCGTAGGGGAGTTTGAAATGTTTGAAATTTCTAATGGCTTTTTCGTTGACATAACAGCTGGTTTATAGAATTAGCTTAGTCAGAAAAAGAACTCCAGAAGCAAGTCAGATCTAGTGAGGAATTATCAATCAATAGTTGAGGGCATTGCTATAAAAGGTAGATGATGATAGTAAGAGTATTTTTGAAAGGAGACAAATACAATAAAGTATTAAAATCTAATTTGGAAATGACAACAGAGGGAGGATTGGCCACTAGTTGATCAGAGACGATTGCTAATATGGGTTCATCAGGGTTGGATACTGCTTCCAGTAGATCTATGGAAGGACTGGCTAGGGGTGCTTGACTGGGAGTATGAGTCTTAGGGGGACCATAGAAGAGATTTTGTCGCGCAGATTTACTTATCAATTGGAAGAGCCAAGCATCTTTATCAGACAGGCTGTCAAGCAGTTGCTGGTACCAAGATTCTAAATTTGACATATGAGCTGGATGAGAGGGGAGATGTCAGACTTTTTATAATTGTTGACATTAATCACTTCATTATCAATTAAGCTCTAATTTTAGAGAAATTAATCTCAAAATTTATGAGATAAGCTCTACATAAAAGAATTAAAAATGAGGTGAGCAAAGAAAATATTATGAGAAAATAACAAGAGCATATAATTGTACATTCTTATTTGTGCCGTGAGACAAGCATTGATGGCAGTGACACTTGTCAAGGATGGGGAGGAAGATCATGAAATCGAGGACACTGGACTAAGATCCTGAATATTACAACAGGTCATATGCCCTGAATGAAGGAAAACCCAGCTTTCATGGACTAGTGCATCATAAGTAAATCAATCAACCTGGAATGACAGTGGGTCATGAGGACTGTGCTCCAAGTTGGTAATAGTGAGGAGGACAAAGGAATAGAACTGCATGCCAAAAGTTGTCCTGAGCAGCGTTGAGTGAAGATTGACTGTGCTCCGCTAGAAACCAAGAGATATTTGACCTGGTGTCTGAGGCAGTATTCTCCTTCCCAATCCTATTCTCGCATGCAAATCTAGGTAAGAGGGGGATGTGTTAGGATTTTTGCCCATCTTTCCAGCCTCCTAGATTGCCTGTTGATCGCTAGGGGATAATACCCTATGACAAGTGTTTTGGATATTGGTTGACCAAATTTTGGGTTTATAATGTTTACATATTTTTAGGTAATTCGCCAGGTTCATATATGTCAGTAATTGATCTGGGTGAATGCTTAAGATCTCGTAGGGATGGGTTGCTAATGAAAGGGGCATAATAATAATCAATGATTAACTATCAGGATTATTGATTAGGATTAGTTTGTTTCATCACCAACTGGTTGGGAATTTAAGGAGCAAGTTGCAAGGTGAGTGTTGCCACCTGCAACTAGCAAATTAATCAGTTGGATTGTGATCTGCCATAATGGGTAACAAGTCTCATTATCTAAGCAGGTTACTCAATAAATATGGTTTTTTGCTAGGATCAAGTGAGAAATATTAGGGACACGTTTTCTGACTCTGTCCGTTTTAGGTCTCAAGGATGTCTAACAAAAGATTCCTAACCAGATGGAGAAGACCATCGCTGGTGAGATGATTAAAGGAAGTTCAATAGCAACAGCTGCCGTTTCATGGCTGAGGTGACAATTGAGGGTTGGGCGCTGAATTAGCTCCATAAATTCCAGATATAATTCAAATTTGTAAAAATCTTGAGTTAAATTTATTATTGGTTTAAATTCTATTTTCTTCAGGAAATAATGCTGTGTGAAATAATTGGGGACTCTTTTGTCAGATAAAGAGTAAGGATCAAGGTTTCACTAGAAGGGAAGCTGAACCTAGACAGGAATTGCTGCAGACTCCAGGTCACAAGAGGAAAGGACGTAAACTTCTGGATCTAAGCATGGATCAAGTTAGGCGGATAAGGGAATAAGTTCCTAAATTTAACATCAAGAGTATTTCGTGGAGAAGTACAGGTCTAGTGTTGGACCAGAACGGGTTATCTATTCAACTATGGATTATAGTCTTCATACTATTATCAATCAACTATCAATTACTATCAGAAAACACAAATTGTGCATATATTGAGTCTGTGCAGTCAACTTTTGGGGAAATATATATTTTTAACGATCATTGAAACTCCTAAAATTTTAAAAGTACCTTAACTCAATTGGAAATCCTAGTCTTATAAACACCATGGCAGCCCAAGCTGATAAAAATATATGAAACGGTACAAGGAGCATATTGAGTAATTTGAAATTAATTAACAGCATCTTCACAGACTGCCAGACGCCTAAGTAGTACCTGAAGGATGCCATCCTAATCCACTTGCAGCTGGAGGAGAAAGAGTGGCCCAGCTTGATTATGTTGATATACAATTAATTGATGAGGTGCTAAAAGGGGGATTTTGACCATCACTGAGTATCCAAATTTGGGTAAATTTACATAGCGATATTAAGCAAACTTGATAGGAAAAAAGGACACTGAATTAGGGTTTAAATACAAGAGAGTTTATCTAAGAGCAGAATCGACTTGATGTGTAAACCAGACCACAAGATGATAAAAGATTCCAAAAAATTTCTGGCTAATCAAGAGAAGAGATGGGTGCACAAAGTAATCTGTACCAGATTATTGTACTACAGAGAATAATGGGTTTCTGGCAAGCCAGTGGCAATTATATTGTAAAGTGCCTTTGCACTCAACAAGTCAAAGCACTTTACAATCTTGCAATGTAAATGAAACTGAACACTATCGCCTTATCCCATTAATCCGCCTGCCCAGACTAAGCAGATTTATATACGTGGAGCAGGAGGACACAAAGCAGGTGTGCCAGTTCTTCTACCAGACTGGCCACACAATGGCCCAATGTCACCACAGAAAAGGAAAACCCTATTGCATATATGACTATGACCTCATTGGAGGGGTCACCAAAGTTGGGACCAAACCCTTCCTCAGACCCAAGGCCAAGGAGTGGATACCATGAAATTTTACATAGTCGCAGATATGAAGCGCCAACATCTGGATTTAAATATTGCCCATAGGGAAGCATGATGGCGAGAAGCTGCCAAGCATCCTGAAGTGACTGACAAGCCCTCATGAATCCCAACCCTGAAGCCTATAAGATGGATGAGGGAATGAGTCCTACTCAGTTGCTTTGACTGTCCCAGGTGGAATTGACTATTTATGATGAGGAACAATGACAGAAGGTGGGCCCAAAAAAATCCCCAAAAAGGAGAGTTTAGCGTAGGATTTGAATAATTGACAGCCAGGCCTGACAAGCTGAAATCAAAAAAAAATCAACACAGAAATTGCTGGTGCATAAATCAAATGATGCTACCAAAACACCCAATAAATTACAAATTTGGAAAAGTCAGACAATTTAACCCCTAAAGAGAAACATTCATTTTGATGAAAAAACTAACATCAGGGCTTAAATCTGATCGCCAGATGAGTTGGCATTCTTGGTAAAACATACCACACCGATAATGTCTTCTAGTCAGTACAGGTTTTGAACTCAAAACCTGCACTAGTGGTTGAAGCAGTTTTACTCGCTTAGCTAACCACCCTTTTTTAAAAAATTTGAGGTGGATCAACCTTGGGACAATTATACCACACCAAGAATTTTTCTAGCCAGTACAGGTTTCAAACTCAAAACCTGCACTAAGAGTGGAAGCAATTTTACCTGCTCAGCTAACCACCCTTCAGGTGAGGTGACATCCTTTGAACCACCATATGGGACAAAGGCGACCCCAGAGCTGGTGTTAAAACTGTCCCATTGTCTATCAATAGAGATGCTGGGATAGAAACGGAATTTATTGTGCATAAAATGCCCAGCAACATTATACCTGTGCCAACCAACTGGCCATAAGCCAAATACTAACCCACAACCACCCTTGGTGAGACAAGCTGCAGATAAACCCACATCCATTTCCAATTCTATAAATATCTTGGACAAAAATACTAAGCCTTATACCCATGGGTCAGGCAGCCATAAGTGAAGATAGCTACCATAACTGCTTTGGGGATGGTGAGCATGCAAACAATAATAATAAAGCTACACCACTTAAAACAAAAAATTATTATAAACTTGGTTTTAACTTTCAGATCTAAGCAGGCAGCTAAAAGGAGATGGTGCCAAACTCAAACTGATATGCAATGAACCACCTGTAGTCCCATCAAATAGGTTATCAAGCCTTCTGGATGGATCATGTGGAGATCGTTGCATTGAAAAAGACCATAGGCCTGGTATATATGAAAAGATCCACGCCGGAAGGATCCTAGTAGCAACTGCTAAAAATAGAGAAATTGGAAGAAACCTTCATGTGGTAGCTGTTTACGCCTCGCTGAAGCCCCACAAAAACTGATATCTTTTGGATATCTTATTGGGAATACAAACTGAGGTGACCACAGTATTTCATAAGCCTTGAACATTTGGATGAACGCAAGTCAGATTACATTCCCAATGAGCAAAAATCGTAACTGCAAGGCCAATAATATGCTAAAAATCCCTGGTCAAATTTAAAGTGCCTAATGATTGACGAGGAGGAGGATGACACTGCTATTTTTAGAAGATGGTCGTATGACTCTACTAGTGCACTGCAGACAGGTTCACTCTTGGACTATATACTGTTATTATCTGACCTCAAACCTCTGACATCTAACAGCGAGGTTAGCATAAGTGCTGAGAGCAAAAATATGATTATCTGTTTGGATATTGATCTGGATGAACCCCCAAAGAACCTAGAATGATAGTTGGCACCAGTCGCGCTAAGGGACGGGGAGTAACGCCAGACAAAATGAAACTGTACTTGATCAACTGGTCACATATCTGGACCGCTACAATAAAGATAGATTCTTTGGAAAGATGAGTCTGAATCAAAGAAAATAAAATACAATATTATGAAGTTTGAGAAAGTAAAAACCTAATAATGAACTGCTGCCATGAAGCATCTGAATGAGCACTGAGAGTCTAAACTTTCCTAGTGTGATAGCAAATAATGGTGGATTAAATACTAAATGACTTACAATCAATATTGGTCATTAATGTCCAAACAGGACAGAGCGTCAGGTCAATACTACCTACTAATATCAGAGCCTAAGAGGGACAATGACTAAGGAGGGCCTGGCGCACCTCAAGGAATTTAAACCAAGGCCAGGATATGAGAGGTAGAGACTCTGATGGGGAAGTGATAATGGACCCAGAATCTTTAAAGCGCAAAATTAAAATTTTACTGGAAAACTATTCTAACAACACGAGACAAGCATAATGGCAACAGAAGCCCTAATTGACCTGGCCAGCCAGCACTCAGGGCCTTCTCACTAGAAGATGTAACTAACTTATCTGCCAAAATTTCAATGAATGAAGTCAAATGAGCTCTAAAGGGATTGCTTAAGAAGAAATTACTGGTCCCTAACAACGTGTGCGCAGAAATCTACAACGCCTTCCATGACCGCATAGTTCTGGAACTTGTTATTCTCTTCATCTACTGCCTTCAAACTGGACAATAAATCCTGGGAGGCCAGAAGACCCAAATTATACTTTTGTACAAGAAGAGACTCTAACGCCAACATACAAGCCGTTCATGCGCATTTTGTGAATCAGCCTAATGGCAATGGCAACACATACGCTCTATAAGGCCCAACATGGGTTTATCAAAGGCAAAGCATCTGGGACAGTATCAGTAAAGTCCAGAACGTGCTACAGGACATGCAGGGCTTTAAACAGGGCTATCTCATGTTCCTTGACATGGAGAAAGCCTACAACCAGGTAGCGTGACCATTCCTTCATGCAGCGTTAGAGGCGGTTGGTATTCCAGCAACCTTCAGATCATGGATCTCAACAATGTACTCAGGCCTGACCACAAAGATGATCATTCTGATGGCCCTACCAACAATATTCCAGTTGGTCAGAATCTTCACCAAGGCAATCCCATGTTGCTGATCCTTTTTAACTTTGCAGCAAACGTTTTTTAGCTGCATCAGACGCAAAACTCTGGGGCTTAGTCCACCCCAACTAATGGCTGCTGAAAATATTATCCTTCACTGATGCTTCTGTAGTGGGTATCAGCTCTGACCAACCTTTAGGATGATGAGGAGCATCTGAACCTATACCAGCTAGCATCAATGCAAAGATTGACTTATATAAAACTGCTGTAATAAAGATTGGTTTTCTAAACTTCAACCCACTGTCTGACGCAAAACCAATTCAGAAATTGCAGATGATCCGCTATCTTAATATTTTTCCAACAACAAAGTTCAGTGGTACTTGAAACCAAGCAGGAGATACTATCAATCCTGTTAGCCCATATGGCCTGCTGGAAAAATGAAAAACTAAGCCTTGAGGAGAAAGTGCTGACCATTAACATATTCATCTTCTCAAAGCTAAAGTCTATCTCCCACATACTGTCAAATAGCCCAAACATAGAGAAAAAGATTAAAAAAATGCTCCGCACTTTCCTATAGTTCAAAGCAAAAGCAGTGCCACTTGCCATAAAGCCCTGTTCAAGCAAAGAGCAAAGGGACATGAGCTTAATGAACTTCAAATCCCACACATGCTGGATCTGGGAAAGTTGTTCCTCAAGTTGATGCAGATGCACATGCAATGTCTTACCCTTGTATGTAAAATGAATTGGGCATAGAGCACAGGGCCTTCAGGAGCCAGTCTCTACACGCTCACTGCACAAATGGATGTCAGATCACCCACATATGCCCTCCCAGAAAGGCAGCTTTATATTACCGGTGATTGTGCAATTAGACAGTGTACTTATGTGGCTGGTTGTTCGAAGCATCAGATCATGATGCTGACCAAATCCACAGGGATGTTGAAGCCTGCAATTACTCAATAATTTCCATATTGAACTGGGAGGAGCGCAATTAACCGCCCACAAGTGCGCCTCCAAAGCAATTAAGATTTGCTTCAAGTCAACCCTGATCAGTATGGTGATTTACCTCTTAAACCCAGATGTAACCCACCCAATCATTAATCCTTGACAACTGGGCAGCTGAGGGCCATGATACTAATTACATATAAAAGATTTAATTTCAGGCCTCAATTCCTGACTGGGTTGAAAAAACAATGGTCAGTCACCTGGCAGATAATACAACGTTCATTTAAATCCAGTAAGCATAGTGGACCAGACTACCTGCACAAAGACTGCCCCATCTGCGCCAAACCAGAAGCAGATATCAGCCACCAATAATACAAATGTGCAGTTTTCTGAAAATACTGGTCCACAATGAGATATCTTCTCATTAGGCGTAAACTTGCTTCTGGAGATGCATCTGTCACAGGACCTGTTTTTTGCAACAACCCTGAAAAAGTCCTAATCCAACTAAAAGCCTTCTTTTAACATTATTGTGCATAGTAATACAATCAGCTCTCATTGCAAAAGCCTTGACAATGAGCATCCCCATTGCAAAGCTTTTGTACTGAAGGCAATTTGGATTATTTCTGAACAGCTCTATTGGATCACGAAATTTGTGCTCTTAAACCCCAGGTATTATAAAGCCATGCACTTGGCTTTCCCACTGAATTACTTGTCATATGTGGCAAAGCATAGAATCAACTTAAGATCCAATGGCCTGTAAGCCTGTCAACATTAGAACTGTGGCTAGGGACGGTGATTGCTGACCAGCAATGGTTGGAGGTGCTAAGGAACTAGCGGCTTGACTTCCCAGCCCTTTACTTTGGCCAAACTGATTATATTCCACCCTCCCCTCTTACTTTCTCATTTAATTAAAATTTTAGATAAAGCTTTGAGTTTAAAAAACTGCTGGTGTGGTTTGTCACTAGCTTCCAGATTATAATTTAATTTAAAAATTTGATGGGTATTGTTCAAATCCGTCTGATCCCTTGAAGACATATAGTAGCCTTCATTTGATACACTTGTGGCTAATTCTGTTTTTTTTATTAGAAAAAATAATAATTTTTATTATTATTATCTCTAATAAAGATAATGTGATGGTCAGGAATGTCTTGTACCATCACACTTACTTTCTCTCACCTTTAATGTAAGTAGTAAGGATAGCTTGACTTAAATAATTGGAATTGAAGATCTTTAAGGCTAGGTTCTGGGTGAGTGCATCTAGGGGTGGTGGGAACTACCAACCCCAATACCTGGAGCTGCAAGGAAGCCCCACGTGGACTTGCCCAATTGGCCACCACAATGAGGGACTGATGGGGATTGACCTTCAATGGTATGGTGGCAAGGAGCTTGGCTACCTGGGAAGGGGGCTGAGGGCTCACTTTGTGCCTCCTGAGGGAAATTAATTGGCACAAGGTGAAGTTGTTGGTCTGATTGGTTGGAAAGTTGAAACTCAGACTTGTAGTAAAAAGGTACCTAATGAAGGTGAAACAGCAAGGGTCAACAGTACTCAAACTGTTGGTCTGGCACAATAATGGAGCTCCTGATAAAGCAAATGTGAAATTTGTGACACATACAAGGGGCAAGGGAGCACCCAGTCATCTTCCCAATGAAGCGCCACCAATTGTCAAGAAATCTTTAACAGGAGGAAATTTTAATGGCAAAATTTGATTTAAGTTGGATGTCCATATTGATACTAATATGGCATCATGAGGATTTAAAAAAATGGAAGTATCGTTTACCAAATGGTAAAAGCTTAAGAGCATGATAATGTCTTTCAGCCGCCAGCTAAACGCAACATTATTATGGTTACTGACTTACTGATTGTTTCTTTTGCGCAAAATTATCATGTTTTCTATTTAACTAGTATTTACTATATAACAAATATATTTACTATATAACAAATTATTATCATGTTAATATATTTACTATATAACAAACATTATTATGGTAAACTGGAAGTTTCAAATGATGTCCAGCTAAAAGACATTATCATGTCAACAGCGTGATGATGATGTAACAGCGTGATGGTAACAGAAAGTTTGGAATTATGTCCAGCAAAAGGACATTATCATGTCAAAATATCAATATGCTAAAATCAAATGTGATTGTGTTACCAAAAATTAATGAAGTTCTATTCTTCACTAAGACCTAGCACTTAAGACAACTGCCCACAGGTACAGTTGAAATTCAATTTTTTCTTTTTATAAGTAAGAAATTTACCTGCAGAATATAACTATTCATTATTTGATCTATCCATTAGCTGCACACTTGTCTGGTGCCATGTTTTCTGGTATATGTAACGACTAAGCCATAGTGGCCATAATCACTACCTTACTGTCCTCCCTCCTCAATTTATGGATATCAATATGGTGATCACCTGAGGTTGACCCCCATTCTGGAAGCAATGTGGTGCCAAGAGGTATCCTTACTCCTTAAGGTGATTCCTACTCAATGGGCAAAGTTTTGCAGACTTTCTGCATGTTTGAGCCCTTTTGTTACTGTACCAGATTCTGGACCTCTGGGCCCAAGTAAACAACTTCACTGGAATCTGCAGCCACCTTTTCTGAAAAATTTGGTTGCTGGTGGGTACATTAGCATCAGTGATCATCAATTGTCATCCTGCAGTTGTTCCCCTCATAATAAGATACCAAGTCATTTGGATAAATAAACTTCCAGAAGTTTTGGTTTATGTTCTAGGTTTCTACTCACCAAGACTGGAAGGCTAGTATCAATTTTTTATTAGCCAGTTCCAGAACATCAAATTTAGAAAATCTACTTTTACTAGTTAAAGGTAGATATCCTATCATTATAGTGCTTACTAGGCCTACCTTGAAACTTTGTATGAAAATTAATAAATCTTCTATATCACCCATACTTCTATAATCTTTACATTTTTTCAGTATCAACAGGGTGCTAGTTTGTTAGATTATAAGTATTAATCTTTATAAAGACTTTTATTATATATAGTAATACACTATGGTAAAAAACCTAGTTTTACAATATATGATTAGACTGATTCATGTTTATGTGTATTTTTAGTTTCTTAATTCATGATTATATTTTATTTATGAGGGATGATTATTATAGAATACACACAATCTTTATTAAACCTGACTTATTTAGCTATTATAGAATTCTATATACAATATTCTACATAGTTGCTTTTAGGTTAATACAAACTACATTTTGAAACTAAACTTATATAATAGCTAACTTTCTTAAGTTATTAATAATTAAGTTATGGTTTGAATATTAACCATGCCAGTGTTCATAATACAAGATCATGGCATGTGATCTCAACGCTTTTACTTTGTAAATTATTCTATTGTAAGCAGAAGTATAAAGCCTTATAACTAAAATTACTGTGTATATAATCTTTGCCTTAGCCCAAACCATAATGAAGTTTAATATTTCACTTATATAGCAACATCTTCTTATCAGTATTTATCATGCATTCTTTATCAATCTTATCAGTTTATTTGCAAAGTGAGAAATCTATTTGTTTGTTTACTGATTAAAGAAAAGAGGTATTACTTTATAAAAATCATATAATTGAAAGAACTTATTGTTTGATATACATCTAAATATTTTATGATTTTAATGATATAATCTAGAGTTAAGGTTTACAATAAAATCATTAATAAGAACTTTTAAAAGCTTCATTTTTTAAACTTATCTATGATGCTTTTTCATGTGTTATTTATCTCATTTTTTATATCTTTTGTTACCTTAGTTATCAAAGCTTGCATCCATACCAGTCATATGCATCACATTACCAACCTAATATTAATATTGGATTAAATTTGACTAATTTATAACTTTTCAAATTTATTATGCTAAAGTTTTAGCTATACTTTTATTATCCTCCTCTCATATTATGTCTGGATGTTGGACTTATCATTTATGTCTTTAAAGGCTAAAATTACTTATAAAAACCATCCTAGCTTTCATGTTAATGTATAGTTAATATTTTTATATTCCAAGATTGGCTTTAATTTTGTTAATTGATAAAAGCTAGAAACTATTTTATATTCCTATCAGTTTTCCATGATAGCTTATATAGCATGCATAAAAACTATTAACAAGACTTTCTGAGATTCAACTTTCTAATCAAGGAAAATAGTTTTATATATGGCAATATGAGGTAAGTATGCTATAAGATACCTTGTAAGTAGAATTGAAAATAACTATGATGCAATACATATTTACATAATGTCTCAGGGCGTAGAAATAATGTACTTAATAATCTATTATGTATGCACAAGAAAAATATTCTAAAAATTGCTATTGATCTCTTTTAAAGATTACTGTGCGGAAACACTATTTTTAAAAGGTAAAAGGTAAGCTTGCACTGCAAGAATATTGTATAATGATACTTTTTAAAAGTGTTTTACTGATTGCCTACTCAACAGGCTACTTTATATTTATGAATGTGTACAGAGGTTTTGGAATTCTTATATATAATTTTTATTAGTTATAGATTGTTTGACCTTATTTTCAGTTGTGTAAATTTTTACCATATGTGATTTTTTGTTAAGCACTTAAATGTGTTTAATGTTACACTGAAACAAGATAATATTTTTATGGTATATATAAAGTCATTTTAGATACATAAGACATACTGATTATAATAATGAAGCTCAAAAAACTTATAACATTATCTATTAGAATTTTCTTCTATAAAAAGTGTAACTCTAATGTTGAGTTAAAAACAGCAGTATAGAGAGTGCAGATTCAAATATATTTACAGATTTTGCTTTTATAAAGGTGGGTAATTTTATAAAAATTCTAAGATTTTTTTTGTTTAAATCAACTAGGTAGTTTTATTCCTAGCGCTTACATGCTCTCTATTAATATGAGCTTAAAACATTTTTTGTAATTGGACAGTTTATTTAAGGATTAAAAATAATAATAATAATGTAGTACTTTATAATACTAATACTGAAACTCATATTGCTATGTTATTCACATGCTTTGTAATGAGGCTAGTAGATCTCTGATTTAGCTACAAGAAATTTATCTCTATTACTGTAAAGCCCCCAGTGCCTTCTATCCTAGTCCTTACCATACTGTCCCATCCTCACATTACCTAACACTTTTTATATTGAATAATATTGGGCTTTTTTCAGAGAATTTTTTCAGGTAAACTGCCAAAATGGCAATTTTACTTCTAAGTAAGTTAACTTATACCACTACCTTATTTCCCAAATTTCTCTCAAATTTCAATATCCTAAAATCCCAAAACTCTCTTTTATTTGAGTTTCACAAGTTCAATCCTCAAATTTTGCCATGAGCTTTAACGTTTCATTTGCCAAATCCAGCTCTCCCTTCTTTATACTTTACCAATATTCCCTTTTTGGCTTTTCCTGTTGCCAATCAAATGCTGGTCTGACACAGGTAAAGCACATCTTAACTGGAAATATTTTAAAAGTTTGAATAGCTTAATTATAAAGAAGTCAATAATGATATATACTACCACACTCTGAATTCCAAATTCTTGCTACAATCTAAAATTACAACCCTTCCCATGTGCACACTTGAGAATATGCTATAAATGAAAAGTTCTACAAATACTATGTATTCAAGAAATAATGCAGCCACCAAATAAAACATACCTCCCTCTTATATAGGCTAGTGCCTTCATTTCTGAGAGCTTTGGCCTATTTTGCTTTTCTTACTTCCCTGTTTTTTAAGATAGTTCCCACTCCAATTTTATTGGCTTGTCATTTTTTACAGCCTTTTGAGCATCATGGTGCACATTGTGGCTATTATGCTCATAAATAGATTATTCCTCATTTGATATTATGTTTAGGAGCTGTCATTTTACTAGTCAATTGGTGCCTCAGGTTGTTTCATGGGAACTGTGCAGTGATCACCAACACAAACTTGGGCTCCCCTAGTCCTAACAGTTACTAACTTTTTCAGTAGTATAAAAATTTTACTTTATTCTGGTAGTGTATTAATGTATTACTACTATTTATTAATACTAGATTTAGTTTTTAGGTTAATCCAAATGGAGAGTAATTTATTCTAATTCTAATGTTATTATATGACTTTTTAATTCTTATACTTAAACTAAATCTATTGTTTTATTGATATATATAATTAGTTTTTATCTTTCTAGATATACAACTAAACTATAAAGTACTTATCCTTCTAAAATTAGAATTAAATTTATAGAAGCTACTCTTTAATGCCTTACTAATAATATTTATTATCTAAATGTCAAGCCCTTTAATTAATTAATCTAACTAATTTCTAAACAATGAGATGATAATCAAACTTATAATGACGCCTGCTTTTCTAAAAAATAACTTTAAAAATAACCAAAGTTTTATTTGTATTAGATATACCACATTCAATTTATATCTTAATATTATTCTAATACTAGGTTACCTTTTAATATATTATACTGTTTTATATCCTCAAGATCATTTATAACAGAAAAAAGAGTTTCATAGTAATGAATTAACTAACTAAAAACATTTAAATCTTTAAGTATTATCTTTATTTTCTTTCTTTTATTTATTCTTAGTGGGATGACTTGGGGATGATACTGCACCAATAATAGGGAAGTGAAAATAAAATAAATGGGAAATGAGAATAAGTCCCAGTAAATCTCTATGTGCAGCATTCTGATTAGTTGGGAAGTCCATGGACCGCCTTGCTATTCATTATCCCAGTTTGGGGATTGGTGCACAATGCCAACACATTCAAAATCATTCCATCCCAAAACATCATCTACCAGGATCAAACTTGGGAAAAAGTGGTCCTTAAGTTACTTTTCTACCACTGGGGCACCCTCTCACAATTTTTATAGTCATTTTAGTACAATATTATAGATTTATTATATTATCATATATACTGCATCATAGATTTTTTATTAGTTATGATTCTATGAATCAGTTAGATTTATCTAATCTTCTAAAATACAAACATATGAAAGATAAGCAGTAAGTGCAATATACTAAATATGATATTTGTAATTTACTACAATAAAACTGGCTTTAAGGTGATATAAGTCATCTATAGATAATTTCAGCTTTTTTCATACTCTGATAATAAGTGTATTAGCACCATAGTAGTTAAATTATATATTAACAAAAAATATTACTTTTTTAAGTACACTTAATAATTAGGTGAAAAATATATAGCTATAAACCTTATTTTTAGTGTAGCCACAATTGAACATGTGTGGAGGAAAGGGTCTGATTTGATAAACCAAACTGGGAACCAGGAGGAGACCAGCTGTCAGCGACGCGGTGGGAGGTATCCAAACATCCACACCTGATAGTGGTCCACCAAATGAGACTAGAATCTGTGGACAGCTTCTGGGAGGGTGGGGGTGGAGCCTGCGATGGCATCCAAGACAAATGTGTGGATAGTCCACATGGCGATTGCAACCACCAGAGCATGGAGGGAGGGTGGAAGGGGGAGGCCATTGATAAAGCAAACATATCTCTTGACAGATTGAAGGGATGTGTTTGAGCCTGGCCCAGCAGACGTTGAACTTCGCGCCATATCACTTTAGAGGTAGGACACTTCTCCAGGCGGTGGAACAGCGTTCCATAATGGCCACACATGGCGCATGATGAGTGTAAAGCGTTAGAGCGCTCAGCTGTACGGTACACCCACATCAGGCAGCGCCACACATAGGAATGTATTTGAGGCTGCAACAGAGGATGGTGTGCGTATTTCCAAATAGTTTTTGGGTCTCAATGGAGTAAGGGATGTCCATCATGTCCAGGTAGTCCACCCCAGATAGGACATGGGGCCGTGTGGGGATCACGCCATCTTGGATGGGTAGCCCCTGTACCTCTTGTGTGAACTGAGGAGAGGGGCGGCCTCTCTGGGCTGTGTGTCCACTAATACGAATTCTCCACTCAGCGCTCCGCATGGAGAGGAGGATTCGTTTGTAGTGGGTTTTAGTCCCGTGAGGACCTGTGGCTGATGGGTGTGAAGCCTGGTATTTCATCAGGGAGTAAGGGTTCGATGGATTGTTGAGGCCCAAGGCATGGGAGAAGTTGGAGTGGGCCACGCGGGACCAGTGTTGGGAGGGGAGCGTAGGGGCAGTGACAGCTGCAATCCAGGTGCCCAGGATCTTGGCAGCATGGGCTTTGAAGTCAAGCAGGCCCATGCCACCCTGATGATGAGGGCCAAACATGACCTCTAGCCATACTGGTGGTGGGCGGCCTGACCAAAGCCATCCTTGCAGCAAGTAATACAAGGATTTTAAAAAGCTTAGGGGAGAAGGCGATGGCGTGGGCTCCAAACCAGACTTTGGAGAGAAGCATAGAGTTGGCTAAAACAACCCTGCCAGTAAGGGAAGTAGGGTGGGCTCTGAGGGAGGCGATGCGCTTCATCACATTGTCTAGAATATGACTCTCCATTACTGCTGATGCATACCTGCCTGCCTCCAGCCACACGCCCAGATGGCAGACCGGCCCTATGGTACGGCGTGGCATGAAGGGGAGCACCAGTGGGGCGGTGTGGGGTGAGCTGGGAACGCGAGCACTTGTGCGAGCAGATGGGCTGGGCTGGGCACTGGTTTCTGGGGCCCAGCAGGTTTGGTACCGACTAAGGAGGATGATTTCAGTTTTGGAGGCGTTCAGTGCCGCGTTGCTTACCCGGGAATATTCCTGGATGAGGGCTTCAAGCACGCGTGCATCTTTGTTATTAGACACCCCCACCACGCAATCATCTGCAAATGCCGTTATCTTGACTGGGGCTTGGCCTGGCACATGGACCCCAGTGAGTTGGGAATTTACGTTTTGAAGTAGTAGGTCAAGGCTGAAGTTGTATAAGAGTGGGCTAAAGGGGTCCCCTTGTTGTAAGCCCCTTTGAGGGCTGACTACTTCCGTTAGGAAGCCAGGGCCACGTACTGCCATTGTTGCAGATTCTGTGAGCAGCATCACCCAGTTTATGAAGCGAGGGGGTAAGCGGAATTGATGGAGACAGGCCCTGAGGTATTCCCAGTTTACTCTATCATAGGCCTTCTGTTGGTCCAAAAATACAAGTGCCCCAGAGGCTGTGGACTGGCATGCATTAGCCACAGACTGCAAGCTGTCCCAAATCGACCTTCTGGGTATGAAACCGAATTGTTCTGGGGAGATGGTGGCAGATGCTACAATCCCTAAACGGTTAGCCATGATTTTTGTTAAAATTTTTGTATCCATGTTAGTTAAAGAAATGGGGCGCCAGTTGGCTAAGTCTAGCTTGTCCCCTTTCTTAAAGAGTGTGATGGTGAAGGCCTCTTGTCCTCCTGGTAGGAGGCGCATTTCCAGAAGGCTCAGGTTAAGTGAGGCAAGCAGCAGTGGGGATATATATTTAAAGTACTTTTTATAGAATTAATATGGAATGCCATCTGGGCCTGGGCATTTCCAGTTTGGTGCACTGCGGATGGCAGTCCATAATTCTTTCAGAGTAATCAAGTTCATTATTTCTGGGTATTGGGAAACGGTGCAGATGTGGGTTCAATCAAGAAATTTCGCCACTTTGGCCGGCTGAATTGGATCAGATCAGTATAACTTGGAGTAATACTTTTGTGTTTCGATTGCCACTTCAGCTGGCATATCCACAATGGAATTATTTAATCTTCGCACCTATGTGCAGGCCATGCTCTGGCGTGGTGTGAAAATTTTTAAAAAAATATGCGGTGCACTTGTCACCCTCTGTAATGCGTTTGGCCCTGTACTGAACACAAACCCAATGTTTGTGTTGCCTTTCGAGCACATTGAGGTGGGCGGCTGCCTCTGCCCACTTCCAGCTCCATGCAGGGCTGTATCCTGTGGCTGGAATGTTGGACTCCGGGTGTGCCAACTCTGCCAGAGCACGCGAGATGATAGCCAATGTGGCTCATGAGCATCAGGAGGAGAGGTGGTGAGAGTGGCGGATGGTATCCTCTTTGAAGGCTGCCCATTTGGAGATGGGGTCCATGCAAAACGGTGTAACAAACTCTTTTGCCAAAGTTGCTGATTCCACCCAAGTGGAAAATCCTGGCGACGCAAGTTTGGGAGGGTGGAGTTTGCGCCAATGTGAGGCCTTAGCCACTGTTACAGGTAGGTGGTAGGTTATCAAGACAATCCAGTGGTCAGAGAATTCAATTTTTGTTGTTTTGAAGTGGGAAATGTGGGGTTGGAATTTCGCTGGCATAAGGATAAGGTCTATGCGGGTCATAGACCTTAATTGGCCATTGTGGATGTGGGGTCACATCATGTTTTCAAGCAGTGGGGCTCACCGCGGTAGTACATCCATTAACCCAAGGGTGGCCTTTAGAACGCAAAGTTCTATGTGACCCTGGGGGGCGTGGGAGGAGGAAGGCCAACAGTCTGTTGGTGTGTTTAGCCAACAGTTCATATCAATGACTACAAAAGGGTCTGGGGGTAACAGGAGGGATTTGACCAATGAGAAAAATTCCCGACGTTCTCATTCACAGGTTGGGGTGTAGATGTTGATGATAGCATGTGCCACGTTGGCCCACAAGAAAGTGAAAAGAGGACTCAGCCATTGAGGAAGGATTCTGACAATAAAAATTTGAAAAAATTGTTTTTCCAAACTAGAACCCCACAGTGCTCTGACTAAAAGGATAGGGATGGGAGGAGTATGGTTTTCAAGCATCCTTGGAACCTCACAGACAGTGGGACTCCTGGATGGCCAGGATATCCACGGGTAAATTTTTTGTAAAAAACTCAGTTTCCTAGCCTGGGACATTGAGGCCTTGAGTCCAGCGATATTCAACATCCCTAAAGTGAAGGTTTCCCCATCACACCTTAGGTGTGAGGGGGTGGGCACCTGGGCCCACTAGCCTCTCTAGATCCCCATGGGCCTTCATGGGAGCGCGGGTGTTTGCAGCAACGCTATTGGTAGTTTTGTTGATTTTAGCAGAAAGGTTCACATTGGCTTTTGCCTTTGCTTTTTGTTTCCCCAACGTCAAATGAATTTTTTGTGGTGCAGATGAGTTCAGTGCACCATCGAGCAGGTCAAAAAAATTTTTCAAGTAGGTTGGAAACCGAGTCAGTTTTAACTGGAGCTTGGTCGCAAAGATTAGGTGAAATTGAGTCACCCATCAAATCCTCAGATTGGATAGCCCAATCAGCATGGGCTTCTAATCTGATTGGTTGATAGATTCCTGAGTTGCTTCCACCATGAAGGTTTTGATGTCCTCCTGGCGTTAAGAGTGTGGGATAGCAGTGGTGACTTTGGCCGCTTCCTTGGCTTCAGCCCTGCGTGCCTGCTTGGCCTTCTTCCACTCTTGCGGGGAAATAGGTTTTACCAGTAGGTAACAGCCTTGTGCTCCCCATGGGAAAGCCTCCTTGGTGCTTGTATATGGTTTGTAGTGCACCTCTCCACTGGCCATGGCCACTGAGGGGTGCTCTTGGAATGTGATGCCCTCCTTGGTGGGGTATGCGTGTGCCTAAGGCCAAATATATCACAGTGGGTGCAGATGGGGGGCGCGCTGTCCACAGTTACCCGGAAAGGGTGGGTGGTATGCCCTTTGATATTGATATATGTGGAGTGCGGGATCTGGGTTAGGTCCTTCACAATCTCCTCAGTTGGGGTCAGAACTGCGATGGCTTTACCAGTGCACAGGTGTGGCATCAGCATAAAGCGTTGCATCTCAAAAGATTGTATTTTGCTGTAAATGGTGAGACCATCTTTCAGGTGTTGCTCCAAAATGGCACGTTTTACCATAGTAGGCAAAAAGTCAAATGTGAGGAAAATTTGGTTGGATTTTGTCCATATGGTACATTTGGCTTCAATGACCTGTTATCCTTCAGGGAGGTCAATCACTATGCGCACTGCAGCAGCTTTGTCTGCTGCCTCCTTGTTTTCAAAACTGAGGTCCAGCCAATCATTTGACATGGAGTGAGGTGCGACATACATTGCAGTCAGGAAAAAAGTGTGCACATCCCCACAAAATTTTTACCATAAAGCTGTTTGTTGGATGTCCAGAAACACATGGACTCCATAACCCACCAACGAGAGTGGTTGTGAGTGCAGCGTGTTGATGTACTGATTGCATCACGCTTGCCAAGTGAGGATTTCTGGGGAAATAGTGACCGCCAGATTTTTTAAATTTTTTTTCTATTCCACCAGCTTATCCGGGGCGTTTTCAAACATTTGAGGCCGCGGGCTACCACCTGCTCCTCTTACCTTACTTGCCCAACTGCTCCTTGACATGGGCGCAGTAAACCTTATAATTAAGAAATTATAAGATAAATTATATATAATAATTATTAGACCAAAAGTAAAAAATTTAGATAAAAACCTCAAATTAAACTTGAAAATAAACATTTTTTGTAAAAGTTTGATTAACAGATTAATACATAAATAAACTAAATTAGATTTATAAAAAGTCCCAGATAAATTTTATTATTGTAATTATAAGTGAATATTACTATGAATTTATAATTAAAAAACTGATGAGTCAAACTTCTATTTAACTGTAGCCATTAAATTTATTTATAACCTGCTTATTTATAATTAGTTTTTTAGTTAAACAAGAAAGTGCAATTGTATTTGTATTTATTTATTTAATGGCTCATATAATTATAGTATGCTTCAAATACCAAAGTATAATTAATAAACATTAAGCTAATTTAGTCTTACTTAAAAATATGAAAAACTAATATACAAATGTTTAGCTTACTTGATAAGCTCCTGTTAACTATATCAAATACATGTTTGTATGTACCTTCTAAAATAGCACAAAAAGGTAAAAATGATATTTTTTAAGTAAGTAAGGTTTTCTCAAAAAACAACTTTTTGATGTATATGGCTTTAAAATCATAAAATGATGTCTATTAGTTTAATCATAATTAGTTTATAATAGTTATTTTGTTTACCCATCTTTGTTATATAAAACAGATAAATGAGTACTTAAGGAAAGCTTTTACACTCATTACCTTATTTGATAGGACTTTCTTCTAATAAAATGAAAGGTTTGTCAAAATTTTATATTGAATATTAACATCTATATTAAGTAAATGTTGGAAAAACGGTTGTTTGACTAGTAAATGTTAATAGTTCAGAGGAGAATAACTCCCAGATTTTTAAAATAAGCCTATTCAATTCTCAATGGAATCTGCCTCTCAGAGTAAGGTGATTACTCCCACTCTTTAGCCAATCAGGCCTAAAATTTTTGGTAGGATTATAACAAATCTCTGGAAAAATCAGGGGAGCCATTCAGAGGTACCTCCGCGTCTTACAGCTGATTTACTACAAACTCTATCGTGGATACCAGGCCCTTTATAGCCTTGAGGGGGTCACACCAGGTGAAATTAATTTTGCTATGGTGATTGGATCAAGTACATCAAAAATGGTATCTCATGACTTTGTTCTACTAACTCTCAACACTCCATTGGCTGTTCTAATAAAGCAAGGAAAGTTTTGAGATATCCAATAGGTTGAACCCTTATATTTCTAAAATTAGGATCAAAGCTAATAAAAAAATTATTTGACTATCTTGTTTTAAGATTAATTTCATTTACATACTAATCAGTGCTATTGTAAGAGAGCCACTTTTTAACCTGCTCACTGCTACTAATAAAACTTTATAAAAACCAACCTTTTTTATAAGTTCTAAGTTTTATTATTTCAGTAGTGGGTAAAATATCCCCTTTAATTAATTTTGGAAGTTGAAAAAAACTTCTCCTGACTTGTTGTTGAAATCAGGGGCTAATCAGTACCTGTGAGCCTACTAAAAACCCTTTTCCAACAAGTGGTGCTCACTTCAGGGGGTAGTACACCACAAAAAATGCTCAAGAAGGAGGGCGTTGGGGGATCTAACCCTTACAATCTCCCCACTGCTTCTGACCCCGTCTGGTTGCCCTTGAACAGCAACTAGACAGCGCTTTATCACGCCTCAAAAAGCTTGAACAGCGCCCTTTCTAAAACTCCCTTTAAATATAAGTTTACCCCTGGTGAGGTTAGCATTTCTTCTTTTACATATGTCTACAAATCTTTCATGAAGGTGTGTCTGACTAACAAAAAGTCAAGCAAATCCCACCTCGCCTAAGCCACATGGCCTAAGAGGTGATGGTCCCATTTATGGATACTCTGAGTACATGGGCAGAGGTTAAGGATGCGCTGACTGCTGAATTTGGCTCAACACAAAGTTTGAAGAGGCAAAATCAGGCCTTTTTTGTGCCTCAGCATGAAAAGGGGAGAATTTCTCACCACTTTTGTTAATTGATTTTATGATGAAGCTCATCCTATAAATAATTGCTAAAGTGTTACCCCTTGATGATGCCCTCGCTGCCATTCTAACAGGTTAAGCTTCAGATCCTTCCATTACATAGCATCTTATCTCCATTAATGCCACATCCATACTATCCATGATATCAAGGAGGTGCTGCTAGATGTTGCAGATATCTATAACGATGAAGCTATTCAGTAGTTGTGTAAAATCCTCAAATCTTAATCTTTGAGGAATCCTCAACCATATTGCTACAAAAGGAATCCCATATAATCCCTATGGCCCCACCTGTGTTGGTTACCCCCCAAGACCAGCACCTGCTGTGCAGCTCAAATCTGATCTTTCTTTGGTCATCCAACCTGAGGTTATCAGGATAGTAAGTCAGAGTGCATCATCGTCAATGGGGCAGCGCTCCCTGCCCCCATCTTGCCACCCAGATCAGCTTGTGTCATTTAATAAACCTCTCCAATTGGTCCAAATGCCTGCTCCTAAGAATCTCTGGGACATTCAGGTATTTCTGGTTATGATGGGGTATTACCATCATTTTATCCCCAAGTCTGCCCATCTCAGTGAGGCTCTCTTTCAACTATTGGCTAAAAACACCTCTTTTTATTGGGGTACAGAACAAGCAGTTGCATTTGAAATGCTAAAGAAATTGCTTCAGAAACGCCCTATCCTACGCTATCCCAACTATGGGAAACCCTTTATATTGTTTACCAATGCCTCAGTCTATGCCGTTGGAGCCATCTTGGCCCAATTGGACAGTAATGGCGTAGATTATCCAGTCTCCTGCTTCAACAAAATGTTAAAAAGCTGAACGTAACTACAGTGTTACAGAGAAGGAGTGCCTGGCAGTGTTACTAGCTGTTAAACATTACCGCCCTATCCTATATGGCACTACCTTCACTGTGGTAACTGACCACGCCTCCTTAAAATGGCTACAAAATATGAAGGATACCACCTGGACAGGTTGGCCCATTGGACCCTCAAACTTCAACATTATGGCATGAATATTGATCACTGAGCTGGTATGCATCATATGAATTTTGATGATTTGACTTGGCTGTCTATTCTTCATCTGGATAACTTTAAAAGTGGAGAGATTACATGATCTCCTTATGACCTCTGAAGCCTGGGTGATGAGGATGACCCCATTCAGAAAATGCTATCATGACACTTCCTCTACACTAAGGTGGAAAGTGAAAAGTTTTATAAGAAGGTAGGAGTAAACTGGTTGCCCTATCTGCGACCTTCAGAATGGGTACCAGTGATTTTGGACGCCCACTCCACCCTTGGGCATGGTGGAGTGAGGAAAAAGTATGAGTGTATCAAGGAATGATACTACTAGGAGGGCATCATGAAATCTATCATTGAAGTCCTGGATGCCTGCCTAACCTGTAAGAAGCAACACCGCTTCAAGACCAAATACCAATACCAACCTACTACCCTTCAGCAACCTTTTCACATAATCAGTTTAGACATGATAGGACCGCTACCCCAGACTTCCAGTGAAAATCACTACATTCTGGTAGGTATTAACCACTTTAAAGAATGGATTGAAGCAGTGGCTCTACCTGATCAAACTGCCAAAGCTACCGCCACTTTCCTCCACCAGTCAATTTCACCCACCTTGGTTTCCCACATGTCCTCCTCTGCAACAATGGTAATAATTTACTTACAAGTGGTCAAAATCCTGGCTACGTCTATGGGCACCCAGCAACTTTTCTCCGCCCCTTATAACCCTTCAACCAAGGGGACTGTAGAAAGGGAAAATGGAACTTAATCCATATTATAAAAAATGACCACCTCTGAGCCTCTGCATTGGGATCAATTTTTACCCAGTGAATTAATGGTCTATCACATTAGCTATATTTTTAATTCTAAAAATATCTCCATTCCATGTTTTTGTATGATTGGGAACCTGGAATACCTGCCCTATTGCAAAAGATGTCTTTTCAGCCAGGACTGATGACTCATACCAGTCCATGAGGAAGTTGGCCCATCATATTATTCAACTACAAATTGAAGCTATGACTAACTTAGCCAAAGCTGTCACCAAAGAGGTCAATCAGCCAATAAACTCAGACCACATCTACCCTCTTTTTCAGATCTCTGACCTGATGCTATATTATCATAACTTTATTACTCCCAGAAGTGAGAGGCTAGGGTCCATCTGGGAAGGACCATTTGTCATCACCTACAAAAGGGGTGACAAATATTATATCAAGTCACTTGCTTCTGAAGTTGTGATAAACAGTGTTCAAGGTCATTTCTCCGCCCTATTCTTCTCCCACAATTCTTGAAGAGGGTAGTGTTGGACAAAAGATTGTTTGACTAGTAAATAAGAATAGTTCAGAAGAGAGTATCTCCAATTTTTAAATATACAAAAGGCCTATCCAATCAATGGAATCTGGCATCTTGGAGTGATGTATTTACTTCTACTCTTCAGCCAAACATGTTTACATTTAATGGTAGGATTATGCCAAATCTCTTAGAAAACTTAGGGGAGCCATTCAGAGGTACCTCCGCGTCTTACAACTAATTTACTACAAACTCCATCGTGGAGATCAGGCCCTTTATAGGCCTTGATGGGGTCACACCAGGTGAAATTAATTTTCCCGTGGTGATTGGCTCAAGTACATCAAAAATGGTATCTCATGACTTTTGTTCTACCAACTCTTATCCCTCCATTGGCTGTTCTGATAAAGCAAGACAAGTTTTGAGATATCCAATAGGTTGAACCCTTATATTTCCTAAATAGGCTCAAAGCTAATAAAAATTATTTGACTATCTTGCTTTGAGCTTCAATTTCATTTACATATTAAGCAGTGCTAATGTAAGAGGGTCGCTTCTTAACCTGCTCGCCACTACTAAGTAAACTTGATAAAAACCAACCTTTTTTATGAGTTCTAAGTTTTATTATAATAAGCAGTGGTCAAAGTATCCCCTTTCATTAATTTTTTGAGTTGAGTTAGATACTTCTCCTGCCTTATTGTTGAAATCAGGGGCTAATCAGCACCTGTGAGCCTACTAAAACCCCTGATTTCAACATTAAGTAAGTCATTGACTTTATAGGGTAAAATGGATGATTATATATACCTCTGCTTAAATAATTAGCCTTAATTCCTAGTGTGAAGTAAGATCTAGCTAAGTTAGTTTTCTTATATTTTATACATGATGTGTAACCTTATTATGCACCTTATAGTTTATAATATCTTTATGAAATTAAAAAAGACCATAGAGATAAAAGTAAGTTGTAATATAAATAATCCAAAGCAAATTTGAAATCAATTAAATTTAACTTTGTTATACTAGACTAGATTAAAAACTAGAATTCACTACCTGTTTTATGCTTTGCTATAATGTCTATATAATTTTAGATTTTCAAATTTAATAACAGATTTTATATTATAGACTAGTGAAGTTACCCATGCTTTGCTACAGTATCTATAGAATATCAGATGAGTCAAATTGATTATTTGTATTTATAATATATATTAAACTCTCAGCCATAACAATATAGCAAATACTATCAAACTTTATATGATATTTATAATTAAATAGAAAATTTTTCATTTTACTTAAAATTTCCAAAAAAAAACCTTTCTTAGTTGTCACCTACATCACATAAGAGACATATATACCAAATTTTAAGTTTCTATGTTGGTATTTTTAGGAATTTTGTGATAAGTCAGTAAGTGATAAACTTTTATACATGTAGATAAGATAGATTTAAATCCTTTGTTTTCTACCTGGGCTTTCACATTGCTAAATTTTGAAGCTGAGGAGCTCCCTGACCCCCTTCCTTCTCCACCATCGTCATCTAACAGTTTGCCATTGGCGGCCTGTTTAGTTGGTTTAAGTTATGTTTGGTGACATTTCAAACATTTAAGCCTTCTGGCCCTTTTTTCCATCATTCTCTTCTCAGTAATATCTGCCCCCTGATTATCTTACTTTGAGTAAACAGCTATATAGATTATGATAAATGAGGAAAAGTGAATAGATAATTGATTGCACTAGGATTTAAATAATTAACCTTTATAAAATTTAAGTATAGAGCCAAAAATAAGCTGATTATGCTAGAGGTGGTATTTGTAAAATCAATTAAGTTTTTGTTCAAAGTTTTGATTTAGATTAACTTCTAAAGAGTCAAATGACCAATTACACTAAAAAACCTTTTAGAATATCAAATCAACTGAATACCAAACTGCTCAGCCTTAATAATATAGTGAATACTATTAAGAACATATAGGGTTTTCACTTTTTACATATATAACTTTTATTTTACTATGAAAATATTAAACTTTTAAAAAACTGAAACCTGCGGGCATGCATACAACAACTCACCAAAGTTTCATCACAATTGGAGGAATGGTATAGTAACACATATGGAAAAATAAAGAAGCAAAGAATCAAAGAAACAATCATTCATTTTTCTATATAGATTAGATTAGAATTTACTGGCTTATTTATTTTAGCACTAGGTGGTCCCCAATTTATTGACTTAATTTTTCCTATCAATGGATCAGCTCAATTTCAATAAGGAGTCAAAATTTCTAAAATTGAGGTATTCTTGAGATCATGAAAAGAAAGGGTGGTTAGCCAAGCAGGTAAAACTGCTTCCACCCTAAGTGCAGGTTTTGAGTTCAAAACCTTTACTGGCTAGAAAATATTCTCAGTGTGGTATATTTGCCCCAAGGTTGACCCACCTCAAATAAATTTGAGATCATGAAAAGCAACCTATTAATTTCTATATTTTTATAAAAAGGTCTAAAAGTATAAAACAATCAGAAAATTATGAATTCTCAATGAAACCCTTTTTAAGTCACCACCTTATTTTGAACTGACTTATAATAGCCATTTATAATAAATATTTTCAGCACTGTATATTCTAAGTTGCTAATAATTTACACTTGGACCCAATCCAATATAAGATTTAGTTTTATTTGTGAGCTAAAATTTTATAAAGTCAGGTTGGAAGATGGCGCTGACTACAATATATCATAAAAAAGGGTTTTATTGAGAATTCATATTTTTTGATTTGCTATCTTTTTTTATACTTCGTCCCCTTATAGCTTTTTTCCAAAAGAGTATTTTTTTCCTATTTTTTGATATGATTTAAAATTAAAAAAGTTTTTTTTCCTCCAAGAAGGTTCTTTTTTCCCAATTTTTTTCTCAAGGATGTTCTTTTTTTCTCAAAAGAATTTGTCCAGTTCTTTTCTCCTTAAATTTTTTTTGCTTTTTTAGTAGTGGCTCTTTTTCTTACTTTTATTAAAAATTATTAGCTCTATATATCTTTTTTGACCCCTTACTACCTACTCTATAAATAATATATTATATTGTATATATATTATATATAGTATCTTAATAACAAATATCTCAATAAATCATTTTATTATATTTAGTTGATTTTATTGGTTAAAAGATACTAAACCTACTGGTCATTATATACAATAACTCATTTTATTAATTTTATGTGATTTTATTGTCAACATATGCTGAATTTAATGATCACCAACTACAGTGATTCATTTTATTAATATGGTTGCTTTTATTATTCAATATATGGTAAATTTACTTCATCACTATCTAAAATAATAAATTTATTAAATTTAGATGAGTTTATTGGTCAAATTATGCAAAAATGATAGCCATCTATAAAGATTTAAGCTTATCATGCTAAGATCTCATACTGTCTAGATTTTGAACATACCCCAGCCATTTGCATATATAATATCAAAAATTGCTTTAAAGCTATTGCTTTACTGATGCCTTTATTAGGTTTATCCAGAGTTGTATTAGTCCCATAAGTATCCATCACTTCTGATCCATTTTTCATACTTAATAAATTAAATAGTCAGATACTTGACTAATACTTACAAAAGTAGAATGGGACAGGAGAGGATACCCCAGTGTTAGAATATGGGCCCTCTACCACTGCCTCTCTGTGTCAGGCAAACAGCAAGTAAGAGTTAGACTTGCCTGCCAGCCTAGGTGCCAGAGCACCCAAAAGCAAATCAGAATGTCAAAGGCACTGCTGCTGGTATGATGGATATGAAACTGGAAAGGGGTTTCACCAAAAAACTGCCAGTGAGCCAGAATCTTGTACAGCCACATAATAGAATACCAGATGAACATGGCCATTAACCCTGAGGGGTATGAGAGTGTCAGCGGAAAAGGCAGTTTAATTTTCAACATACAAGGACTAAATTTTGGGGAAGGTTTTTAATGGAAAATTTATGGAAGAAAAATTGACTAACAATTTTCTCAGTGCAATGTGACTGATTAAATAGTGGTCAATTGGAGAGAAAACAAGCTGGGATTGGGTCCCTCAAGTTTGACCTAACCAGTAAATTATTTGGGAATGGGGACAGATAGGTTCACTGGGAACTGATATCAAAGGATTTGGCAGCAGACTGAGTTGCTGTCAGTTCAACCTTGAACACCCAAACTGAGACTCAACTACATTTACAATGGTTAATGTGACAGCATTTAGCTTGATGAGCAATGGGAATCCCTCAAGGCCACCCCATGTAGGGGTGGTCCCAATTGGTTGGGAATGGGTTTGGGATGCCCAAACCACCCATACCTGATCACTGGGCCATTCTTTTGGTTAAAAGCATTGCATTGGCCACAATGCTAGATTGGCTGAAAGGGAGCTGTGAACTGTCATCGATGGTGTCCAATGCTGCTACCTGCATGTCAGGGATCATCCCTGAACAATTTTGGGAGGGGTTTAATTTTGATGATTGAGGTGTTGACTGAATCAAAACCGTTGGCAATTACAGCCAATGAGTCAAACTTCACGCCTTTCTGACTATGTGGATCCCAATCATTGTGCTTGTTTCCACTCATTTTTGGACTGGTTGACTTCATTTCAGCAGTTTTTGGTGCAAATTTCCCTGATTAACTGTACCAAGTTCAGCTGAGGTGAATGTGGGCACTGAGGGAGGGATCCAAAGAGGGAGGGCTGTTACCCAACACTCGTCTACCATGTGGGTGAGATCTCTCTGGGTGACAAGTGGTACAGCCACCCTCTTTGGAGCCTTTTTGCTTGGAAATGGGAAGAGGGCTCGATTGACACACAGGGGACATTCCCCTGGACTTACATTACCCTTTCCTTTTTCCAAAGGAAGGGCACCACCACCAGGAACTGCACGAAGGCCAAATTTTTGTGCGCCTTGGGTAGTTTAATCACCAGAACTGTTGCAACCTTTTAGGAGGATGTGGGGCGTTAGGGTGGAATTTGTGAAATGCATCGACCAACTCCATGCAGTTAGCGCAATTGAGAGCCTTAACCCAGATGTTCTTGTAAGCTGGATACCCTTTCCAGGCCACAAGATACTGGACTGACCGCCAGGATTTGCAGGATGCTAAAATGTTTTCCACCACAGCTTTTTCTGCATCCTCTATCACAATAGGTTCAGGTTCAGCAGGGATGTTCCCCTTGAATGAAGACAACAGGGACACATGGAAGATGGGATGCTGTTTCCAATGAGCCAGCAGATTCAACCAAAAACACCATTACCCAAGACTTCCTCCACCAGGTGAGGACCTGATTGTTTATTTGCAAACTTTGGGGAAGGTACCAGCATCCGCAGATGGTGGGTGTCCAACATGACGTGAAAACCCACCATGATATCATGACCTGGAAGCCATTTGCAATCTGCAAACCGTTTATAATCATCAATAGCTTTTGTGAGGTGTTCCCATACTAAGGACTGGGTTGACTGGATATGCTCAATGTGATCTGCAGCCGCAGGAACCTCTGGATGTATACAAAAACTGACCAAAAAGAGGGGTTATAACCTAACATGGCCTCATAGGGAGAAAACCCCGTAGAGGCATGAGTACCGTTGTTATAAGTGAATTAGGTGAGAGGGAGGTCATTGGCCCAAATATCCTGGGCAGCTGAAGCGTAACAGCGCAAATATTGCTCCAAAATTTGGTTAGCTTGCTCGAGTTTGTCTGTCAGACTGAGGGTGGTAAGCGGTAGAACAACAGGGGGTGATTTTTAGGATGGATAAAAGTTCATTCCAAGATTGCGCTGTAAATTGGGGTCCACAGTCGCTGATGATCTCCTGTGGGAGACCAAACATTGAGAACATGTGGCGTACAAAGAGCTGGGTGGTCTTTAGATGTGATCGCAGAAGTACATGAAATAAAAATGGAAAATTTAGTGAAGTGATTAACCACCACCATCACTGCTGTAAACCCCTTGGAGCAGGGGAGTTTGACAATAAAGTCCACAGACACCAATGTCCATGGACCCTCCGCCTGTTGTAATGGGTGCAGAAGTCCCTTCCTTCCTGAGTGGTCTGATTTTGCTGAGCACAAGTAACACAATTGGCAATCCAACCCAGAACTTCCTCAGTTAGTTCTTCCCAGTTATAGGTTTGCTTTATCAATTCAATGCATTTTTTGTTTCCTGGATGGCCAATCATGGGAGGGTCATGATGCACACGAAATACCTCAGCTCAGAAAAGAGGGGGAACCCAGATTTGTGATCTAAAATAGATGAATCCCTCCATCAAGGAGTAAAGAGAGTGTTTATGATTTTGAAGGGTCAAATGCTCAGATAACTCCACCCCTTCAGGGCAGGCCATTTGACTGGCTAAGACCTGAGCCATAAGCGGGGCATTGGGGGTGAGGGCAGCGGAAGAAACAATGGGGGAACAATCAGAAAATTTGGGCAACGGGAATAATGGTAACAAGATCCTCTTCTTCCAAATCTGTGGGACAGTGGGCGGGGTTTTGGCTGAGGAAATTGGGAAGTACATTAAGCGCGCCTTTTACAAATTCATATTTAAAAATTGAAACTGCACAAGTCCTGATAGGTTTGCTTGAAGGTGTGCCAATTTCTGGGGTTTACAAAAATACAAAAGAGCCTGGTGATCCATGCAGACCTGTTAACTCATGTTGAGCACCCTGTAACAGGTATCTCCAATGAGTTAATGCCCATGCTACGGCTTCCAACTCTTTGTTGTAGATGGCCCAAGACTGCTCTGTAGAGGTAAACTTTCAGGAAAAATAGGTGACTGGATGTTCCAAGCCAACATGCTCTTTAAGCAACACTGCTCTCACTGCTACTGAGGAGGCATCACATGCAATGATATATGGCTTGGCAGGATCCACATGTTTCAAAATGGGAGGGGATAAAAACACCTCTTTGATCAATTTGAATGCCTTTTGGCATTCAGGCGTCTAGCAAAATGGTACATTCTTTCTTGTAAGGGGGTGGAGTGGGGCAGCAAGCTGAGGAAAGTTCCAGGGAAATTTTTTTAAAAATGATGGTTCCCAAGAAACTTCATAATTTTTTCTGGGTTGTCAGGGTTGGTCATTCTTGGATAGTGTCCAACTTATTGGGAGGAATCGCGTAGCCATCTTTAAGGATGAGTTTACTGAGAAAGGTAACTTCCTCCTTATAGAATTCACATTTGGAAGGCTTAATGAAAAAGCTTGCCTTATGCAAGGTGGCCACAACCACTTAAAGTCAATAGCATGTTGTTTGGGAGTCAGGGAGTGAACCAGAATGTTGTCAATATATGCAACTGTGCAAGTAAACCAGAGGTCACCCAGTACATTGTTGATCATACACATTGAAACATAGTGGGAGCATTCTTCAGCCTAAAGGGCATCACGTGGAATTGGAAAATGCCTCACTTCATCTGGATCGCTGTTAACCATTCTTTCCCTTTCATTACCTGAATCTGGTTAAAAGTGTTGATGAGATCCAGCTTTAAGAACACTAGAGATTTGGTGATTGCTTGGCTTATCATATGCTCTAAAGGCAGGGGGTAGGGATTGGAAACTGTGACTTTATTTAAGTGTCCATAGTCCATTCAGGGGCGGAGGGAACCATCAGCTTTTTTAGTGAAGACAATGGGAGATGTGACTGGTGATGTCTCCTTAAACAACCAACCCTTTTTCAGCATATTGTCCAATAAAGTGTTGAGCGCAGCCTCCTCCTCTGCTGTGTGGGGGTACAACGGGCTTTTGATATTACAAACTCCACCATTGTATGAAATCCACAGTCAAATCTAATGTGAGGAGGCAGATGATCCGCCTTTTCAGAATTGAAAATGCTTTGATAGTGCATTAAACTTTATGGAAATTGGACGGTATGCCCCAGAAGAGACAAGGGAAGTGATAGAACTATGACCTTAAGTTTTCTTAAGAGTGTCAATCAAGGGAAATTCACCCTCCAGTTGATCACTAATGAAAGACAGCACGTTAGACTCCAGGTGGATCTTGACATGTTGCCAGCGTTACCATCCCACTCTTAGAATCACCGGAAACACCAAGTTTGGCATGGCAGAAAAACAATCACAGAAGCTGAACTGATGTATTAAAATGTGACTGGTCAATGAACCAGGTATGAGGTCTGGGAGGCTGATGATGTGACCATCACCAAAGGGCCTGCATCCAGGTCAAGTTTCAATTGCTGGGCCAGTTCAACACTCATAAAATTGCCTGCGGCTCCAGTGTCCACCAGGGCCTCAAAGGAGACGTGATGGGACCTGTTATAAAATTGGCAGTATGTGAGGGATACACTGAAGGGTTTTGGCACAGGGTTCAACCCACTGAGAAGCTAGGATCAATGATGTGAGGATTGTTGCCCTAAAAAAATAATAGACTTATAAAATAAATATGGAGCACTTGCTCCCACAACTCTTCTTTATTAGTATATTTATTACAGCTGATTCCCGCTATTCTGCTAACTCCAAACTACAAAAACCTAACCTTCCTTGATCATCTCATCCTGCTTATATTGTAACAACTTCAGATGATACCACTTACATTTTTTAGTAACTCAATTCACTGTATCTCATTGGTTACATCAATTCTTCATTCATTAATCTCACAATGCTCAATTTAAGGCGATTTACCAACAATCCAATATTGCCTAATTTTGAGGCGCTTAAATTACCATTACTCATATCAATCTTGGTGGATCCATCCATCCCGCCCTCATGACCTAGGGCTTATCATCCAGTCATATTGGAATTGTGACAGGACCCAACACTAATCTTCATGGGTAATAAAAAGTAAGTGGAGTTCTCTTTATTGGTAGTTGCAGATGAATCCAGTGATACCAAAGAGATGGTAGTGAGGTCAGGGGAAACTGCTAGGCTCATAGGGGGTAAACTCGTTGCAAGTCAGAATGTCATATCCTACTGACATGAGCAAGATAGCTATGGCAACTATGGGGTGTGGATTTGAAGTTTTGAGTGGAACTGGTCTATTATGGACAGGGAAAATCTTCTTCACAACCTGATTCAGTTGAAAAGAAGAGGCCATTGCTATGCCAATATCTATGAGAAACTCAGAAATGGTTAGAAATAATGGTTGGTCAATTATGTCAGGCAAACAGCATGTAAGAATTAGACTGGCCTGCCAGCCTAGGTGCCAGAGCACCCAAAAGACAAACCAGAATGCCAAAGGCACTGCTGGTATGACGGATATAAAACTGGAAAGAGATCACCAATAACTGCCAGTGAGCCAGAATCTTGTACAGCCATATAATAGAATACCAGATGAACATGGCCATTAACCCTGAGAGGTATGAGAGTGTTAGTGGAAAAGGCAGTTTAATTTTTAATATACAAAAACTAAATTTTGGGGAAGGTTTTTAATGGAAACTTTACAGAATAAAAATTGACTAACAATTTTCTCAGTGCAATGTGACTGATTAAATAGTGGTCAATTGGAGAGAAAACAAGATGGGATTGGGTCCCTCAAGTTTGACCTAACTGGTGAATTATTTGGGAATGGGGACAGATAGGTTCACTGGAAACTGACATCAAAGGATTTGGCAGCAGACCAAGTTGCTGTCAGTTAAACCTCAAACGCCTAAACTGAGACTCAACTAAGTTTACAACAGATAGCATGATGGCGTTTAGCCCAATGAGCAGCAGGAATCCCCCAAGGCCACCCCACGTAGGGGTGGTCCCAATTGGTTGGGAACAGGTTTGGGATGAACAACCCACCCATACTTGATCACTGGGCCATTCATTCAGTTAAAAGTATTGTATCAGCTGAAACTCCTAATTGGCCAGAAGGGAGCTTAGAACTGTTATCTATGGTGACCAATGCTGCTACCTGCACATTGGGGATCATCCCTGACAATTTTGGGATGGGATTAGTTTTAATGATTGAGGTGTTGACCAAATCAAAACTGGTGGTGATTCCAGCTAATAAGTCAATCTTCATTCCTTTCCAACTATGTGGATCACAATCATCAGGCTTGTTTCCACTCATTTTTGGACTGGTTGACTTCATTTCAGTAATTTTGGTGAAAATTTTTCCTGATTAGCTGTACCAGTTCAGCTGAGGTGAATGTGGGCACTGGGGGAGGGATCTGAAGAGGAAGGGCTGTTACCCAATGCTTGTCTATCATGTGGGTGAGATATCGCCCTAGTTGATGAGGGGTACAGCAACCCTTTTCAAAGCCTTTTTGCTTATAAATGGGAAGAGGGCCTGATTGACACACAGGGGACATTCCCCTGTACTTACACCCTGAGTTTGATCCCAGTAGATGGACATTGGGTAGGGGACAATTATGACTGTGTTGGAGTTGTGCACTAATACCCCAAACTGAGAAAGTGAATAGCAAAGGTGGTCCATGGAGTTTCTACCCTATCATACACTTCACATGGAGGTTTTCCTGATTATATTCTCCTTTCCCATTTCTTCAATCCCTTAATTGATGAGGTATTATCCCCAGGTCAACCCACCTCAAATAAAATTCAAATAAAAGTAGAATAGGACCTAAGTTGGAGCACACTCTTTTTTAACCAACTTTGAAAAAGTTGAGTGTTATCAATTTGACCTGTATGTATGTTTTTTCTTTTTTCTATTTATGTGCATAACTCTGAAAATACTGGACCAATTTGGATGATCATATTCTTCAAAAATAAATGATTCTTCAACTTAGGTCCCTTTTTACTTTTGTAAGTTTTGGCCAAGTATCTGCCCATTGATTTAGTAAATATATCAAAATGGGCTTAGAAGCAATGGATACTTATGGGACTAATACAACTCTGGATAAACTTAATTCTGGAATTGTAAAGCAATAGCTTCAAAGCACTTTGATATATGTCCTATGGCTGGGGGTATATTTAAATGCAGTCAGTATGAGTTCATAGTGGGATGAGCTTAAGTTATCATAGATGGTTACCATTTTTACATAATTTGACCAAAAAACTCATCTAAATTTGATAAAATAAATTATTTTAGATAGAAATCAATAAACTATCATAGATTGAATAATAAAAGCAACCAAATCTAATAAAATGAATTACTGTAGATGGTAATCAGTAAATTCAGCATATGTTGACCATTAAATCATATATTTTATTTTTATTCAAGGTGGGCTGATCTGGGGATGATACTGCACCGATGAGGGGAAGTGAAGAAAATGGGAAAGGAGGATAAAACCCAGAAAACCTCCATGTGCAGCATATGATAGGCCAGGAACTCCATGGACCACCTTTGCTATCTGCTATCTTGGTTTGGGGCACAAAACCAACACAGTCATAATTGTCCCCTACCCAAAGTTCACTACCAGGATCAAACTTGGGGAGGCAGTGGTAGAGGGTCCATACTCTACCACTGGGGTATCCTCCCTCTGATGCCAGAATTAAGTTTATGCAGAGTTGTATTAGTCCCACAAGTATCCATTGCAAGTATCCATTCTGAGCCCATTTTTTTACTTACTGAATTAATGGGCAGATGCTTGACCAATACTTACAAATTTAAAATGGGACCTAAGTTGAAGAATCATTTATTTTTGAAGAATATGATCATCCAAATTGGTCCAGTATTTTCAGAGTTATGCACATAAATAGAAAAAAAGAAAAAACATATATACAGGTCAAATTGATAACACTCAATTTTTTACAAAGTTGGTTAAAAAAGGAACATCAACCTTAGGTTGAAGGATCTCGAACCACACAGATAAATAGAAATTTAAATTGACTCATTTAAAGCCAAATTAAACCCTGTTTAATCTTAATTTGCATTCTGAGTTTTATATTCCAGTGATTTGGAGGAACCAAATATAGTAATAGGGTCCAGAAATTGACCAAATTAGGACCAAACCAGGAAAGTTCTACTATGTATATCATGCCGTACGTTTGTTCCTTCAGCTTTAAACTTTGTCAAAGGATTATTATATCTCAGATCTAGAGTTTATAAAATTATGATTGTGGGATAAATTTACTCTTGGTAATGAAAAATCGTAGAATCAATTGATATATTTTTAGTATTAAATCTAAATCAAAACTGAATCAAAAACCCAGTTGGTTTTGAAAATTCCTAATATAACATAATCAGCTCAACTTTTGGCTCTAAACTTAAAGTATAAATTTAAATCTAAATCAAAACTTTGAATCAAAAACCCAATTGATTTTAAAAATCCTAATATAGCAATCACTTTTATCTATATGTATAAAAGAGAAACACCACTAACTGACTCATCACAAAATTTTCAAAAAAGATGCCAACCTAAAAACTTGAAATTTGGTATCTAGGTTTCTTATGTAATGTAGATGAGCACTAATTTAGGATTTTTAATTTATAGTAAAAATTTATATATATATATATATATATTACATAGTGAATATTCTATATGTTTGATAGTATTTGCTATATTATTATAACTGAAAGCTTAATATTTAGTTGCTTCAATAATTATAATTATGGAAACTTGCCCATAAATTTTAGCTATTAAATTACTTACTTTAAGCTCCCCCAATAAAATTAGAGAGTGTTAATAATGTGAATTATCTATTTGGAGCTTTCATCAACCCTAGCATTCATTACCTATGCTTTACTACAATGTCAATAAAATTTTAAAGATTCAAATTGTTTAATTTAGACTTTATACTTTATATAAACAATAACTACGAGGCCAAATCTAATTGCTTAATGGAATTGACTAAAGACACAAACCACTCAGCCAAACCTGAATATCTTAAATTACTTTTCTGTAAACTTAGTATGAGAGAAATCCTCAAATTCTTGCAATTAATTTTTAACTACTTTCTAGACTAGCTAGAGATTTTTAAATTTGGCACACTTATGTATCTCTGATGACAATACAATAATATATTTAAAATTATAATTTTCATATTCAAAATAAAAAGTTTTATATATATTAGAAGAAAATTCAATATATTTTTGATAGCAAATGGTATATAATTATAGCTGAGCATTTGATATTTAGTTTTTTCAAAGTTTTCAAGTTTACCTTCCAGACTAGCAAAAACTTTGAAATTTAGCACATTTATATATATATCTAATGACAAAAAATTATTTCATTAAAAATTATGAAAAGTGTAAATTTTGTAGAATAAACCTTTTTAAAAGTGTTCAACGTTTTTTAATTGCTTTTCTTTATTTTATAAGCGTTTCTTTAACTCACAATGGGTTATGTGTTCAAATCTTGCATCCTTTAATAAACACACTTTCTGACATAATCTATTGATAAAATTTTTACAGTTACTAAAATAAGATGACAATATAATCTTCCATCATAGTTTAGAATTTTTATACAAAAATAAATAAAGTAAAATATATAGGATTTGAAAATTCTATATATTATAATGGTATTCAGTATATTGTTACAGCTGAGCAGTTTGGTAATTAATTGAGTCAATAGTTTCAATGGTTTTCAAATGGTTGGTGGGTTTAGGTTGATTAACCCTATGACTGATTTGATACATATACAATCCAAAAAATAGGGTTTGTTAAATCTAAAAATGCATATATACATTCAAAAAGATAGGATATGAAATCCTTAAATGCATATATGCATCAAAAAATGAGATTTATATATATTTATTTCAAGTTTTTTTTTGAATATTTGTGTTATATACAAGGACCAAAATAATTAAAAAAGTTTAACTGCAACTAAGAATTTTTTTCTAAATTTTAGGGCCAAAAAGAGAATTTTTTCTGAAACTCATTGAAAGGACTAATAAGCATGATAGTTTTAGTAAGCAGTTAGTGATTGGTTGCTTTGATAAGTTGATTGGGTTTGGCAATTTGTTGGTTTTTGGTTGTTAGTTGATTTAAATGTCAAAAATATTTTTTTCAAGCTTTACTAAGTGTCAAGATTCTTCCTGGATTAGGTGAAAGCCTTGTCCAGGGAGAAGATCAATATATTAATCCAAAGGGCCCAATTCCCAAATGACCTAATAATTTTAGGAATGGAGTTTAATTTAACTGGAATACTGAATTCTGTGCTTTTTCTGAATTATATAAATTTGGGGAATATTTAAATTTTAAAGTTGTTATATAATCTTAATTCACACTTTTATCTATTTCCACCTATTCCAGTATCAGAACTTTCCTACAGGTCTCATGACACTACCCTTACAATCCCTATTCATATCTTTACATTTTAAAGCACTATAAATAGTGCTTGAATACTCTAAATAAAGTACTTTTCAGCAGAACATATTCTTTACTTTATTTTACTTTACTCTAATGGAGAACGTCTCATCCAAGGCTGCAAGCTTAGAAGCACTGCATCAGATAAACGCGCTGCCAATGATTTCTCTCTGGTGGCCTGACAAAATGGTGCTTTCTGCCAGGTCACTTCTGAGTTGCACCATGAGGATATAGCCTCAACCTTGGACAATAAGAGTTATCAATCCTCAGTAAGTACTCCAGACCCTGATCTTTTGGCATACCTATGCTGGAATGGCCAAGATGCAGTAACTGTGGAAAGTAATTTTACCAAGAAGAGCTTTATGTGTTCCAGAGAAGAAGGTCCTATATGTTTCAAAACACCAGGCCAACTCAAGCCCTTACTTATTTATTGTATATGCCTGAAATAATTGAAACAGATGTCAAAGAGCAATATAGCCAACTTCATAAAGTGAAGAGATTAAAAAGGCAATACTTTATTATATGCAGAAAGCAAAATATAGTAAGAAAGGATGGGACAATGATTGAAGAGACGCTTGGGAAAATACCACACAGAGAAATGACTACTGGCCTATAGGATGGGTTTCACATTATGAGGAGAAACGCTTTAGATTTCTCTCTAAAGTGAATCACTTTAAAAAGAAGCTGACCAAATTGATGCTTATCCTCCAGTCAAAGAGCAAAGATCAAACAAATTGGAATGCTCAAAATTTAATAAAAAATGATTTTAATACTAACAATAATATTTATTAAGGTAATAAAAAACTGAAACTACCTCTCAATGTCATTTACCACTCTGCTGTTTCAGAGAAGAAAGTGGAAACAAAGCTTATAGCCAATTTGAACCCAAAATTGCTGAGTGACAAATCAAATTTAGCCAGTGAGTATCAAAAATGCCAAATTAATGAAATTGAGACAGATTGAGAACTAGCTTCCAAACTTAAAGAAGGCAGCAAGCCTCACAAATTTTTTATTGGAAGCCTCAAAAACAATTGGTGCAATGATGCACTAAAAATGACAGACAAAATATCTGGGACTTACTTTTGTGCAATTGATGACAAGCTCAATTACTCCTTTCTGGCAAATCTAACGCTTTTTGACTTTGATGGCTCCCCTTCTGAGATTGGCCCAGATATTACTAAAACAAAATGTCAAGATTACCTGATTTGGCTCTCAGATTGGGATAGTGCCAATCCTGACAAAAATGAGGGCCCCAAAAAAGTGAAGCTTGAGGAACTGGCTGACATTACCTCTGCTACTAATGCCAACCTTTCAGCCCACTTCAAATTGCATGCTCAAACTTTGTTTCACAGGTCACTTTTGGTTACATGTGAGATTTGCTCATCCCAATCCCAAGATGATGGCTCAGCATCACTTGAAAAGGCCTCCCTGTCAAAACTTTTGAGGCCTACTCCTACAGTCATTTGGCCATCTTCAAAACTCTTGGGGTTGTTCACCTATGCAGCTCACTAACAATGTCATTTTCTCCAAACTTTACCTGGATCTATTGGCGGAGAAGGTGATTGAAAGATGCCAGGTTCTGATGGCAAATGAGTTGAACTGGAAGCTTGAAGAGGCTGAGACCAGCATAGCCAAGATGGCGCAGGAAACGTGTGAAAGGATAGTGCAGTTGGAGGCAGAGTTGAAGGCCTCCAAGTCAGAAGTTATTTAGGAACAAAGGCTGCTGGTTGGCCTGCAGTTGGAGATCCAAGACAAGACTGAACAGATTGAAATGCACAAGATTGACAACTTGCAGATTAGGTTGGAGCTATTTGATCTAAAGGCGATTTACCTCAAAACCAGAAGTCAACTCAAAGCCAGCCACCTCAAAAGACTAGATTGCTCAGCCAGCAGCGGATCACAGATTGAAGAATTTGAAACCACCTTTTCCAAAAACAATCTGAGTGCTTTACCACAGAGGCTTACCTCCAAGAACATGCTGCAGCTTTTGGGAACCACACCCTGGCTGACCATTTTGAGTTCCATTTCCATGACTTTCAAATTGCGCCATCTATGGTTCAGGAGAACTACGTGTGGTGCCACCCCACAATCTTGGTGGCCTTGTGGACCCTGCCCAGGCTGCACTCCACCACCTGGAGCTGCTTAGCAAAGCTGCTGATTGCATCCCACAGGCTGGCATTGACCTCGCCATAAAGGAGCTTGATTTCATTATCTACCTGAGCTGCTCCAAGTATGAGTCCTACCACTTCAAGGTCATTGAGCGCCAAGCCAAGGCTTACTGCTACTTACACAACTCTCACACTGGCATCACTGACCTGGTCTGCATCAAGCACAAGGCTCTGTACATCCCCAAGCTTGAGCCTTCTGTCTACCTTAGCCCTCAGGTCACAACTTACTCCCCTAGGACAAGGCTTGGGGAGGGCGTTGTCAGGATTTTCCCTGTATTAGATGAAAGCCTTGTCCAGGGGGAAGATCAATATATTAATCCAAAGGGCCCAATTCCCAAATAGCCTAATAATTTTGAGAATGGAGTTCTATTTAACTGGAATACCAAATTCTGGGCTTTGCCTGAATTATGCCAAATTTGGGGAATATTTACATTTCCAAGTTGTTATCTAATCTTTATCCACACTTTTATCTATTCCCACCTATCCCAGTATTGGAACTTTTCTACAGGTCCCATGAAACTACCCTTACAATCCCTATTCATATCCTTACATATTGAAGCACTATAAATAGTGCTTGATTACTCTAAATAAAGTACTTCTCAGCAGAACATATTCTTTACTTTATTTTACTTTACTTTAATGGAGAACGTCTCATCCAAGGCTGCAAGCTTAGAAGCCCTGCCTTCAAATAAACGCGCTGCCAATGATTCCTCCCTGGTAACCTGGCACTTAGGTTTATCTTGCTAGCTTTTATAATGGTAGATGTCCACCTATAAGTTTACATTGTAATTAAATTTATTGAATCAATCCTAAATATAAAAATAAACTTTTAAACTAAATGATATAGCATAGCTTTTCTTTCCCATAACAATTACTTTAGTTACTACATTTCAATTTGAACAGCAATTTTTGATAATTGCACAGGAGAGATGGGCGATTTTAATAAATCTAATACAACCTGGGTGAGCATCGCATCAAGAGGTGCGCAAAATGGTGCACCCAAGGGCAAGAAATGCCCTGGAGGGGGACCAGGAACCCAAGCCGCCAAGAAACCACAAACTCAGACACCATCTGGGTTTATGGTATTTGCTACAAAACAAGATCAATATATGTACATCCAGTGTAACCAACCCCTTTAAAAGGTGGAACACTGGCTTCAACTCTTCCTTGGGGATGAGTCCCCAACCTTGTGGGAGAAAACATGCAAGGCACAGCCCTCCATTTTCCCCCACGCAGTATATGTTGCCACCAACAACATGGGCCATGGCTGGATCAATATTGGTTTCAAAACAGCCAAAGAAGCAGATGCCACAGCAAAAGTCTGCATCAAAATTACCTTTCCCAAAAGCAAAAGAATAGTGTGCACCGCGCGCACCAGATGGAACAAAGCAAAAACTTTGTTCATCTCCTTTGACTCGCTCCTTACCAACCTTCCCCATAAGGTACTTGAGGAAGAGCTCCAAAAAGGGCTTGTAGCCTACAGAGAAATTGTGCAAATTGAACTACAACGATTTTGCCTGATGCCAACCCTGTGCACAGGCAAAGCTATTGCTGTGATCAACTCGCTCCCCAAAGTGGAAGATGACCTATCAAGAATCCCCTGCACAGCAGAGTTTCACTTTGCAGATGGGGGACAGTCATCCACATTCTGAATCACACTGGAACGTGCACCGCCTATATGCAACCACTGCGGTTCATTGGGACACAAGGAACATGCATGCCCCATGAAGGAGGGCTTAATGGAAGCAGACTACTGTGAGGAAGCCATGGACGAAAGTAATAAAAATTTCGCCAGAATGACCAATGGCCACCACCCATTCCGCTGGGGTAAAGATGGACTTTACTCCATCGTGGACAGTTACACATAAATGATGTAAAGTGGCACAAAAAGCCTGCAAGTGGGCAGTGGCTGAGGCGGCAGCGCACGCGGAATCATCCATCAACCCTGGACAAATTCAAGAGGACATAGCGGATATACACTGAGCCAACCAATCAGTACAATATGCCCAAGTTGAAAATTTTCACAGCAACTCAACTGAGTCACCAAGTGACATCAATCATGCACACTTTGAGGAACAATTCAGCTGCAATATGGGCGAAAATGCGGTGCACAATTCTTCAAATTTGAACCCCAAAATCACAGAATCCAATCAGCACCCCGCATTGAACCATCATGAGACATGTGTGGGAAAAGATAATGCAAATTCCAAAAACTGCAATCCCTGCAAAAAATCAGGTCAGAACAAGGGAACTGACATTGTCATCAAGAGAGTTGGAGTACAGACGTGGAGCATGGCCAAAATGAGCTGCAGTGGGTTAGGGCCAGAGGGCCCTCCCAACTGCTCCTGAGGCGCCGCATGGGCACCTCAGTGTCAATAGGGACGCTAAACATCGTGGGAGCCAGGGCTCAAATGTTCCAAGCCAAAAAGCTGGACTTCCTGCAAAAACCCCTTGTAGACATCTTGGCCATCCAAGAAACCCACTGTCTACAGGGGGAAGAAGGATCCTGGTCATCCAGGGTCTCACCATCACAATTGGTGTGGACATCTCACTGTGGGGTGATCATCCAAAATAACAAAAAATTAAAAATTACAAACTCCTCATCATACCTTCATGGCTGCATCCTGGTAGCAACAATCACATGCCAAGAGGAAACAGTCTCAATAGCATGCATCTATGCACCGTGCACCACAGCTGAGAGAAAACAATTTATTGAAACTGTTCCAACACTCACCCTCCCACCAGATACCATTTTGTTGGGCGACTTTAACTGTTGGGATAACCCTGACATGGACTGATGGCCTAACCCCAGGGGATACCCACCGGGGCACATCAAATTCCGCGTGCAATGAAGGCATCCCTTGGCCTACAGGATGCCCTCCCCCCAGATCACCACTCCTTCCCTACATGACATGGCCCAACATATGCGAGGGAGCGCTCATATCAATGAGCTGCATCAATCACATCCTCATTCCACAATCCCACTGATCAAGCATCTCCAAATTTTCAACAAAAAAGTCAATTTTTCTGACCACTGACTCATTTTGGTGTAGCTCTTGCCAACCTGAACCCACACACAGGCGTCGCCCTGGAGGAAGCTATACCTGGAAAACATAAAATTACCTGAAATATCTGACTGGGTCAAACATGAGGCCATGAACCCAGAATTCATAGCCCCATTCACTTTGGATCCCATCATAACCTGGGCAAATTTCAAAAAGGAACTAATCAACAAAACCTGACATCTTGCATCACATAAGTACACCGCCAACACAGCCACAATCAGGCGTATCTTGGCAGAACTGGACCACCTTGAGCTAAACGCCCCAAGATCTGGTTATAGCCCCAACTGGGGATGCAAATGGGCGGAAATATTCACCCACCTAATCACCCTCATCTTTGAGCACCAACACAGAATCAAATTATCAAACAAAGGTAAGTTCATAAAGGAAGGTGAAACATGTTTGACATATTTCTTCCACCAATTTCACTCCTGCGGCAACCAGCCCACATGCACACAGGTCTGCAAGACTGATGGCACCGTGGCAACTGACCCTGATGAGGTCAAAGTGGAAGTACATTGTTATTACACTGAATTATATCGTGATACGCTGACAGACACACAAAAAATCACAGAATTTATAAATACCACTGGAATACAAAGCACACCACTGGACTACAATATACTAAATCTAAAAACACGGGAGGAGCTCTGGGATACAATCTGTGGTGCACCACATAGGAAATGCCCAGGGCCTGATGGGATACCCTACAAATTTTACAAAAAATATTTCAAGCAAATTGCCCCCCTCCTATTGGCATCTATGAACCAGTGCTTGCTGGAAACACACCTCCTACCTGATGGCCATGAATCATTTGTCATAACCCTGTATAAGAAGGGTGACAAATTGGACCTGGCCAGCTGGCGTCCAATCGCACTCTCTAATACTGATACAAAAATTTAACAAAAATTTTAGCAGCCAGATTAGGCGCAATAGCCTCTAACGTCCTGTCACCCAACCAGTTTGGGTTTATACCAGGGCGCTCAATCTGGAACAACATACACACTGTTGCAAACATATGTCAGTCCAAAGCAACTGGAGCCCTGGTCTTCTTAGACCAGGAAAAGGCATATGACCGCGTTAGTTGGCCATACCTAAAGGAATGTCTACACGCTTTCAAACTCCCACACAGATTCATAAACTGGGCGATGCTCCTCACAGAATCTGCAACCATGTCTGTATGTGGCCCTGGCTTCCTAACCAACAAGATCACACCACACAGAGGGCTCAAACAAGGGGACCCCCTCAGCCCACTGCTGTATAATTTCAGTTTTGATCCACTCCTTCGTGTAACTGACTCACGCCTCATGGGCATAACTGCACAAGGCCAGCCAACAGTCAAGATACTGGCCTTTGCAGATGACTGCGTGGCAGGTATAGCTAACAACAATGATGCCTGACTTCTGGAACGCACCCTAGAGGAATACTCCATGGTGAGCAACACATCGCTCAACAAAAGGAAAACAGAGTCATTCTCTTAGGCAAGTACACTAACAACTGGGCTACAACACCAGAACCTCACACCCCCATACAAAGGAAAAACCCACTCATCTTACCCTTCACATCATCTCCCACCACCACTCCTGTCCGCCACCTTGGGATATGGCTGGAAACAGGGGGATATGCCAATGAGACAATGGAAAGTAACCTACTTCAGCGGGTATCCAATCGCGTCACCTCCCTCAAGGGAAGATCCCCAGGACTAATGGGGTGAGTAACAGTTGCTAACTCACTCATCCTCCCAATACTATGGTACCCTGCCCACATGATCGCCTTCTCACCCACCTTCATAAATTCAATCCGCGCACTCATCCAGGGCTGGCTGTGGCCTGGATCCCATCCTCTCATACAGATGGAAACACTCTTTGGCCCACGCTCAAGCAGAGGCATGGGACTAATAGATTTTGAAAGCCATGCAAACTGCATCCTGGGTACCTGGATAAAGAAAGTCCTTGCCCCAGACCTCCTGCAGCAACACTGGTCCAGGGCAGCGAGGACTAACTTCACGCAGGAGCTCAAATTAACCATCCCACATAGCCCACCCAGACTACTATCATACCTTGATAAACGCCCTACTGCAATGGGCCCACATGGAACCCCACCTCACTTCAAACGCATCCTCTGAGCCATCTGCTGCATGGGATGGACCATAGAGAACACTGGCACTGTGCAGGGAAGGGGATGACCCAGCTCCCACTTCAAATTAAGAAATCCAGAAAACCACCCCCAGAGAGACATGCTTGCTATGACCCCAACCATTGCTAGAATCAATTACCTAGATGCATTGGACATTCCCTATGACTTAACCACACAGAAGGCAGTGTGGAGAATGATGCACCACCCACTCTTACAGCTGAGGGTAAGAGCCAACGCCTGGCGCTGTCTGAGAAGGACCTATAGGATGATGGACTGCTCCCATTCCCTCCACACAACCTGCGCAGTATGTGGAGGGGAGGGCTTCCTACATCACCGCCTATAAACATGCCCCCCAACCAAAGCCATATGGCAGGAAGTCACGCGCCTGCTTAAGCTCCAAAATGAGCAGGAGTTTTCTATCTCAAAGAGCCTCCTAGTGCTCCAGATCAAATCACCAATCCCATCTACCCTCCACTCCCTAATGATACCCTTTGTAATGTGGACAATCCACACCATTGCCTTAGATGCGTTCAAGGGCACAGTCCCAACCATCCATGGGGTTATCAACAGGTTCCACGTCCACTTATTGGAGCACTTCCAAGCCTGGCTCTATGGATATATGAGGCCAAGGCAATAGGCGCTCATAGAATTGTGGTTCCCACTTTGGTTCCTCCACACAGACCCCTTCCTCCACACCTGCTCCATAGTTGGGAAACCCTCTCAGAGTAGTGCACCAACCCCCATACCTGGCAGTCCTGCTGGCAACAGGGGTAACCTGAGTACCCCAGGGTGCCCAATTTTATCTATCTTTGCTTTCCCCCTCCTTTTCCACACATACTCAGTAATGCCCATCCCCTGGTCAGCTTGCCTCAGTTAAATAAAATCAAATAAAATAAAAAACTCAATGATATATTACCAACCATTTGGCCAGACCCTATATGAGCTTTAAAAATTAGCCAAAAACATCACCCAAATGATTAAAATCAGCTTAATTAATTAAAAAACCAGAATCCTAAATATATATAAGCAACAAGAAAAAATTATAATAAACTTACATTTATATTTTAATGATAAAAAACTTCACTATCTGATTACTCTGTTTAGTAAAACTTTGAATATAAATTTTTTTTTATATTTTATAAACATATGAGAAATTTTAATATATATGTTATTTTTAAATTAAAATTACTTACTAATCTAACTTATAAAATGTATAATAAATTTAATTAAAGTATGACTAAAAAGTAAAAAATAAGTATTTTTTAATTGCTTTTAAAGAGAGAAAACAATATAAGGCTAAAAAATATAAAGTAAAAAACACTAATCAACCAAAAAAGGTACACTAAAAAGTAAAAAATAATTTTAATTTTTTATTCATTAAAGAGAGAAAATAAGAAAAGTAAAACATTGCTTTACATTCAATCATAAAAGTATACAATTATATAAATATATATATTATAATATTTATAAGATTTATAATATTTATTACATACAATCATATATGTAATTATATATAATATATATATGTAATATTTATAATAATATTGCATGTATATGTATAATATATTTATATGTATAATATAAAAATTTATATGTAATTTAAATGTATAATATATAAACTTATATGTAATATTTAAAATATTATATATTAATATATAATAATCATATATTATATATTATATATATCTATATATGTCTAATATATAGATATAATACTATATATATAATTTAATATATACAGTATGTATATGATATATATATATATATTATAAGTATACAGGGGGAGGATACCCCAGTGGTAGAATATGGGCCCTCTACCACTGCCTTGCCAAGTTTGATCCTGGTTGATGAACTTTGGGTAGAGGGCAACTATGACTGTGTTGGCGCTGCGCACCAATGCCCCAAGCCAAGATAGCAAATAGCAAAGGCGGTCCATGGAGTTCCTGGCTTATTATACACCTTGCATGGAGGTTTTCTGGGTTTTGTCCTCCTTTCCTATTTCCTTCAATTCCCTTCATCAGTGCAGTATTGTCCTCAGGTCAGCCCACCTCATATAAAAATCTAAAATTATATTATAAACACTTAAATGTATACCAATAAAATTATTTGAGGTGGGTTAACCTTGGGACAAATATACCACACCAAGAATGTTTTCTAGCCAGTACAGATTTTAAACTCAAAACCTGCACTAGGGGTGGAAGCAGTTTTACCAGCTCAGCTAACCACCCTTTTTAAATGTATACCAATAAATTATTATATAATATAAACAAATGTATACTGTGAGTATGATTGTATATAAATGCATGTGTGTTGCTTTTCTTAAAGTCATATATGAATGGAAAATTATAGTAATTTATTGGTAAAGAGATTATTTTTGCCTTTTATTGCAACTATTTTGTAATTTGTTATTTTCAAGGTGGGCCAACCTGGGGATAATACTGCACTGATTAAGGGGAAGCAAAGAAAATGGGAAAGGAGGATAAAATCTGGTAAAACTCCATATGTGGCATATGATAGGTCAGGAACTCCATGTCTCTGCCTTTGCTATTTGCTATCTTGGTTTGGGGCATTGGTGCGCAACGCCAACACAGGTTTAATTTGTGTTTTTAAAAGTATTTGAGGTGGGTCAACCTTTGGACAAATATACCACACCAAGAATTTTTCTAGACAGTACAGGTTTCAAACTTATATTGAACAAAACATGCAATATGGAGAAAGTAGGACTTACCCTGCTAGGCTAACCACTCTTTAATTTGTGTTTTTTACTTAATATTTCTTTATATTTTTACTTTAAATATTTACCTTTTTTATATTCTCTCTTTAAGAAAAACAAGTTTTTTATAAAAAATCTCTTTGTTTTTTTTTTATTTTATTATCAAATTAATCAATCTCTAATCACCCTCCAAAACTAAACTGTGTCTTACTAAATTGACCAAAAACCATCAACCATTTGCCAAATAAAAATACTATAAATCAATCAGATATCTTTAAACTGCTACCCAAAACATCTTCAATACTTAAAATCATTATGTGTGTTATGATTCCAAACTACCAAATCAACTTAAATTTAACTTGGCAAAAGTATAATTGTTTTATTTTATTTTATTAGTGTATTTGTAACACATAATTTATAAAATTTTAGCTTTCTGCACTCCTTCTCTATATAAACTTTAACTATGCTAAATCTCACACTCCTTTTGTGTGCACAATATGCTTAAAAAGGGGTACAAAGTTTTTCTTCATTATTATTATATAGATTAATGCACAAACAGATATTTGGTTTTAATTAAATTATATCTAGCATTAGATATAGACCTAGGTATCATAATATATAGAAAGATTCTATAGTTTAATTACCTTAGTGATTATACCCTCACTTAAACTGCAGAAAAACTGCATATATTATTTTCTAGCAGAAAAGGTAAGCACTTTAATAGTTTTATGTTAATTTGTAATATATTATTATATAGTTATTTTCTTCCTCTATTTTAATTACAGAATTATAATTTCAATGTAAAGGTATACACTTTAATGATCTTTAGTTATTAAAGGAAAACATTCACTAAATATTTGTTTTTAGTTTAACAACAAAATTAATTTTTCAGTAAATATTATATTAGATATTTGACCCAGCACAACATTCTTATATTTAAAGTGTGTTATTGAGATCATTTTCATAATAAAATAAAAAATTATATGTAACAAGTGAAAATTCTATACATTTTATTGGAAATCAGTATATTGTTACATCCAAGCAGGTTGATACTCAGTTCATGAGTTTTAATGGTTTTTCCAAACAGTTGGTGGATTTTTATTGATTCAATGTGCTCTATAGTTTCAGGTAAGTGATTATAGTTTAGTTAATTTGATAAGTTCATTTAGTTTTAGCTGAGCGGTTGGATGTTTTAAGTTGATTAAATAAGTCCAATTGGGTTTGGGCAAATAGTTAGTTGTTTTTGGCTGATTCAATAGGTCATATTACTCTTAAAATTATTGATGGCCATTATTATAATTTTGGGTGGTACCTTTGGGATCCGCCATAAGAGTCACACAGGTCAACCCCACTGAACAACAGACAGACAATACAAGAATTGTTGGTCCTCCAGACACACTTGAAACATGTAATAAAATATGAAATGCCCCAAAAACACTAATATTTATTTTTATTATATACAGCGGCTCTTCACTGTTCCACTCTCTTCCCTATCAACAACCTACTCTTTCAATCACCAAATCTCACTTATATATCAGTGACTTTGTTTGATACCATTATTGTAGCTTAGACTAAACTATTCCACCAAATCTTATTAGTTGTTGAGATGGTATTCTTCAATTATCTATCGCCTTAGTTTGAAATGATCTAAATTATATTTGTCAAATGTTGATATCACCTTATTTCCTTATTTGTAGATGATCCAATAATCTGTTATATCTCAATATCACCTCATCTCAAGGCACTTGAATACTCATAAATAACATCCTATTCGTCAGATTCTTGCCATTCCACCATAGCTTTTCAGGGCTTATCATCCAGTCATATCAGAAACTCAACATTACCCCCTTGACTGAATGATAAGTCTCCTATTGTTTATATGCTCAGAGAAACTTTGCATGTACACAATTATTCAATCACTTGCCAGGTCTTTGATGATATAAGCATCATGGCCAATTTTCTTCAATTACTTCAAATGGGCCAGCACAGATGTTGGCCAGCTTGTGTTTCCACCCAAACCCATGCTGGTCAGAGAACAATACCATCTTACTTTATTGAAATTGAGTCAGCCCACTACACTGTACCTAATCAGCAGCCTGATTCTTAATCTTTTTAAATCAAGCTGAATGTGTATGCATCATTTGTAGCTTGATCACATGTCAGCTAAATATGTCAAGTAGTGGGAATCTATTTCACAGGTATCTTCTACATGCAAATATAGCAATGCTAGAAGAGCGGGGTAGTTATATAATAGTTGAAAGGGGCTCTTCCCCATGGCAGAATGATATCTGATATCATAAGCAAAGATGGCAGTAGACAGTTTGGAACTCCAAATCAGAGGGTTTCTTAGTTACCAGCTTCCTAAAGATGTTCACCAGGGTCCTGTTAACCCATTTGACTATTCTGCGGGCCTGAGGGAGAAATGGGGTCATCAGATCCCCACAGAAGCCCACTAGCTCGTTCAACTTAGGAAGGATGTGCGAGGTGAAGTTGGTTCCATTATCAGTAAAAATGAACTGAGGGTAGCCATGTAATAGATAATATATTAGATTAAAAACTTGGCCACTGTGTCCTCCCCTCAAATCCCATATCACCTGCACTTCAACCCACCTGGTCAAGTGGTCAATAGCCACTAAAATGTACTTACACCAGTTGGCTCCCATTGGCAGAGGGCCAATGACATCAAGGGAAACTGTATGCTAAGCAAAATGTGGTTTCACTAACAAGTATGAGGGCTTCTGGCAGAACGACTTTTCTACTAGGCACTGGTGGCAACAGGAAATGATTTCAAGCACGTCAAAGTTCATTATTTCACAATAGTACTGAGGGCACAACAGTTCCATTGTCTTGTGCAACCCCCATGTCCAACTGCCTTGTGGGCGCTCATAATAACCCCAGGCCATGCTGAGGGTCATGAAAAGTTCACCATAGAATCGCCAATCTGCTTGTACAGTTCCCTATTCCATTATAAGGTACTTACTTGCATCTCATTTAACACTTTTATTACTTAGGACAGTTCATTGTTGTGCTCTCTGCTGAGCATCATATTGTACATCACATTGCTGAGATCCGCCGTCACAGCAATGGTTAGCAATCTATATAAACAGTCAAAGTTCTGATGCTTTACTCCTGGGCAGTGGAGGATCTTAAAGTTGTATACCTGCAGCTTAAGAGCTCATTGGGCTAGACGCCCTTCAGGCTCCTTGAGGTTCTGCTTAGCGTAATGATGCGTGATCCATTATGACTTGAAACTTTACACCATACAAGTAGACCTAAATTGCTTATATGTGTAAATCACCGCAAAGCACTCCCACTCAGTCATGGTATATTTTACTCATGCAGTTCAGGCTTTGACTACAGTATGCAATGGGATGCTCCTCTCCCTCATCGTCTTTTTGAGAAAGGATTACCCCAACAGTGGAAAGAAATGCATCCATCTTAAGGATAAACTCCTTAAAAAAGTTTGGATAGTATAGCACCGGTGCACTTTATAAGCGGTGTTAAAGTGTGTTGAAGGCGTATGAAAACATTTTGTCCATTTGAACATGGCATCCTTTTTTGATAACTTAAATAGCAGCCCCAAATACAACTAAAGTTAGGGATGAAGCGCCAGTAGTAGATGACCATTCACAAAAATACCTGTATGTCATG
>JAKSZP010011947.1:0-182887 GCA_022478985.1 Massospora cicadina
GTTTACATGCATGCGCATGATGCCATGCTAAAACTACAGCACTTAGAGCTTTGAAAGTTTGCACATAGGTGATTAAGGGGTCCATGTGCACCTCTAATCTGGATTTTTAATATTTACTGAAAAAGAATAATTCTTATACAAGAAGTGAAAATTATATATGAATTTAATAGTAATTTACATGTTATGGCTGAGCAGTTTGATATTTGGTTAATTCAATAGTTTCTGTTGGACAATTGCCCTCCAGGCTTCAGGATAAGAATATTTTGGGTCAGAATCAGCCAGAAAGGGAAAATGTCGGACATCTACAAGTCCAAGATATTGAAGATATCAATTTTAATTTTAATAACAATTTCCTCAGCCAAAAGACCCTGGCCAATTTTTGGTGGAACCCTGCAAATAGGGGCAACACTTTGACAAATACTGATTGGGCAAATAGCACCAAGTTGGGAAATCAGATTCCTCCAACCTCACAGCCTATTTCAGGGCACCCATTGAAGGGTTCTCCCCCAGCCACATCTAGGCCCATTAAAGCACCTATGCGGGGACCACCCCCTTCTAAAGCGTGGCAGGGGTCCCCCAAAGTGCAATATTTTTAGTGAAAGGGGATTGGCTAGAATATTAAGTCGTTACCCCACAGGTATGTCTTGCCCCAAAATAATCCCCCATTCATTGTTCACCCTAATTGAAGTGAGTTTTCAGAGCTTCTATAGGTTAGAATAACATATTACTAAATTCAAAATTTCACAAGCCATATGAATGTTGAGCCTTGAAATTTTAAATACCTTAAACGATTAATTAAGTAGTTACTCTCTTTTACCCCCGCATGGCGCCCAATAAAAAACTATAAAAATTAACCCTTTTTCATATTTACTTGTTTCAATTATTTTTATATAAGTTATGAGAGAAGCCCCTCACATTTTTGTTGTATTTGAGGAAGAAAGCACCAACAAGCCTCCTTCTAAACCAAAAATCCAATAGTTTCAATAGCTTTGCCAAGTAGTTGGTGGTTTTAGGTTGTTAATAAGCTTTATGGTTTTAGTAAGCAGTTAGTGATTGGCTGATTAAATAAGTAATTGGTTTTGGTAAGTTGTTGGCAGTTTTTGGATGTTTTGATAAGTTTAGTATCAAGAAATTTATATGACTGGATGATAAATTACACCTTCCAGAGGATTAATGATTAGAGTTGAGTTGAGCCTCAAAATTGAGCAGAAAGTTCTATTGATATGAAGCAAATCAATTGAGTATCAATAGTTCAGCAAATCAGGGGAATTCTGCCAAAACCTTGAGATAGATAAAAATCTCCTAAATAGGGAACAAATAGGATATTACTAAGCAGAAGGGTGAAATAAACCTAAAATACTGAGATAAGAGTTGAGCGTAAGAGTGAAAGAGGAGGTTTTTTAATAGTCTGCAGATAAGTTCTGCGTTTTATTACAATAAAAGTGTTGATTGAAGCAATTGCTCCATATTTCATATATCAGTTCTATTGAGGATCGGCAATCTGCATATTGACCATTCCATTGCTCAGTGGCTAATACCCTGTGAAAACCAGCTTGGCGGAATCAAACCATTACACCAAAAAAAGTGGTGCTCACTACAGGGGGCCACTGGTCAACTGTAGCTTATCAGCACTAGGGCATTATGGCGAGCCCTCACTTGTTACACCAAAACCTGATCAGATCTCACGCTTGTAAACTGAGGAAGCTAGGGAAGCTTTAACGAAGAACTGACACTTTCACGGTGATGGAGCTAGGTGATGAGGATGCTATAATCAAATTGCAATTAGGAACTTGACCTGCGTTGGCAGTGGATCAACAGGGCCAGTCTACAAATGTGACCCCTCAGCAGCTGTAAGGAATTATAAAATGGTTTCTGCGGGGGTACTGACTTTATGAAGATGAGGTGGGGGAGCATGCTCTGAGATTATCTTACAACCAACAGGACCAAGAAACCCGCTATGCGTTGTATATGTTTTTCTTAATGTGACTACCACAGAGCTGTATTGTCAGCTTAGTACCCATGGAACCAAGGAATATTTGGCTACATATGTGAAGCCGTCAATCCGCCAGCTACTGCTTGTGCTGGACCGCCACAACATTGAGATTGGGGACATCATGCAGTTTGTTCAAGCGCAGCAGAACAATACTCACCTTCTACTTGGATGCTTTAATCACTCTTTCTTGGAGGTTCAAGGGGCGTTTGTGCATGTGGGCAAACGTGTGTTGGACGTCTGCCATCTCTTGGACAAAATGGTTCAACAGTTAAATCAGGAGTTACCTCAAGTGATAAGAGAACTATTGGATCAGCGTGGCCTATCATCATAATGGATTCAGGATTTCACCACGTTGGGAAGCAACACTGAAAAGTTTATGACGGACCTGGTGAGATGGGCTGAAGCGATTATAGTAGCGATGTCTTGGATTAGAGATACTGTTACCCTGCCAGAGTAGCGGATAACGGATCACATTGACTCTGTGGCAGCTGAATTTAGTCAACTTTGCATTGAGCTAAGTAACCAGAAGATGGCTGACCATACAACCAGCTCTTTTTTGGCGTCTACAGAATATTACAGGTTGATAAGTTGTGTTACACAGTTGGAAAGTTTAGCCAGGTGGATCAGAGCCTAGCAATTACCCTTCCGTGCAATGAGGTGGTAGAGTATGCGGATATGTGAGTGCACTTGGATACCCTTTGATGGGCCAACAAGGAGCTGGTGCAAAAGAAAGCCGCCCTCATTAACCAAGTAGATAATGCAAACCAACAAGCACGTGACACTGGATGGCAGAACACAAGAATTCAAGGCACATTGGAGGACGTTCTACCACAGCTTCAGGCAATGGAGCATAAACTGGACTTTAAATGGAAATTCCACTGCAAATTGCAAAACCTGTATGAAGCGCTTCAACAGGAGGTGCAAGATGGCTGGTGTCGATGGTATTCAGTTAAACCTGAGTATATTTGATGAACATTTTACTGAACAGCCTGGACAGGGGGAAAAGGTGCAGTCAGTGGAAAGTTGGGAGAACAATGCTACAGATCAACCAGCAAGTATCCCTCAGGGGTCATGGCAGTCCCTTCTTGAAATCCAACTTCTTCCCAGTCCAATTTGGTGGATTCGCATCCATCTGTGCATTCCTATGCTAGTCCACAAGGGAACGTTTCACCAGGTCATTTGGAACCTATTTTGGCTGTTATTTGCAGCTGGAGCCCAGAGTGAGTTGATTTTATTTGGATTGAGAAGTTACCACCCTTCAGTCATGATGGGAGTATGCTTGGGTATTTTAATTTGTTTGAATTCACTGTGGAAGGGGCCTCAGATCGGTGGAAAATGAAACTGTTGCTTTCCGCTTTGGACGTTGAGAGCACCGACCATGTCACCTGTAACCCCCAAAATAGTTCTGTATCTTAAAAGAGGTAAAAGAGACGGTGCTCTGGCTTTTTGGGGGTGCGGCTAAGATGGCGCAGTGCAAGGCTAACTTTCTGATCATACAGTTTCAAAAGATTGAGTCCCTGGTGAAGTTCGCAGAGCAATTTACAGCTGAAGCTCATGTGTTAGTGGAATCCAATATTTTATCCACTGATGATGTAGTATAGATATGAAGGCGGCAGTCAAACCATACCGTGAACTGCATAATGCTAGGTCTCATGTACTGGATGAAGATGTGAGGCTTCTTTGAATTGTGAAAACATTGCGCCGTCTCTCCACTGTGTTTAGTGCTCCCAATGTGGAGCGGAAGGCCCCTGCTACCGCTGTGGCATACTCCTTGGGATAAGGACAGCAACGTCTCAGTTATAAGCCATTGGTAAATATTCTTCCACCTTATATGTTAGCGGATCTTATTTGCCCTTATCACGCTCAGCCGCCCCGTCCCCAGCCTAACTTCAATATTTTGGTTAACTTTCTATATGGACCTTTAGGCGCAAACTATAGATGAGAGCCATTTATGAATGCTTGCTTCTTGTGCGGATGAAAAGGGCATTATGCGGTTAATTGCCCAGGCAACCAGCAGGTGTATGTGGTGCCCTATGGTACAATTGAGAAAGGAAAAGCTTGAGCGGAGTAGAGATGGGATGCTCTACCTCCACTAATTCGAATTTAATTGTCCCTAACAATTCCCAAGAGTCTACTTGCATTGGGCTTGTAACCAGCCCAATGACTTATCATACCAACAACTTTTGGCAGATACTTCAGCCATCATTCAAGAGAACGATTATTTCCCCTTCAGGCTCTGAGTTCCGCCGAGATGTGCAAAAGCTGTATTTATGGCAAATCCTGGAACAAAATGGCACAAGTAATGCTGGATCCTCAGTGGATATCAACTCCCTAGTGAGGGTTAACGTAGCCATTCCAGTAGAAAAGATCGCTCAGGAGTATCCTAATGTCAGTATGGGTATATTCTCTTTCCTTGGTGACTTAAAGCCCTTGGACTTTCATATTATACACACCAATGGTTTTTCTTATTCATAGTGTACCTACTGTAATATTTTTGTTCAGAACACAAAAATCCGAGCTGTTATAGGTAATGGTGCCCCAGTTAATATAATCTCCACCAAGCTCATGTCCAAGTTTCCGCTGAAGCCTGATGTGGATCACAAAGTAGTGTACAGGACTGTTATAACTTTGGCAGATCAGTTAAGATATGCTGGGAATAAATTGCACAGGGCTTGGGCCCACTGAGCAATCAGACAGACGATATGAAGATCATCAGTCCGCAGACCCACACTCTAAAACATGATATAATAAAATATAGAGCTATCCGCTCCAAACGACACTTTAATTATTTTCTATTACTTCCACAAATTCTTTGCTGTTCCGCTCTTTCTCTACTATCACTACTAACAACCTTCTTCTTTTAATCGCCCATCTTGCTTATATACAGCGGCTTTGGATGATACTGCTCTCATAGCTTAGACTATTCTCTTCCACTGATTCTCATTAGTATCAACAGTTATTCTAAAACCCTCTATCTCCTAATTTGAGGCGATCTAAATTACACTCATCAAATGTCAATATCACATTATTGCTTTATTTGAAGGTAATTCATTAATAACCCTAATTCAACCCAAAATCGCCTCAACTTAAGGCACTCAAATAATCGTAACTAATATTGTGGTTGGAGGATTCTTCACAATCCACCTTAGCTATTTCAGGCTTATTGTCCAGTCATATCAGGATCTTGACATTACCCTCCTTGACTGAACAATAAGGCTCCTATTGCTTATATAGCTGGAGGAACTTTGCGTGCGCACAGTTTATAATTCAACCAGTTGTGGGTCCTTGATGGTATAGGCGTCGACCCCAGTTTTCTCTATAACTTCAAACAGACCAATCAAGATACTTACTAACTTATGTTTCCGCCTGAACCCATGTTGATCATGGAAGAGAACCATATCGCCCTCTTTGAACTGAGCCAACCTGCTACGTCATACCTGATCAGCAGCCTGATTTTTGATCTTCTTGGCTAAGCTGAAGGAATATGCTTTGGTTTGCAATTTGATCAATGTGTTCACAAGGTTAGTCAAGTAGCGGTAGGGTTCCATTCCGCTGGTGTCTTCTAAACACAAATAAAGCAATGCTGGAAGAGCTGGGTGTTGCCCATATAGTAGTTGATTGGGGCTCTTCCCCATGGCGAAATGGTAGCTAATATCATAGGCAAACACAGCGGTGGAAAGGAGGGAACTCCAATTGGAAGGTCAATCCATTAATAATTTCTGTAGTATGTTCACCAAGGTCCCATTAACGCGTTCAACCATCCCATTGGACTCAGGGTGGTATGGGGTTATCAAAACCCCGCGGATGCCCATCAGCTCATTTAACTTTGGAAGGATGTGTGCTGTGAAGTTGGTTCCATTACTAGTGAGGATGAACTGGGGACAGCCATGCCGCTGGATAATACATTCCATGACAAACTTGGCCACTGTGACCGCCCCCAAATCCCATATCACCTGTGCTTTTAAACCATCTGGTCAAGTGGTCAATAGCCACCAGAATGCACTTACACCAGTTAGCTCCCTTTGGCAGAGTGCTGACGACGTCAAGGGAAACCATATGCCAAGCAAAATGTGGTTTCACTAACTAGTATGAGGTCTTCTGGTGGAATGGCTTTTCTACTTGGCACTGGTGGCAACAGGAAATGGTTTTAAGCATGTCAAAGTTCATGCTTTCCCAATAGTACCATGGTTGTAGCAGTTCCAGGGTCTTACATATTCCATAATGTCCAATGGCTTGGTATGCGCTCAAAATAATATTAGACCGCGTGGAAGGCCTGTGGATATTCATGACAGTGTCCCCTATTCGCTTATACAATTCACCATTTTTCTGGAATGTATTGGCTCTTATTCCGTCCAACGCTTTGATGACTGAAGGCGGTTCATCATCATACTTGCAACTGAGCATCTTATTAAACATTATGTCACTCAGATCTGCCATAACCACAATTGTGGGTAATCTCAATAAGCAATTGGCATTCTGGTGTTTTTCTCTGGGTCAGTGAAGAATTTCAAAGTCAAACGCCTGTGGTTTGAGGGCCCATCGGGCTAGGCGCCCTTCAGGATTCTTGAGGTTCTGCAACCAGCATAATGAAGCGTGATCCGTTACAACTGTGAACTTCGCTCCATGCAATTACTTCCTAAATTGCTTATATGCATATATTACCGCTAAACACTCCCACTCAGTCACAGTGTAATCATGTTCATGGCGATTGAGGCTTTGACTAAAGTACGCCATTGGGTGCTCCTCCCCTGCATCATCTTTTTGGGATAGGACCTCCCCAATGGCAGAAAGGGATGCATCCATCTGAACAATAAACTCTCTATTAAAATTAGGGTAATGCAGCACTGGCGCGCTGATCAGCACTGTTTGAAGTAAATCAAATGTGTTTTGGTGGCGTTTCATCTATTCAAATGGGGCTTCCTTCTTTAATAATTCAAACAATAGACCTCAATGCAGCTGAAGTTGGGGATAAAGCGTCAGTAGTAACTGACCATCACCAAAAATACCTGTAAATCAAGTTTGCTGCTCGGTGGGGTCCTTTTAAAATAACCTCTACCTTGGCTGGTTGGGGCCTCAGCCCAGTCATATCCACCACAAACCCAAGGTACTCCAGTTGATCCTTAAAGAAGTGGCATTTACAGGGCTTAATTTTAATGTTGGCCCTCACAAGTTAGCGGAAGACCTCCTCCAAATGGATAAGATGCTCAGAGAATGTATGCAAAAAGACATTAATATTGTTGAGATACACAAGTACACATGACAGCTTCAGGTCGCTGAATGGTGTCCATGGCCTGTTGAAACGTAGCCGGGGAGCTACATAGCCCTTGAGGCAAACAGATTGGTTAGAAAAGTCCCTTGAACGTAATAATGGCGCACTTTTCCTGCTCCACAGGTGGCAACTCGATTTGCCAGTAGCCTGAGATCAGGTCCATAGCTGAGAAGAAACGAGCTCACCCTAGCTGATCCAAAGCGTCGTCAATCCGTGGTAAGGGATAGGAGTCCTTTTTGGTGATGCTGTTGAGTTTTTGGTAGTCTATTACTACCCAGTTGGTGCTGTCCTTTTTTTACAATCAGAACAGGCGAAGCCCACGGACTCTTTAATGGTTCAAGCATTCCTTGTTCAAGAAACTTATTAAATTCCTCAGTTACTACCTCTTCCGCTGCCATTGACTGACGAATTTGGCTGCAATCTGATGGGGGATGATCCCAGTGTCCACTGATGTACCACTCCTCATGCACACCTAAATTGCGGTTGTCTACAGAATAGATATCTTTTTATTTTTGAAATAAAGCTATCACCTGCTCTTTTTGTTTCTCCAATAATCTTATTAAATTTCCGCATGGTACCACCATCATTACACTGAGTTGTGGTTCAAAGGGTAACCCAAATTCATATACCAAACTGAACTTGTGAGCCTGTAGGACCTCCTCTGCTGGGATCTGATGTAAATATGCCACTATTTGATGTCAGCGGATGTGTATCAGTTCATTCTGAAGATTTGCTAACAACACCTTAATCTTTCCATGACCCTGAAAAATAATGCCTGGAGCCAGGTGGGGCTCAAACTGCAACTGCTGATAAGGGCTAAGGATCTCCCCATAAAGCTCAGCTGGCACTTCCACCTCTAACTCAATGTTTACTAATACTTGATGTCCAGAGGGAATAGATATAGCTCCAGCAGCTCTGAGAAGCAGCCCTTGATATTCATATATCTGCTGGGGAAGGGCCCAGGTCTTACGCTTCAGCTGATGGTAGCGAACTGGAATCACCCCATCACTGTAGGCAAGGTTGATATGTCCCATGTGCACCAGATTCTTTGGCGCTCCCCTAGAGGTAAAGTAAATTGGGATCCGCTGCCCCAAAATTTTGAAGGTTCCTTCTGCTATATCAACGACAGCCCCATAGTGTCACATGAAAGAAGTTCCAATTAACAGATCATAATTATTGTTTGGTAACACCATTACTGGGGCTACCATGACAATTGGCCCAAACCACAACAAAAGTGCACTATATGCTCCCTCAGAGACTGCGTTTTCCGCTCCAGCGGTTTTGTACACCCTATGGTGGTCCACATCAGGTTTTAATGTCAGCTTTACTGCCAACTTGGTGGAAACTATGTTGACTGGAGCACCATATATATGATAGCTCAAACCTGGGTTTTCACTACAACAAGGTCACAGTAGGTACATTCAGTGTAAGAGGAATATTGACTGTTTACTACATGAACATTTAAGCGATCTCGCTTCTCAAGAAAGCTGGTAATCCCCTCACCGACTTTGGGGTACTTTTTGGCAATAGCATTTATCAGAAGGGCAACATTCACCCTATTAAAGAAGGGCCATCAGCGGTGGTATCTAGCTTGTCTGAAGAAACTTGGTCAAACATCTGGCAGGCGTACGGCTTTAGTTGCTCCCAAAGTTCCTCTTCTGCTGTGGACTGGGCTTGTGCCCATGTCAGTATATTTACTCTACTAACTGGCTGCTGATATAAGAATGTATCATTGTACTAATGGGCTCCCGCTTCATTTACTTCAGTCAACTCAAGTGAGACGTTTGAATTTGGGATAGCAGAGGTAGAGAGTACCATCTCTACTCCGCTCTGACTTTTCCCTGTTTGCATTAATACTGCTGTACATACTGGACCCATCGATTGGGGCAACCACATACTAGGTTCCCAGGGTGACCACATTCAAAACAATTTACCCCATAGGGCCTGTGTCCTCGAATATTGTAAGTTGGTACATGTGGAAAGTTGTATGGAAGGTTCTTAACGTAAACAAGACCAGAGCGGTAAAATGACTGTTGATGGTCAGCATAATTAGGCCCTGGGAAGTAGTTAGACTGATAACAATAAACATGTATGTGGCGGACGTTCAACTGCTGAGGGTAACTTGGCTGAATCTGAACTGGAAAGGCAAATTTCCCCGAGTAAGATGGTCCAGTGGAGGTAGTGGAAGAATTCCCTCTATATTGGGTGGAGGGATTTTAGTGGATATATGTCACAAAAACTGAACAATTTGAAGCAAGGGTACGTCTTCATCCAACATTGGGTCATGACATTATACAGCTTGTGGTACGGCTTCAAAGCGGAGGTCATCGCAATACACATGTCAGATTCAGATAAAATTTATGCTCCAATAAGCACATGGGTTTCCATTGTGGATCAATCAGCAAACGCAGTGAAAGTCTCATTACACTGAAATTTGATGGTCAAGAATTCAGCCTTCCATTGTGACATCTTTGCAGTACTCCCAAACAACCTCAACGCAGTATCCTTCACTTCTTAGTATGAAATGGAACTGTTTGGGAGATAGCAGGTGACCTGGTCAGCCTTCCAACATCCAAGGCAGATATTAACAGTTTTGCTTTCTGCCAGTCAGAGGCTCCTTCCGTTGCAAATTTGAATCACTTTAAAACCCATATGTCGTGATTCCAATATGAATGGATGATAAGACCTTGGTCATTATGGTGGAACAGATGGAATCTGACGAGATTTGATATGAATAATGGTAATTCGAGTGCCTCTAAATGAGGCGATATTGGGTTGTTGGGAAATCGTCTCGGATTAGGCAATTGGGAAATTAATGAATAAAGAATCAATGGAACCAATGTGATATAGCGAATTAAATTACTAAGCCATAGAAGAAGTAGCATCCAAAGTTGCTACAATATAGATGAGATGAGATGATGAAGAAGGGAGTTTGTTAGTAGTTTAAAGAAAGCGGAAACAGCAAGAATCCGTTGTATTGAATATTAAATAAAGTGAGTTGTGGGAGCGAGTGCTCCATATTTATTTGAAAGATTTATCTGTTGTTTTGAGGACAACGATCATCATATCGTTGATCCTAATTGCTCAGTGGGTTGAACCCTGTGCAAAATCCGTCAGCGTATCTCTTGAATACCGCCAATTTTATAACAGTGGTGCTCACTACAGGGGTGCCCATTGATCAATTATAAAATAATCAAAAACTCAGTTTCCAGCTACGTTGCATCAATGTTGTTTTAATAATATTCTACTCAACATTCTGGGTCAGTTGCCTATGAGGAGCTGAAACTGGCCTTGGACATTGTGCTTAAAAAACAAGATGAGCTGCTCCAGGAGGTTTGCTGTAATAAGCTGCCCCCATTCGATCATGAAGGGGATATTCATGGTTCTTTAAGCAATTTGAAATTGCAACTGAAGGAGTCTCGGATCAATGGAAAGTAAAACTGTTGATTTCTTCCTTGGAAGATGGAAGTGCTGATCAAGTCGTCTATTACCTTTCCAGAAGCTCCATTACATACCAAGAAGTTAAAGAGATGGTGCTGTGGTTGTTCAGAGGAACTGCAAGGAGGTCACAGCGGAAGACCGAATCTTTGACCATCAGGTTTCAGCAGAATGAGACCCTCACCGCATTTTCTGAGTGATTCATGGCAGAAGCTCACATGAAAATTGGGGCCAGAATTTTATCCAAATCAGATGTGTGTATTGTGATGACTTCTTCTGTAAAGCCATACCGTGAGTTACATAAAGTTATGGCCCCACTGTTGGATGAAGATGTACCTTTGCTTAAAATTGTTCGGTTTTTGCACCGAATATCAGCCAACTTCCCTCCACCTAATGCTGAGCGGAATCCTTCTTCTATAACTGCCAGATCATCTTACTTGGGAAACTCTGCTAGTCCAGTTCACATTTCACCAAGTTACCCTCAGCAGTTAAACATCCACCCCATACCTGCTTATTGTCCACAGGTCGACTATAGCCCTAACCCTGTTTATGCTGACCACCTCCAGCTTAACTCTCGCCATGGCTTGTTTCATATTAATCAGGGATGTGGGCCCTATGGGGTCAGATGTTTCAAATGAAGTTGACAGGGGCATCTGGCACGATAGGGCCTAATCAACTGGTCTCTTGTGTACAGCTGGAACAGTATGACCAGGGAAAAGTCAGAGCGGAATAGATAGGGGACTCTATATCTCCGCTATACCAAAAGTTCTACCTGAAACAAAATTAGAATATTCAGCAGAAGTTCCCAGGCACAATAAGTCAGTTTTATATCAGCAGCCGGTTGGGGGGTGAATGTTTTGACACAAGTGCAGTCTGCGGCTATGGCAGAAGAGGGGTCCCAGTTGCAGGTTGAGCCGTATGCTTGCCAAATGTTCAAGCAAGTAACCCCTGAAAAGCTAGAACCCTCCTCAGATGCACCTTTTTTGCAAACAGTAAGTGCCGCTCTTCCAGTCAAAACTATTATCAAACAATCCCTCAGAATTGGTAAGGTGATTGCGTGGTTCCTTGGAAACAAGAATTCCTTAGATGTCCATGTTATAAACAGTTGAGATGCGCCTTACTCTGAATGTACTTAATGTGACCTGGTTGTAGCTAAGACCTGATTCCGTGCCATAATAGATACTGGTTCCCCTGTAAATATAGTCTCCACCAAATTGGTGGCCAGGTTGTCATTAAAACCGGATGTGGAACACCAGATGGTATATGGAGCTGCTGGAGTGGAAATACGGTCTTTGAGGTAGCATACAGTGCACTTCTGCTGAAGTTTGGTTCTATTGTCGTGGTAGTCCCAACTATAGTGTTACCAAATAGCAATTACGATCTGCTAATTGGAACTGCTTTCTTGCGAGACTATGGGGCTGTCATTGACATGACGGATGAGACTTTTCAAATATTGGCTCAGAGAATCCCAATACTTCACCTCTACCAGAGTGCCAAATGATCTGGTGCATATGGGAAATATCAATCTAGCTTATAGTGACGGAGTAATTCCAGTGCGCTACCATCATTCAAAAACAAAACCTGGGCCCTTCCTCAACAGATTTATGAATATAAAGAGCTGCCGCTCAGAGCAGCCGGATCTGTATCTATTCATCTGGTCATCAAGTTATATTGAACACTGACTTGGTGATAAAAGTTCCAGTTGGACTTTATGGGGAAGTTATTGGGTTGTATCAGAAATCACGGTTTGAGCCCCACGTGGCCCCAGACATTATATTACCAGGGCAGGAGGAGAGCAAAGTTTTACTTGTAAATCTACAAACGGTACCACTGCAAATCCGCCGCCACCAAATAGTGGCATACTTACACTTATACCCCATTGAGGAGATTCTTTTGGTTCATTAATTTGGGTCGCTGGAGGAATTTGGTCTGCCTTTCAAACTACAGCTCAATGTAATGGCAGTTGTATTGCACAACGAATTAATGGGGCTGTCAGAACCACAGAAGGATAGGGCAATTGCTTTATTTCAAATATATAAAGAGAGTTTTTCTATCGATAACCATGATTTAAAATATGCGCGGGGAGTGATTCATAAGCTGGACACAGGAGATCATCCTCCCATCAGGTCAAGGCCAATCCGCTGATCAAAAATAGCAGAAGAAGTAGTAACTGAGGAAATTGACAAGCTTTTAGCACAAGGGATGCTTGAACCATCCAAGAGTCCGTGGGCTTCACCTGTTCTGATTGTAAAAAAGAAGGACAGCATCTACTGGGTAGTAATAGACTACCAAAGGCTTAACAACATCATCAAAAAGGAATCCTATCCCTTACTGCAGATTGACGACGCTTTGGATCAGCTAGGGGGAGCTTGGTTCTTCTCAGTTATGGACCTGATCTCGGGCTACTGGCAACTGAGTTACCATCGGTGGAGCAGGAAAAGTGCGCTGTAATCACATTCAAAGGTTTCTTAACCAATCCAGATGCCACAAGGGCTGTGTAATGCCTCAGCTACATTTCAACGGGCAATGGATACTATTCTTGGGGACCTAAAACTGTTGTGTGTCCTTATATACCTTGACAACATTAATGTTTTCTCCCAAACCTTCTCTGAACACATCAAACATTTAGAAGCCGTATTCCACCGGCTTGATGAGGCCAACATCAAGATCAAAACCTGGAAATGCCATTTCTTCAAGGACCAGTTGGAGTACCTGGGGTTCGTGGTTGATGCCACGGGGCTGAGACTTCAACCATCCAAGGTGAAAGCTATTCAAAAAATGACTCTGCCCAACAGTAAGTGGGATATACAGATATTTCTGGTAATGGTAAGCTATTACCGGCGCTTCACTCCTAACTTCAGCTGTATTGGGGGCCCACTCTTTGAGTTATTAAGAAAAGACACTACGTTTGAATGGGCGGAACGTCAGCAACGCGCTTTTGATACACTTTAAAGGCGTTAACCAGTGTGCCGATGTTACACTATCCCAATTTTGAAAAAAGAGTTCATTGTTCAGATGAATGAATCCCTTTCCGCTGTAGGGGCAGTCCTATCCCAAAAAGACGAGGAAGGGGAAGAGCACCTTGTACCATATTGCATTCATAGCTTGAACAGCCATGAACACAATTATACTGTGACTGAGTGAGAGTGCATACCGGTGATCTACTCCTATAAGCAGTTTCAGGTGTATTTTCATGGAGTGAAATTCAAAGTTGTAATGGATCATGCCTCGCTATGCTGGTTACAAAATCTTAACGAAACATAAGGGCGTCTGGCCCAATGGGCTCTTAAACTGCAGGCATATAACTTCGAAATTCTACACCAACCTAGAGCAAAACACCAGAATGTGGATTGTTTATTGAGATTACCCACAATTGCAGTTATGGTAGATCTGAGTGATATCATGTTTGATAAGATGCTTAGTAGCAAGTGCGATGATGAACCGCCCCTAGTCATCAAGGTATTGGATGAAATAAGGGCCAATATGTTCTAGAAAAATGGGGAATTGTATAAGCGGATAGGGGACACTACCATGAATATCCCAAGACCTTCCACCCACCCAACTATTATTATGAGTGCACACCAAGTGGCTGGACATATTGGATTACATAAGACCATGGAATTATTGCGGCCTTGGTATTACTGGGAAAGCATGAACTTTGATGTACTTAATACTATCTTCGCCTGTCACCAGTGCCAATTGGAAAAGCTGTTCCACCAAAAGACTTCATACTGGTTAGTGAAGCCGCGCTTCGCCTTACACACCGTTTTAATTGATGTTGTGGGTCCCTTACCAACATGGGCAAACTGGTCTAAATACATCCTTGTAGCAATTGACAACTTGACCAGGTGGGTTGAGGCATGACCAATATTCAATTTGGGGGTGCTAATGGTGTCAAAGTTTGTTATGGAGTGTATAATTCATCAACACAGTTGTCCCCAGTTCATCTTTACTGGCAAAGGAACTAACTTCACTTCCCACATTCTTCCAAATATTAATGAGGTAATGGCCATCTAAGGGGTTTTGACAACCCCATACCACCCCAAATTTAACGGAATAGTGGAGCGGGTCAATGGTACTTTAGTGAACATACTCCATAAATTAGTAGCAGATTGAGCCTCAGATTGGAGCTTCCTTTTGTCCACCGCCGTCTTTGCTTATAATATTGGTTATCATTCAGCCAAGGGGAAAAGCCCATTACAATTGCTTTATGGATGGCACCCCGCTCTGCCCGCCCTCCTATATGCCTGTGTAGAGGACACTGGCGGTATGGATCTACAACGCTATTTTACCATCCTAACAGATATACTGATTAAATTACAAGCTGAAGCGTACTTGTTCAACCTAGCCAAGAGATCTAAAAGCCAGGCTGCCAATCAAGTATGGCGGAGTGTCCTAGCACAGTTCAAAGATGGAGACATGGTCCTATATCATGGTCAACATGGGTTTAGCCGGAAACACAAGCTGGCCAGTATCTGAATAGGGCCATTTAAAGTCAATGAGAAGACCAGTATAGATGCATATACTATCAAGGACCCCGCTAGTGGTTGAATCATCAACCAAGTGCACGAATAGTTCCTCCAGGCATATAAGCAATAGGATCCTTATTGTCCATTCAAGGAGGGGGTAATGTCATAATTCCAATATGACTGGATGATAAGCCCTAGGTCATTATGGCAGAATAGATGAAATCCGTCGAGATTTGATATGAATAATGGTAATTTGAGTGCCTCTAAATGAGGCGATATTGGGTTGTTGGGAAATCGTCTTAGATTAGGCAATTAAGAAATTAATGAATAAAGAATCAATGGAACCAATGTGATATAGCGAATTAAATTACTAAGCCATAGAAGAAGTAGCATCCAAAGTTGCTACAATATAGATGAGATGAGATGATGAAGAAGGGAGTTTGTTAGTAGTTTAAAGAAAGCGGAAACAGCAAGAATACGTTGTATTAAGTATATTAAATAAAGAGAGTTGTGGGAGCGAGTGCTCCATATTTATTTGAAAGATTTATCTGTTGTTTCAAGGACAACAATCATCATATCATTGATCCTAATTGCTCAGTTGGTTAAACCCTGTGCAAAATCCATCGGCATATCTCTTGAATATTGCCAATTTTATAACACCATGAATATTCCCATCACAATCAAATGGAGGCAACTCATCATTACAAACTTCCTGAAAAAGCTTATCTTGCCTTTTGAGCACAGCGTCAAAAGCAAGTTTGAGTTCCGCATATTTGACTGGTGTAGTATGTTGTGAAGATCCCTGGTCCATGCAAGCCTGATGTACCATGGCCAGCGACTGGAGATTTAATTTTCATTCAATGGGCCCCTTGTAGTGAGCACCACTTATATAACTTTGGCGGATCTGTTAAGATATGCTGGGAGAAATTGAACATGGTCAGGCCCACTGCGCAATCAGAAAGACAATATGAAGATCGTTGGTCCACAGACACACACTCTAAAATTTAATATAATAAAATATAGAGCTATCCGCTCCAAATGACACTTTATTTATTTTCTACTACTTACAGAGATCTTTCACTGTTCCGCTTCTTCTATACTACTCACTACTAACAACCTGCTTCTTTCAAAAGCCCATTTTGCTTATATCTAGCAGCTTTGGATGATACTGCTCTCATAGCTTAGGCTACTCTCTTCCACCATATCTCATTAGTTTCAGCTGTTATTGTTCAACTCTCTATCACCCTAATTTGAGGCAATCTAAATTACATTTATCAAATGTCAACATCACTTATCACCTTATTTGAAGGCAATTCATTAATAACCCTAATTCAACCCAAAATCGCCTCAACTCAAGGCACTCAAATAATCGTAACTAATATTGTGGTCAGCGGCTTCTTCCCAATCTGCCATAGCTATTTCGGGCTTATTGTCCAGTCATATCAGGATCTCGGCAGGGACCATGGGGGCACAGAGTACTGTGCCCAAAGGAGCTTACAGCGCATTACCTCCAAAATTTGGTTTGGTTAGGGCTTCCACTCCAGCGTTGGTTCTGCCAAATAATAACTATGACATGTTAATTGGTGCTGCATTCATGAGGCAATTTGGAGCCATGGTCAATATGGAGGAAGAAACCATTAGTATCTTTGGGACAACAGATTCCCATTTACTTTACCTCTAGCAGAATCCTAAAGGACCCGTTCCACTCCAGTAAGATCAATTTTGCATATAGTGGCAGGGTGATTCCTATCCAATATCAGCAAATGAAGCAAAGGACCTGAGCCCTCCAAACTAGATCTTTGAATACAAAGGTATTCCACTAAGATCTGTGAGCACTTTGAGCATACCTTTTGGTCATCAGGTCATAATAGGGACTGAGGAAAAAATAGATGTCCCTGAAGGGCTATTTGGGAAAATTGTGGGCCCTACCAGCAATTGCGGCTTGAACCCCATGTGGCTCAAGGGCTACTATTACCAGGAAATGGGGAAGAGAAAACATTTCTAGTGAATTTATATAAGTAGTTGACGATGATCCAAAGGCACCAAGTGGTGGCTTATTTACATTTATACCCTATTGATGAGGTTCACCATATTCATGACTTCAGATTGTGGGAGAACCTTAGCCTACTGGCAAAGCCATCATTTGGCATAATGGTAGTGGTTCCGCGGTTGGCTCTAACTGGATTGTCACAGGAACAGAAAGATGAGGTGATAGCTTTACTTTAAAGATACCAAGATACTTTTGCCTCTGATGACCACTATTGGACATTCTCTTTCTCTGCTTAAGAAAAAGAATGTTGGAAGTATTAGGGTTCCTGAATCTGCCATTATGATTGGCCCATCTCCTAGCTGACCATCAACTAACATTGAGGTCAACAATGATATAAATATAAACAGCAAAAAAACCTTGGCGGATTCTCAGTGGAATCCTAATCAATGGACAATTATGATTTACCACAAAAATTGGCTTAAAAAGGTAAACACTAACCATAGGATTACTCCAACTCCTTGGTCAGATCTGAGGAGTATAATGTTGCTCAGATTGGAACCACCGCAAGGCAAGAAAATTTTTGCCTGTCAACGATTGGGTGCGGGTTAACCAATCATTACCATCTGAATCTAACCACCACTGAGGTGAAAAGATTTTATGCGAAGATGATAGGGTAATAATTAGCTCATCACTACCATCCAAGTCCGACCATAGCTGAGTTACCCAATCATTACCAGTCAAGTCTGACCACCGCCAAGGTGAAAAGATTTTACTCACTGATGATTGGATACAATTCATCCGATTGTTACCCCATGGGTCAGTTTTGCCTCAAATATTGTATCTTCCATCTGATAGGCTAAAAGCCTATATTCCCTAATCTAGACAACTGAGCTTTGCATTCTTTTACCTCAAATATCAATGGTCTCAAAATTTAAACTAGTTTAAATAGGAAAAGCTAGTATTGACAAGGGGGCCTTTCTTGGATTTGACGCGCTTTTAATAATAAAAGATATAAAAAAACCATAATAAGTATTATTTTATACTTTTATTAAAAAGTGAGTTTCTCACTCTGAGAAATTAATTGTGGCCTCCATTAGCGGATCCCACAACCACGATTTGGGGTGTACCTGAGGTGCTGTGCATTGGGTAGAAACGGGAGATCACCCTCCCATTTGATCATGGCCTATTTGGTGCTCAAAGGTGGCGAAAGAGGTTGTCTCTGATGAGGTAAACAAATTGATCAAACAAGGGATGTTAGAGCCATCTAAGAGTCTGTGGGCATCGCTGGTGCTTATTGTTAAGAAAAAGATGGCACAAACCGGGTGGTCATTGACTATCAAAAGCTCAATAGCATTATGAAGAAAGATTCCTACCCCTTCTGCGGATTGACAACGCGTTAGATTGACTTGGAGGGTCTAATTATTTTTCTGCCATGGATTTGATAATGGGGTCCTGGAATATCAAATTGCCAGCAGCGGAATGCAAGAGATGCGCTATAATCACTTCAAAGGGGTTATTTCAGCCTACACATATGCCACAAGGTTTGCTCAATGCCCCAGCTACGTTCCAGCGTGCTATGGATACAATTTTGGGTGATATGAAGCTGTCCTGCATTTTATTTTACCTTGATGATATCAACAAGTTCTTGCAAATGTTCACAGAGTATCTTGACCACCTGGAACAAGTGCTCCACTGACTCACCAACACCAATATTAAGATCAAGCCTCGAAAGTGTCCCATTTTCAAAGAGCAACCTGAAATATTTTAGTTCATGGTGGACTCAAAAGGGCTTAACCCGCAGCTGGTGAAGGTGGAAGCTAAAATAAGGATGACACAGACAGGTAATAAATGAGATATCCAAGTGTTTTTGGGGATGGTCAGTTACTACCGGCAGTTCATACCTAACTTCAGTTGTATTGGGGTACTGCTCTTTGAGTTGTTTAAGAAAAATGCCACTTTTGACTGGACGGAACAATGCCAAAACGCTTTTGATGTCTTATGAACTGCTTTTGAAAGTGCGACCATTTTGCAATACCCCAACTTCAAAAAACCATTCATAGTACAAATGGATTCATTGCTTTCCGCTGTAGAGGCAGTATTATCTCAAAAGGATGATGATGGCGTAAAGCACCCTGTCACATTTTGTAGCTAAAGCTTAAACTGTCTTGAACGAAATTACACTGTGTCTGAGCGGGAGTGCTTAGCAGTGATTTATGTGTATAAACAGTTTTGAGTATACCTCCATGGGTGAATTTCCAAAATGGTGATGGATCATGCCTCCTTTCGCTGGATGCAAGATCTCCGTGAATCTGAAGGACAGCTTGCACATTGGGCGTTGAAGCTCCAAGTGTATGATTTCAAGATCTTACGCCAGCTGGGATCAAAACATCAAAATGCAGACTGTCTTTCATGGCTACCAATGGTCACTCTTATGGTGGATTTGGCTGACATTATGTATGAGAAGATGGTGGGGCAAATACCACAATGAGCCGCCACAAGTGATCAAAGTGCTAGACGGGCTTAAACAGGACACCTTCTTACGTGATGGGGAACTATATAAGCAGATTGGGGAATTGACGCAGAGCTTCCCTAAACCCTCTGATAGGCCAGCGATTATTATGGATGCACATTGGGCGGTAGGACATGGTGGGTTGCAGAAAACGTTGGAGTTTTTGCGACCCTGCTACTATTGGGAGAGCATGCATTATGACGTGCTGGAGATGGTAAGCTGTTGTCGTCAGTGCCAAGTGGAGAAACCTTTCCACAAGAGGACCACATACCAGCTGGTTAAGCCCCAGTTTCCCTGGCATACCGTTTCCCTTGATGTAGTGGGGCCTCTTCCAACTGACGTGAACCAAACTAAGTACATAATTGTAGCAATTGATCATCTGATGATATGAGTGGAAGCCAGGGCGATTAATGACCTGGGGCAGTCATTACCAACAAGTTTATTATGGAGTGTTATACAGTAACATGGCTATCTACATTTCATCTTAACAGACAATGGAACCAATTTCACTTTGCATATCCGCCCAAGTTGATTGAACTGATGGCAATCTTCAGGGTTTTGACTACACCCTAACACCCTGAATCTAATGGAATGGTGGAACGGGTCAACAGAACATTGGTAAACATATTCTGCAAGCTTATGAAAGATTGACCCTCCAAATGGAGTACCCTCCTACCCCAGCTGTCTTTTCATATAACATCAGCTACAATTTTCCACCAAAAAGAGTTTTTTACCAACTGCTCTATGGTAGACATCCGGCTTTACCTGCCCTGATTTACTTGTGTGTGGAGGATACCGGTGGTGTAGAACCACAGCATTATTTGACCAATCTAATGTGGACGCTGATAAAACTACAAATGGAAGCATATTTTACCAGATTGGCCAAGAAACTTATGATCAAGCGGCTGACCAGAGTAGATGTAGCGGACTCCTGCAGTTTGCTGTAGGAGATCATGTCTTGTTCCACGACCAACATGGATTTGGACGGAAGAACAAGCTTGTTAACATTTGGACTGGGCCATTTGAAATAATTGAGAAGACTGATATTGATGCCTACACCATTTAGGAACCCGCGGGTGGTCAGATTATCAACTTAGTTTACACAAACTTTTTTGAGCATACAAGCAATAGGAGCATATCATCCAGTCAAAAAAGGGGGGTAAAGTCAAGAAATTGATATGACTGGATGATAAATCACACCTTCCAGCGGATTAGAGATTAGAGATTAGAGTTGAGGTGAGCCTTGAGATTGAGCAGAAAGTTATATTGATATGAAGCAAGTCAATTGAGTATCAATAGTTCAGAAAATCAGGGGAATTCTGCCAAAACCTTGAGATAGACAAAAATATCCTAACAGGGAACAAATAGGATATTACTAAGCAGAAGGGTGGAATTGACCTTACATACCAAGATGAGAGTTGAGCATAAGAATGAGAGGGGAGGTTTTTTAATGTCCACAGATAAGTTCTGCATTTTATTATTACAATAAAAAAGTTGATTGGTGCAATTGTTCCATATTTCATATATCAGTTTTTATTAGGGATCAGCGATCTGCATACTGGCCATTCCGTTGCTCAGTGGCTAATAGTTTGTGCAAACCAACTTGGCAGAATTAGACCGTTATGCCAAGAAAATAACATTTATTTTGGTTTTACCAAGCAGTTGGTGATTGGTTGATTTGGTATTTTTATTTTTAACTAATTTTTCAAACTACCTAGAGCTTTATAATTTGTGCCTCTTATATATCCCCAATGATAATAAAAGAATCCAATAATAAGTGAAAATTTTTAATATATAAATTAAAATGCTCATTTAATCTTACTTTTGTTTATAACTGATATAGCATTGCGCTACTCATTCTATGTAATTATCTTAAATTTTATATACTTATGTAATGGCTATATAAGGTAAATCTTACGGGTAAATATATAGTCTACCTTTCTATCAATCTATTTACCTATCTCTCTTTTATTCCAGCACTCCAGAACATATTTGTCAAGCACATTTGTGTCATGAGTACATGACACAATTGAGGGTACTGATTTTAGAGATAAGGCTGGGTGTGATGAGGCCAAAAAGGTAAAGTTGTCAGGCCTCACTGACCTTAAGCATACCTGGATCAACGCTGGGTAAAGGTAAGATATGCCCAAGTTGGCCCTGGGGGTGCGTGTGATGGTCAGCCCAGATTTACATCAAGAGCGTTAAAATGCACTAACTTTGTTGTTAATAATGACGGTTTGTTGCAGTTTCTTGAGAAGCGGGGTTTAAAATATGTTCAATTTACAATATTGCAAGATCTAGGAGAATTCAGCTACAGTCAATACCTTGAGTTCAGGATTATTTGAGCTACAGCACCACAGAGGTTGGTTATCTGCGCTTATTGGTTCATTTAGGCTTAGTATCTCTCCCAAGGAATGATGATTCTCCCCCTAGTGTTTATTAGTGTTTCTAGAGAACAACCTTCATTGTTGGTCAACTTGCTTATAAACCTCCATTAGAATTACGTTTTTAATGGTCCCTTGATTTACCCTGTGTGCAGACCTCCTTGAGGAGGTCTCTAACAACATAGGTCATTTTATTCTTTAAAATAATAATGAAATCTGTTGCACCCCTGGGAAGTCTGCTCCCTTCCAGATCGAGGCACCCAAGCACCCAACACCAATATGCACTTGGTTATGAACTCCTCCATGGGGTCCAACCAAGTTTTTCTTTCCTGGGTTACCTCATTATTTATACAGTTTTGTACACCAAGTCCTTGGGACCTCTGTGCTTGGGCACCTTTTTGAGGTGCCCTCTTCCCACTTTTTCTAGTGATTAGTTTCCTTGTGGTGTGGCTGTGCATTCCACACCACCTCGCCAGAGAATAGAGAGTTATAGATACTTTTTTGACGTTAGGTAACTAACCTTTTTACTATACATGCATGCATCTTATCCATAGGCTCTCCTTGAGTGTGAACCGGGTGCACTGACCATTTGTCACAGTCTCTATGTTGCTCACCACAGTTTTTCTTTTGGTTTATTGGTGGTGCATATCAGCGTTATTGAAACTCCTGCCAACTAGGAAGTGCCCATCCTTCCTGCTTGTACCTGGAGGACTCAGACCCTTTGTGATCCTTTTTGGTGCTATTCCCTGACTTTGCACAGAATTATGTTAGAAACCCAAAAGGTGCTGGCTTCCCTCTCTTAAGAAGATTCTTTCAATAACAATTTAAATGGTTTTTCTTCCACCCTCGCATGGGGTGTATTTGCTATATTGGCTGTCCCCTGTTGCAGCTGAATGGGTTTTTGCAGTGTTCCATGCACAGCCACTTTTGTGGAATTTTATGGAGGTTTTTAAGCAAACCTGGAGCAGCGTTTCCTGAATGTGTCATCCTTACAAACCTTCTAAAATTCTTTGATCTGCGCCAAGCTGGCCACCTGGTGAATGTATATTGAATTATTTTTGTGACAGAGCCCAGACCTTACCTTTGTCAGACATCATTAAAACGCCATTTCTCCATTCCACTTTGGACCTGTCATGACTGTGGCAAATGAGATTTAGACTGGCCTGACAGTTGAGGTGCGTGAGCACCCAGAAGGTAATCCAGAATGCCAAAGGCACTGTTGCTCAGATGTTTTGAAGGTGGAAAATAAATTGGTGAACCACGAATGGCATTTCAAGACGTTGGAAAGAAGAAAACTGGTATACAGACAAATAGTTGCTACTATGGAGCTGGCAGATTTGGGCGCAGAAAACTTGTTTGCTATGACAATAAGGCTGTTTTCCAACTTAGGGTTGTTGGTGAGAGGGCGGGTGGCAATATAGCAGAATCTCACCCAGCATGGAGGTAAAGTCTTCAACAAGAGTGACAGATCCTTATGCCAAGTAGCTTTGATAAACGGAAGTGTCTAAGAATGCCCTAAGTATGGTATGTTCAGTCCATGATGGTAGGCAACATTGTTGTTATGATGGCCACAAGGGCTAAGTAATTATGAAACCAAGAATCATTTTTGGGGCTGGGTTTTGCGGTGGATACCAAAGAATAAAATTTCTAAAAAAACAAATTTATTCAGTGTGGGGTTTTTTATTGCAAAATAAGATAAGAATATACTGGCAATCATATCTTTCAGAGATGATTACTTAAATAATCAGTCACTTAGGGAATAAGATGGTGTGCATGGGCAAGGTGACCTCAATTTTCTGACCTAGAATGACGGAACTCAAGTGGGAATTATTCAGAATTATGTGACCATGTCGGTGGAAGACTGAGTCATTGTCAATTCAGAATCTGGCTCTTGAATCACGTTTTTATCATGAGTGCAACTTCCTGAGAAGCGGTGCCTCGCTTGACAAGTGGTAGGGACCTCCCAGGGCTATCCAACGTAGAGACATTCCTATTTGTTGGAAATGGGTTCAGGACACCTGGTCCAACTGCCCCAGTTTCCTTAATTCATTTGCAATTTTTTGTACTTCCGTTAAACTGGGTTTTTCCACAAAAGGGGAGGGTTTGTTTTCCTTTATAGATCTAGTGGAACTTAACCTGGAATATGGAGTGACTCACTTTATTTTTTTCTGCATTAGTCCCTTTACACTGAAACTTCAGTGCAGACCACCTTGATATGATATATCAGTTTGCTAGTTGTCAGAATGGGATGGGTGGAGGGACCTTTGAGGGGTAGGCCATAACCCACCACTCGTCTACCACATGGGCGAGATCACTTTATGTGACAAGGGGGATGAATGCCCTCTTCAGCCCTTTCTTAGTGCAAAATGAAAACGCCTCCTGGTCCAAGCCCAGGGGGTTCTCCCCCAGACTTACATTATCCTTTCCTTTTCCAAGAGGGGGAGCACCCTCACCGGGAAACTGGGTAAGGGAGACGTTTTTATGGGTTTTGGTAGCTTGATCGCCACCAGCGTAGTGACCTTCAGGGAGGCGGGGAGCTTCAGGGTGAGCAGCGTGGAGCACTGTGGCTAGCTCAGAACAGTATGAGCAGTCCCAAGCACCAACATGCTTTTCTCATAGGTGATGTAACCTTTCCATGAGACTAAGTATTTGAAATGATCGCTGCAATTTATGGGAAGCTAAGATAGTGTTGATCTCAGCCTCTTCTGACCCCACAATAACAATAGGTTCAGCTCCAGTGGAATTTCCCCTTGAATGAGAACAACTGAAATAGTTTGGTATACAGGGTATTGCTTCCAATAAGCTGGAAGCTTCAAGTGGAATTAACCGTTTCTCAGGTCCTCTTTTGCCAAATGAGGCCTAGAACATCTGCTTGCAAATTTGTGATAAAGTACCTGCATTCACAGGTGCATATGTTCAGCATAACATATTATCCCGCCTTAATACTATGCACTGGGAAGGAGCTTCCAGTCAGCAAAACGCTTATAGACACTAATAGCCTTACTTAAGTGTTCACAGACTAAGGAATGTTTGGCGCGGATTTTATGTTCATGGTTAGCTGCAGCCCGCACCCCCAGACAAAGGCATGGTCCTACTAAAAACAAAGGGTTATAATCTAAAGTGGTTTTATAGAGGGAGAAGCCTGTGGGTGCATGGGTTTCATTGTTGTACACAAACTGAGTGAGCAGAAGATCATTTATCTAAGTATTCTAAGATGCCCCAAGTAACACCGGAGATATTACTCTAATAATTTGATTTATATGCTCAGTCTGGCTATCAGACTGGGGATGGTATGTGGTCAAATGACATGGCATAATTTTAAAAAGTCCAGAAGTTCATTCAATAATCACATCGTAAATTGAGTTCTGCATCCACTGATGATTTCCTTCAGCAACCCAAACATGGAGAACAAATGTTTCATGAACATTCTGGCTATCTTTGCAGAGGTTATGGCTGAAGAACAGGGTATGGAGAGGGCGAATTTGAATGAAGCAATTTATGACTACCACATTAGCTGTAAACCCATTGGAGCTTAACAGCTTGACAATGAAGTCTACTGACATGGATGTCCATGGCCCCTCTGCCTGCTGCAGAGGGTAGAGGAGACCATCCTTGCCTGATCTGTCCAATTTGGCCCACGTGCATGTCATAAAATTTGCAATCCATGCCAGAGTATCTTTTGGCAGGACAGGCCAGTTGTATGCCCGCTTGATCAGGTTGAGACACCTCTTATTGCCTGGATGCCCCACTGCAGTGGGTCATGGTGTGCACGGATGGCTTGTGGGAGGAGGGGTTGCACCCACAAGCATGACCTATATTGAAAAAGCCCCTCAACTAAGGGATAGATTAAATACTTGTGCTTTGGGAGAGCCAATAATCTTAATTCTTCCGCACAAGCTGTTTGGGCCACTAGGACCCTCGAAACCAGGGGCGTGTTCAAACCCAAATACACCACTGAAATTGCGGGAGGAGCAAAAGCTAGAATTTGGTCCAGTGGTATCTCTTTGATAAGGTCTCGCTCATCCGCCTCCGCTGGACAGAGCACTGTGTTACAACTCAGAAAGTTAGGAGCACATTCAACGCTCCCTTCACAAACTCATATTTTGAGTTGAAGCTTCATAAATCATGATATGTCTGAACTTGTTGGTGCACGAACTTTGCAGCTTGCAAAAGTACAGAAGATCTTGGTGATCTGTTCGTACAATTAGCTTGTGTTGAGCACCCTGCAAAAGTAACCGCCAGTGAGTTAGGGCCCACTCCATGGCAGCCAGCTCTTTGTTGTAGATGTCCCAGGAGTTATCAGTAGAAGTAAACTTATTGGAGAGATAGGCGACTGGGTGCTCCAAACCTTTGTGCTCTTAGACAGAACATCCCCCTCCATGACAGAAAATGCATTGCGAGCTATAATATATGGTTTATTGGGGTCCACATGTTTAAGTATGGTGGGCGATATGAACACCTCCTTGATTGATTCAAATGCATGTTGGAATTTGGGAGTCCAGCGGAAGGGAAAATTTTTACTCATAAGGGGTGCAGTGGCGCGGCCAGCTGTAAAAGTGCAGGAAAGATTTTTTTCAAGTAAAATTATGGTACCCAGAAAGCTCCTAAACTGCTTCTGGGTCATGAAGGCGGGCCACTTGTGTATGACTTCAGTTTACTGGGAGGTACAGCGTATCCATCTTTCAGAACCAGGTTCCCAGGAAAGTAACTTCTCAATAGATTTTGTACTTGGACAGTTCACAAAAAGACCGCCGTGTGCAGAGCGGCCAGCATTGCCTCCAGGTCTTCTCAATACACTTAATTGTGAGGGAATGAACTAGAATATTGTTAATGTATGACACCATGTAGGTAAATCTGAGGTCACCCAGCACATTATTTATCATCCACTGAAACGCTGTGGGGGCAATTTTCAGCCCAAAAGGCATCACCCAAAACTGAAATATACCTCTTTTTGTCTAAAAAGCGGTCAGCCATTCATGTCCTTCAGCCACCCAAAATTGGGTAAAGGCATATATGAGGTCGAGTTTAGAAAATATATGGGACTTTTTGATCACTTAGCCAATGGTTTGCTCCAGAGGGAGGGGGTGGGGTCATGCATTGTGATATTATTCAGGTGCCCGTAGTCTATGCAGGGGTGCAGCATCCCATTAGCTTTTTTTCAAATACAAAGGGCGAGGCAATAGGGGATGTCTCCTTGAATACCCAACCCTTCTTGAGAATATCAGCTAGTCATGCATCTAAAGCCTTTTCCTCACCGTATAAGTTACAGTGAGCAATTAATGCTAAACACAGCCACCATTATATGGAAAGACAAGTCAAATTTGATGTGCGGCGAAAGATGGTTCACTTTGTTAAAATTGAAAATTTTTGGTAGGCCATCAATGCTGGAGGGAAATCAGGTGGAAGGTCAACGGGGGAAACATGCGTCATGATGGAATCACAGTTGTGGTCTTTGGAAAGAGTATCAAGCAGAGGAAACTCGCCTTCACCTGGGTATTATTGAAAGACTGCATATTTTAGTATAATTGAATTTCCAATTGCAAGTGTCTCCACTATCCCACGCCCAAAATGACTGGGAATGCCAATACAAGCATTGCTAAAAACTGGTCAAAGAAGCTGAATTAGGGGACCAAGAAAGGCTCTGGGCGCTGCGCCCTAAAGGAAAGTTGCATGACTGATGATGTGACCATCACTGCGGAACCAGTCCAAGTCCAATTCAGCTTCTGGGCCATCCTCAAACTCATAAAATTACCCGCCTCACCCATGTCTACCAGGTCCTCAAAGGATACCCAGTGTACACCTATCCAATTTTACATTTATAATAATAAAATAAACATAAATATATCTATTAAAAACGGTGCACATTTTCACTGATAAGGTGGAGATAACAATCATATGGGCTGGAAGGACGGGCTTGGTAGGAGGGAAATCATCCAAACCAAGGTGTTGGCTCAAAGTCTCCTTGGGCTGCGCGCCTATAAACTGGGGGGTAGATAAGTTGGGAGTTACTTGGTCAGATGTGGGGGTCACCATGCCTGTCAGGACTAAATCAGATACTGCACTGATGTCAGGATCAGAAACTATCTTTTCATCAGCAAATCCTTTTACAAATGAGTTATCTACTACATTGGGGATCCCGCGGAGTGTCAATCTTATTTGGTTGCTGCCATACACATCTGGTTCACTGTCTCCATTAGGGGTGGCCTAAATGGAATTGTTAGAAGATGTTGAATCCAATGCAACTCAGATATTTCTTGAATAATGTCCAGTGGTAAATGATGGCGGGGGCATGCTCACAAAATGATGTTACAAAGGAAGCTAAGTTAAATGCCTCAGCTTCCATAGAAAACAGCCAGAGTAAGTGAGCGGAATATGGCACTGGCGCATTCAATGTTGAAGATACTAGTGAGATTAAAGGGGTGGAGTTCTCAGTCTGAATGGCTGCCCACAAAAGCTTCTACAACCACTATAAGGCGTCACCTTCCACGGCGTCCATTAGGGCCACGCTCTGTTGGGCATCCGTCATAGATGTAGAGCATGCAGGTGTAATTGAGAACTGCACCTTCAGATTGGTGAGGGCGATGAGCTCCTGGAGAGAGACCTCAATGAATACAGCAGATGAACTACCACCTGAGGGTGGTCTACTACTGAAGTGAGGGTTTCCAGGATGAACCCATTAGTGAGAAACTCTCCCAACGCCACCTGGTAGCTTCTTAAAAACAACTATTGACCAAAAAACAACAGGAGGCAAATTATTGACTTCAAGTTCATATGGTAGATAGAAACCACTGTGGCGCCCACCTCAAGGAGGAGAATGGAAATGGCAGGTACCAATGTCAGCCAATTATGTCACGAATCAGCACTGAGATTTAGGCTGACCTGCCAATTAGTGTGCGTGAGCACCCAGAAGGTAAGCCAGAATGCCAAAGGCACTGCTGCTTTGATGACTTGAAGGGGGATTGAAGGTGGGAAATCACGAATGGTAACTCAAGATGGTGGTAAGAAGCAAACCAGCATACAGCCAGGTAGTTGGTATTATAGAGCCGGCAGATTTGGGCATAAAAAGCTTATTTAAGATGACAATGGGGCTGAGTTCCCCCATAGGGTTTTTAGTAAGAGGGCGGTGGCAGGATTGTGTAATATCGCCCAGAGAAGAGGTAAAGCCTTCAACAATAGTGACAGATCCTTATGCTGAATTGCATCAGCAAGTGGGAGATGTCTAAGAAAGACCAAGTATGGTATGCCCGGTCAAAGATGGTGGTAGGCAAAACTATTGTTATAATGGCCACAAGGACCCAATCATTACTCAACCCAAAAATCATTTTGAGCTGTGTTTTTCAGCGTATACCAAAAGAAAAATTTCCAAAAAGCAAATTATTCAGTGTGAAGTTTTTTACTGCAAAATAAGACTAAGAATTAACTAAAAATCATACCTTTCAGGGATGATTGCTTAAATACTCAGTCTCTTAGGGGAATAAGATGGCGTGCATGGGCAAGGTGACCTCAATTTTCTGACCTAGAATGACGGAACTCAAGTGGGAATTATTCAGAATTATGTGACCATGTCGGTGGAAGACTGAGTCATTGTCAATTCAGAATCTGGCTCTTGAATCACGTTTTTATCATGAGTGCAACTTCCTGAGAAGCGGTGCCTCGCTTGACAAGCGGTAGGGACCTCCCAGGGCTATCCAACGTAGAGACATTCCTATTTGTTGGAAATGGGTTCAGGACACCTGGTCCAACTGCCCCAGTTTCCTTAATTCATTTGCAATTTTTTGTACTTCCGTTAAACTGGGTTTCTCCACAAAAGGGGAGGGTTTGTTTTCCTTTATAGATCTAGTGGAACTTAACCTGGAATATGGAGTAATTCACTTTATTTTTTTCTGCATTAGTCCCTTTACACTGCAACTTCAGTGCAGACCACCTTGATATGCTATATCAGTTTGCTAGTTATCAGAATGGGATGGGTGGAGGGACCTTTGAGGGGTAGGCCATAACCCATCTCTCATTTACCACATGGTCAAGATTACCATATGTGATGATGGGGATGGCTGCCCTCTTCAGCCCTTTCTTGGTGCAAAATGGAAACGCCTCCCGTTCAAGCTAGGGGGCGCTCCCCCAGACTTACAGGACCCCTTTGCAAGAAATGCCTCAGTATGGAAAGCTCTCCCTTCTAACTTCAACCAGCTGATTAAAGATCATTGGGCGATTTCCCCTCCCCAACCAAAAAGGGACCAAGTAATCTGGCCATTATAGTTTCACCTGAGTGCCCCTATAAATACTGGGCCAAAAACTTGCATACACCTCTAAAAAGGAGAAATATTATCCTTCCATTCCATCAGTTTTGACGGAAATCAAAGGCAAGCAGGGGTCTAGCCCCAAGAGTTTATTAGTTTCAGTTACCCTTGTTGCAAAGATATCACCTGTGGTGGTCCCATATTATATGGCACCTGAGACTATTAATTTTCCAGTAAATGGGGAAGGGCTCCCCACCGATCCTTCCCCCATTTTGGCAAACCTGATGGTTTGGAAAATCTTAGCCCCAATTTTAAAATTAGTTTTTCATCTGATAGCAGTTTCCCTTCACAGGCCGTTCCTGTGGTGCCAGCTTAATTATCAACAAAATTCCTAAGTGGCAATGGCTTTGAATAATGATAAAAACTGGCTATCAGATCAGTCATGGGGTTGTTGACGCCTGAAAACGTGTCTTATAATATGAATCATGTAAATATAAACAATCTATCAGCTCTTGCAAATCTACTGTGGAACCCATTTCTGTGTACCAAATCACAACAGAGAACCCAAGCTTGAACTCTACCATAATTTTAAGACCCAAGAGGTGGATAAACGGTTACTTTTACAATATAAAAATGTTATGCAACTGCTGAGGATGTGGTGGGATATGTGGCCTCAGTTGTAAAAAGTGGACAACTATCCCTCTCAATTTTATGATGCAAAGACTTATCATGAAGACATTCTTATTCATGATGAAGATTTTTCTGGTGAGGTGATGGCGTTATCTACTATAAATAAAGACCATTATGGATAATTTTGCCGTCTTCTATCCTTTCTTCCTCTTTAGGTAAAATCAGCACAACTATTTTGGTGGATATGGGTGCCTCAAAGGATTTTATTGATCAAGACCTAGATGACTACCTTGAGTTGAACTACTTGCCCGTTGGTATGGTTAGGGAAGGGGCCTAACAAGGTAATCCCAGGCTGAGGGCTCTGGAGTTGGTGGATTATTAAGCTGGAAAGTATCATTTGGCTGACTGCTTCCATGAAATCAAAAACTCCTGTACTCAATTATATTAGGAGTGGAGTGGTGGCGAAAATTTGATTTCAAAACTAATCTGAAAGCCAATACCTTTTCATAATCTCTTAATAATGGTCAAGAATTAGTTGTCCCTTTGTCTGATGCTAACTCTCAGGGCAATTTGCCCCAATGGCCAAAGGTACACACGCTCAGTCTTGCATCGTTGCTGAAGCCCACTTTGGAGATGCCCTTACCTACCTGCTTAGAAGGGCTGGAAACTTCATTGATGCGGCTTCAGCCAGTGTACTGCCAGCTCATTCAGTTTTTGACTGTGAGTTCAAACTCACTGTTGATCTGGTGCATATTTTTCTCTTATTTACCCTTTGACTGTATGAAAGGAAGCAGCCTTAGATGTGTATGTTAAAGGGCAGTTAGTTGAAGCCGCAAAATTTCAAAGTACCTCTCTAGTATGCTCACCATTATTTTTGTGGAGAAAGCAGTTAGTACTTTATGCCATGCGCATATTATGGGAACTAAAACAACGTTGCAGAACCAGGCTTACATCTAATCCCAGTGGATCCACGGATTGTTCACTAAATGGATAAGGCAAGATTTTTCTCCAGATTGCTTGAACACGTTTAACCAGATCCTTACCAAGAAGGTCCAGGAATTACTCACTGCGTTCTAAGCCAGAAAGGTTATTTTCCAGTTTCATGTTATGCCTTTTGGGCTTAAAAATGCACCTGCTATTTTCCAACGTCATATAGATGTGGCTTTGGGAGACCTGGTGGGGTATTGTAAAAATTTACTTTAGGTTGATTATCAGCCGTCAACCCAGTAACCTTTTTACTGCACAGGTTCGATTTTCTTGTGCACTTTGTCACATTGTATAGAATGTATAAATCGATGATAGTATGGAGACTATTATCCGTAGTTGAGATATAACTATTATTATCAACGCTCGTCCAATATTTCCAATAATATTCTTGAAGTTGTACTTGTGGGTATTCGTTCCCTATACTGTTGTCCACCCAATCTTTGTTAAGATATCCCGGTGACAGTCTCTCTTGGCCTAACACATAGTCAGCAGTTCTGATTGTGGTTCCTTCATCTCTAGATCCCCGCTCAGATCTTTTCTCTTCTCTCTGAGAGTCTTCCAATTACTGCCTTCTGCAATAATATCCTTAAGATTGAATGACACAATAGAAGCTGATAGTCTAACTATACACTGAATCAATAATATAACTGTAGATAATACTTTTCTAACTACTGTTTTTTATTATAGTAAATCCTAGGGAATTATATAGTAGGGGATTTGGCTGTCTAACCCTCAGTTGACACCTCTTTGATGAAACGGCAGCTTTTTCCATTGAATCACCCATCCTCATCTCGGCAGTGATGGTCTTCCCCATCCTGGATAGGATTCTGTCATTGGATATCCTTGCGACCTCAAATGGATTGAGTTGGAAAATGTGTCCCTAACGTTTTCCTCTCAATCCAAGAAAACCAACCATATTTGGCTAGCGACCTGCTTAGGTAATGGGACTTATTACCTATTATGGCAAATCACTCACCAACCAATCAATTTGCTAGTTGCAGGTGGCATCACTCGCCTCACAACTTACTATTCATTCCCAATCAGTTGGTGATGAAACCTGCACGATCCCAATTGGTACACCTGATAGTTAATCATTATCAGATGCCCCTATTTCATCAGCAACTCTTCCCAATGGGATCTTAAGTATTCATCCAGCTTGATCCCTGACAGATACAACCAGACAAATATCTCAAAATTCCTCAAACATAGTTCTCTGAAACTCAGGCCAAACTGATTTCTGATTCACTTCGCCTTAGGGAATTTTCCCCTAGCGATACCAGGTAATCTAGCAGGCTGGGAATATGGGAAAAAATCCCAACACATCCCCCTCTTGCCTAGATTTCCAGCAAGAAAAGGACTGGGGCATGAGAACACCGCTTTGGACACCTGGTCAATACTTCATTGGTTCAAGCGGAGTACACTTGTCAATACTCAATGCTGCTCAGGACAACCTTCATCATATGGCGTTCTTCCTCTTCCTCCTCGCTACCGCCTTCTCAGAGCGTGGTCCCCACAACCTTCTGTCATACCAGGATGATTGATTTACATGTGACGATATTAGTCCCAGGATCTGGTTTTCTCCCCATCATGATATATGACCCGCTGTCATATGCAGGATTCTTGGTCCGGCATCCTTGATTTCCTGATTTTCTCCTCATCCTAGACAGGAGACTCTTGCCATCAATGTTCATTTTGCGGCTTAAACAAGAATACTTATTTCTTATTCACCCTTGTTATTTCACTCATAACCTCTAGGCATAAGTCATTCTTAATTCTTCCCTTGGAGAGCTTATCTCATTAATTTTGAGATTAATTTCTCTGAAATTGGAGCATAATGGATTATAGAGTGCATAATGTCAACTTCTATATAAGTCTGACATCCCCCCTCTCATCCAGCTTATATGTCAAATTCTGAATCTCACTAACAGTAGCTCCTAAATAGTCTGTCTGATCCAGACCTCTGTCTCTTCTAGCAGATGAGTCAGGATGCTTGACGGAACCCCTTTTATGGTCCTTTCAGGACTCATATGCTTAGTCTGGTGCAAGTGGCTAGTCCTTCTGTCAAATTACCAGAAATGGTAACTAATCCCTCCAAAACCAGGCTGGCCATTGTTTCAAACGACTCTTGGCTGACTCTTCCTCTGCAGTCAATTCCAAAGTTGGACTTTGAAACCCTCCTGGATTCAGCTCCTTTCACTGATGCTCTGAACATCATCGTAGATGCTACAGAGATTAGCCAGTTGCTCTAGATTGTTCATTTATAGCTGGGTCAGACTTGCTCCTTGAGTTCCTCTTCTGACTCGGTCAATTTTACAAACCCACTGTTCTGGTCTCCGAGCTCTCAATTGGTAACAGCATACACTTCAAGCTTCCCTACGCTGAACTCTGGGCCCAAGTCACTGAGGCTTTGACATTAGCGCTGAATCCCTCTGATCTTGACAACCTTCTAGATCAGGATACTGCCACTTATGCTCTTTGCTTTGCTGGCCAAGTTCTCTGAAGTTGGTCTACAAAGCTTCCAGCCTTGCCTGGTTTCCACTGATCATTCAGCTTTAGCTTCCATGAAGCCCATAGTTGCTGCTTGCAGGATTCAATCCGCTCTCTGCACAACTATCTCTTCTCCAGAGCTTCCCATTGGTATCTTTCACTGATGGCGTTGATAGGGGGCATGATTTGGCAACTCTCGTCAAGTATCCCTTCTTTGTTGTCAGCCCACATGTTCGGTGTCCTTGATGAAGCCTGTTAGTAGATGCTCAGGATGAATCTTCCAGCTCCAGTACCATATCAGAATTACTTGGGGTTATTCACCAATTGCCTCTTTTTATACTGCTGCTTTCCTCCCTGCTCTGGGGTTTTGCTATTGGCATCTTCTGACATCTCAATTTCCATTCCCTAGTCACTTTTTCTCAGGGTTCAGCATCCACTCAACAAACGTGGTTTTGTGTAGGTCTCACCCTCACTAGTGTCCAATCGCATATCAATTTCAACAGGCTGTTTATTCCTACCGCGAACTATCCTCCCTCCCCCAAGAGGTGACATAGGCAGAATCGTCCCCGTACTGAGGATGATCAATAAAAATAAAAATTATAGAAATATATCATCTTTTTTATCTATGTGGTTTATAATCTTTTTTCTAATATCTTTTATCAATTTTTTTTCTTTATCCTTCTTTTTTTATGGGACTTGACCTTGTTTTGGTTTAGCAGTTCATATTTTCCCCCAAACTGGATCCTGGGTACTTAAAAAATTATTCAAGGTGGGTCAACCTTGGGACAAATATACCACACTGAGAATGTTTTCTAGCCAGTACAGGTTTCGAACTTAAAACCTGCACTAGGGGTGGAAGCAGTTTTACCCACTTGGCTAATCACCCTTGGGTCCTGGGTACTTAAACCTACCAGTTTTCCATGGTTCAGAGGTCCATTTTCAGACTTGACCTAATCATCAGGACATGACCAAATTAATGGTTCATCAGTCCTTTGGGAACTCTTTTATTTTTTTCAATGATCCAATGCTTTAGATACTTAGTGTGGACTCAATTTACAACTCTTCCATCCAAGAGATTCTTGATGGAGTAATCATTGGTCGCCATCTTGATGATTACTTCGAACAGACCCAACCACAATGCATCTAATTTGTTTCTTCATCCAAAACCATGCATATCACAATAGGCGACTCTTTCCCCTATTCAATATTCTTCTAATGCCAGTCAGTTCTTGTCATCCATCGATTTCACTTGTATCCTTTTCTTCAAGGTTTTGTCAAATGCTTGCAATTGCATATTGATCAGGATACTCATCAGTTAGTTCAAGGATTGCTCTGTACTCATCCCCGACATAGGTTCCACCACCAAATATAAAATCAGCAGCAACGCAGCCTTTCTTCCATATAATAATTCAGACAGTCTCTTTCTTGTCGCCATATGATGACTAATGCTGTAGGCGAACATCACTGAACTCAGGTACGTTCCCCACGCAGAGGTTCTCCCTGTGACTAGCTTCCTTAGCGTCATGACCAGCATCCCATTGACCCAATCTACCAGTCCGTTTGTCTCTGGCCATTATGGTACTGACATGACTCCTCGGATCCCCTTTATTTTGTTTAACCTCAGGATCACATGAGACATGAAGTTGGTCCCATTGTCACTCAGCAGGACTTGCGGACATCCATGCCAGTATACCACTTGATCCAGGATGAATCTCGCGGTACTGGTAGCATCTACTCTGGTTAGAGCCTTTGTCTCAACCCATCTCATCAGATGGTTGATGGCAACTATGATGTACTTGACTCCCCCTGTGCTCATCGTCAGTGGTCCTATCACATTGATGGACACCATGTGCCAGGTGAATCCAGGGTGAACCAGTTAGTATCCAGTTGTATTCTTGTGTGGTTTGTGCAGCTGGCACTCCACGCAACAAGCCAAATAATCCGCAACATTGTAGTTGATCAATTCCCAGTAGTAATACTGGCAAATATGGTCAGTTGTTTTCCTTAGGCCTCCATGCCCAACAACCATGTGAGCTGCTTGTACTATTGCTGCTCTTTCCAATGGTTTTGGGAATAATAGCTGCTTCCCATTGATTGTCTTGAATACTTGTCCATCAATAGTCTTGGTGTTTTCCATCACTTTTTGAAGCGCACCTTGGATTTCTCAGGGCTTATCCCCAATTCTTCCTTTGACCATTCTCTGGAATAGCTCATCCACCTGCGGGTATACCAACTGGACCATTGGCAACCGCGATAAGCCATCCACATTCTGGTGAGAAGCCCCCATTTGGTGGACTATCTCATAATCATAAGCCTGAAGCTTAAGTGCCCATCGGGCCAGTTGTCCTTCCAGTTCTCTTAGATTGTGCAGCCAATGCAGCGAAGAGTGGTCTGTCACCACCTTAAAGTGCATTTCATGGATGTACACCTGAAACTGCTTACATGCATATATGACTGCAAGGCATTCCCGCTCAGTCACAGTGTAGTTCCTCTCATTGGCTGAGAGTGACCGGCTCACATATGCCTCTGGATGTTCATCCCCAAGTTCATCTACTTGGCTCAGTACGGCGCCAATTGCCATCAACAAAGCACCAGTTTGTATAATAAACTCTTGATCAAAATTTGGATATTTCAGAATCAGTGGATCTATCAAATACAGGCGTAACTCATTGAAGGAGTCCTGAGCCTCTTGATTCCATATGAATCCTTTTTTGGATCCTTTAATAAATGTAATAATGGCTCAGCTATTCGGGTGAAGTCCCAAATAAATCTTCTGTAGTATCCAACCATCCCAAGGAACACTTGGATGTCTCAGACTCTCTTTGGTACAGCCATACACTCTATAGCTGTTATCTTCTGGGTTTGCAGCTGCAATCCACTTGAGTTGATCATGAATCCCAGGTGTTCCAACTCTTTCTTGAAGAAGTGGCACTTCCTTGGCTTGATCTTCAGGTTAGCCATGGACAGTCGCTTAAATACTTCTTCTAAATGGTGTAGGTGATCAGTAAACGTTCTACTGAACACGTTGATATCATCCAGATATACCAGGACGCATGACAACTTCAAGTCGCTTAGTATCACATCCATGGCCCTCTGAAATGTTGCAGGCGCATTGCAGAGACCCTGGGGCATACTCGTCAGTTGATATAGCCCCTGAGCAGTAATAATCGCGCATTTTTCTTGGTCTTCCTTTGGCAAGTTGATCTGCCAATAGCCCGAGATCAGATCCATCGTGGAGAAATATTTTGCTTCTCCTATACAATCCACCGCATCATCAATCCTTGGTAGGGGATACAAATCCTTCTTTATAATTTCGTTCAGCCTTTGGTAGTCAGTCACCACCCGTTTTGATTCATCCTTCTTCTTCACAATCAAAATTGGACTTTCCCAGGGACTTGACGACGGAACTAGAATCCCATGCTTCACTAGTTTGCTGATTTGATCCTCCACTACCACTTTGGCATCTTTCAATCTTTGGATCGGTCTCATCCTTATTGGTAAATTTTCCCCAGTGTCAACCTTGTGAATTATTTCTCATGCTCATCCCAAATTGTGGTAGTCCTGAGCAAACACTTCCCAATATTTCTCAAATAGTTCAAGCATCTCCTCCTGCTGGTCTTCCGGCAAATCAGTGAGCTGCTCTCAATCAACTAAATGGGTTGATGCTTTCAGCTACCCTGGACAGTAATCCCATTTCATTGAGAGACCCAAAATCATATAATCTCTCAATTCAGCTATTGGGATTAGATGAATAAATGTGATGATCTGATTCCTCTTGATCTTCATTGGTTTTTTGCTCAAATTTTCCAGGAGAACTCGAATTTCTCCATGGCCTGGTTTTTTATCCCAATAGCCACCCATGGCTCCACTCTGGACTTCTTCCAGGGGCTTCCAACTTCCCCATACAACAGCTCAGGAATCTCCAAAGTCAACCCTGTGTCAACTATTATCTGCAATCCATCCAGTATGGTCCTTGGGGTATTTGACTTCCCAAGTATCATGTGAGGACTTCTCTCTTTGGCATCGCTTGCCATATTGGGCTCACTAGCACATCTGTGAGCTTTCAGTTCCTCCACTTCTTTGATTAATTTCTCAATATCCACACTGAACTTTCTTAAATGAATGCAATCCGCTTCTTGCTCCATTTTCAAGTATAGGACCTCTCAAACGAGGTCACCTTCTTTCTTCTTCAACGAGTTTACTTTGCCAAGTAACTCGTTCCCAAAATCAGCTACATTCTCTACTCCTTCCTTCACCTTGGCGACTCATTCTTCCAAGGCTGCAAAGTCCTGATGGTCCACTGAGTTTAAGGCTTTCTGATTTACAGTGGCGATCTCAGTCCACAGCTTGCATATTTTTTCTTTGTATGACATTATAATAGATTCTTCACTCAACTGCCCCTGTAGTGAGCACCAACTTGTAAAAATTTACTTTAGGTTGATTATCAGCCGTCAACCCAGTAACCTTTTTACTGCACAGGTTCTATTTTCTTGTGCACTTTGTCACATTGTATAGAATGTATTAATTGATAATAGTATGGAGACTATTATGTAGTTGAGATTGAACTATTATTTGGACCAACGCTCGGCCAGTATTTCCAATTAAATACTCTTGAAGTCATACTCATAGGGATTCATTCCCTATACTATTGTCCACCCAATCTTCATTAAGATACCCTGGTGACAGTCTCTCTTGGCCTAACACACAGTCAGCAGCTCTGATTGTGGTTCCTTCATCTTTAGATCCCCGCTCAGATCTTTTCTCTTCTCTCTGAGAGTCTTCCAATTACTGCCTTCTGCAATAATATCCTTGAGATTGAATGAACAATAGAAGCTGATAGTCTAACTATACACTGAATCAATAATATAACTGTAGATAATACTTTTCTAATTACTGCTTTTTATTATAGTAAATCCTAGTGAATTATATAGTAGTGGATTTGGCTGTCTAACCCTCAGTTGACACCTCTTTGATGAAACAGAAGCCGTTGTCATTGAATCACCCATCCTCATCTCGGCAGTGATGGTCTTCCCCATCCTGGATAGGATTCTGTCATTAGATATCCTTGAGACCTCAAACGGAAAGAGTCAGAAAACGTGTCCCTAACGTTTTCCTCTTGATTCAAGTGAACCAACCATATTTGGCTAGCGACCTGCTTATGTAATGGACTTAATACCCATTATGGCAGGTCACCCACCAACCAATCGACTCACTAGTTGCAGGTGGCATCACTCTCCTCGCAACTTACTATTCATTCCCAATCAGTCAGTGATAAAACCCTACCAATCCCAATCAGTACACCTGATAGTTAATCACTATCAGATGCCCCTATTTCATCAGCAACTCTGCCCAATGAGATCTTAAGTATTCATCCGGATTGATCCCCAATGGATACAACCAGACAAATATCCTATAATCCCTCAAACATAGTTCCTCCAAAACTCAGGCCAACCAATTTCTGATTCACTTTGCCTTAGGGAATTTTCCCCTAGCGATACCAGGTAATCTAGCAGGCTGGGAATATGGCCAAAAATCCCAACAGGTATGCATGGTGGCCTACATAATGATATTCTGGTGTTCTCCCCCAATCAAGCATCCATGCAATTCACCTGTGGCAAGGGATGGAGCGTTTTAGGGAAGCCAAAATTGCACAGGAAATAAATAAGTGTGAATTTTAAAGTCTCATGTCAACTTCCTGGGCAACGTCATGTTTGATTATGGATACCTGATAACTCCAGACAAGAAAAAGGCGATCCAAGAGTGGCCCACCCCAACTTTGGTCAAGAAATTGAGGAGTTTTCTAGGGACTTGTATGTTCCTTAAAAAATTCACACCAAATCTTTCTGAGATAGCAGTGCTCTTGTACAAGGTGAGTGTGGCCAAAGTTCTCCATGGTCATCTTTTCTGGAGGATGCCTTCCAGGCAGTGAAATGCACTCTGCTATCTATGTCAGTCCTTTGCCATGTGGATCCTGAAAAGGAGTTCATTGTGACTACTATGCCTCCAACTTCGTGATAGAGTCTACCTTGTTACAAGTAAGTAAGGATGGAGGGAGCATCCTGTGAGTTATTTTTATAGCAAAATGTCACTGCCTGAGTTAAACTACAATATTTACAACAAAGAGTTATTGGAAGGGGGAGGCGCTGTATTATTGGCGTCATCATTTACATGACTCTTCCAACCCATTCTACATTCATACATACCACTGTGCCCTATTATAATACCAAGCCCCTCATGTCCTGACCCCACGGCAAACCCACTGGCATGAGACCCTGGCCAATTTGTGTTCTCTTATGAGTTTAAAAAGGGCAAGGAGAATGGTTTAACAAAATGCTTCAAGTTGAAACCCTGCTTTAGCTTCAGATCTTAAGAAGGTGAAGGTACACAATACCCTCTTGGTAATTCAGCCAGGTAATATTGTATCCCAACAGCCTCTCACCATGGCATGCGCTCCAGAGCTTGATCCTATAAAAACGTGGATGATAATAGTTTGTTCAGAAGGGTTTTCTCAGCCCTTATTGGAAGAGTATAATAAGGTCCTCACCTAGAACAAATTAAATCAGGAGGATATTATCATGGTTACCACGTTAAGGACGAGATGGTGTTATTTCAGGGACGCCTATGGGTTCCTGCTAGACCACTCTTCCTGAAAATCATCCAGGTCCATAATGTTGGGATCACTGTTTGGCACCCTGGTAAGACAAAGACTTTGGAGCTGATTTGCCACACTTATAATTGGATGGGTTTAAACTCACAGGTTACCAGGTACTGTAAGGAGTGCCTGACCTGCAACCAGATGAAGCTATATCGCCAGCCCCTCACAGGGTTGTTGGTACCAGTTCAGAAGGATGAAGGTCCCTGGACTTCGTTAGATTTGATTTCATTATGGAGTTACCTGCGTCTGAAAGCTATAATGCAACCATGGTAGTGGGGGACCAATCTACAAAGTTCGCCCATTTCATTACCTGCAACACTACAGTATCCGCAGTGGAGATGGCCAGTCTCTTCATGTCTCATGTGTTTTCCCTTCTTGGGGGTGCCCAGGAGATAATTAGTGATCATGGACCCTAGTTTACATCTGTATTTTTTTGAAGAGTTGTGTAAGACTCTTTGGATTAATCAATGACATTCTACTGCCTACCAACCACAATCTGATGGGCAGACAGAATGAGTAAATCAGTTCCTGGAACAGTTCCTGCGGTGTTACAATGCATTCAACCATTCAGAATGGGTTTCCCATCCTCCCATGGCCTGATTTAGCTATAACAACGCCCAACTTTTATCCATCAGGTGTTCGCCATTTTTACCAACTAAGGGTTTAACCCCTCCTTCAACATGGAGCCCATCTGTGGATTCAAAGTGAAAGCGGTGGTGGATTTTGCTAAGACAATCAAGAAATTACACAAAAGGGTTACCATGAATTTGGATGCAGCTTTGCAAGATTTATAAGGAAAACGCTGATGGTAAGAGATGGGTAGGTACTGTGTACAAGGAAGGGGATCTCATGATGCTTGATGCTAGAAATATCACAATCAATCAGTTATGCAAAAAACTTGGCCAAAGAAAATAATCCTTACCGCATTGTCAAAAAGGTGGGACATGCCTTGTATCAGTTAGATTTTCCCCCATTGTTCTGAATTTTTGCCATCATTTATGAAAGTAAGCTGACATTGTTTAAGGGTCCCACCAGAGACTCCATAGGCATATCTCATTAATGGGGCACTAGAGTGGGATTTGAAGGAAATTGTAGCTTCTTACCATGTAACAAGAAGGATTGAGTACCTGGTGTCATGGAAGGGATTTGATGCATTTGAGAGCAGCTGAGTACCAGCACACTATTACATCCACGGTAAAGACCTGATTAAGGCTTTACATGAGCGTTTCCCTGAGGCAGCATGACCCAAGCCTAAATAAGTTTTGCTCCCATGAAGCTGGCATCTGCCCACAAGAACTTCTCCCTGGCAGAAGCCCCTGTAGGGGGTGGAGCCACAACAGAATGGGAGGGTAATATCATGTTTACATGACACAATTGATGGTACTGATTGTATGGATAATGCTGGGTGTGAGGAGGCCAAAAAGATAAAGTTGGTAGTTTTCCCTGACCTGAAGCATACCTTGGACCACCGCTAGGTAAAGGCAGGATGTGCCTACTTTAGCTGCTGGGGGTGCATGTGATGGTTAGCATAGCATTACATCAAGGGTGTTAAAACGCACCAGCTTTGTTGTTGATAATGATGGTTTGTTACAGTTTCTTGGAGAACAGTTTTTCAAACCCCATTTGATTTAAATATTGCCAAATATGGAGAATTCAGCTGAAGTCAATAACACAAGTTCAGGCTTACTTGAGCTACAGCACCACAGGTTCTTGATCTGCACTTATTGGTTCATCTAGGTTTAGTATCTCTCCCAAGGAATGATGATTCTCCCCCTAGTGTTTATTAGTGTTTTACAGAGAACAACCTTCATTATTGGTCAACTTGCTTATAAACCTCCATTAGAATTACGTTTTTAATGGTCCCTTGGTTTACCCTGTGTGCAGACCTCATTTAGGAGGTTTTTTAACAACATAGGCCATTTTATTTTCTATAAAATAACAATGGAATTTGGTGCACCCTTTGGAAGTCTGTTCCCCTCCAGATTGAGGCACCCAAGCACCCTGACACTAATCTGCACTTGGTTATGGACTCCTCCATGAGGTCCAACCAAGTATATCTTTCCTGAATTACATCATTATTTATACAGTTTTGTACACCAAGTCCTTGGGCCCTCTGTGCTATGGCACCTTTTTTGAGGTGCCCTATTCCTATTTTTGCTAGTGACTAGTTCCCTTGTGGTATAGCTGTGTATTCCATACCACCTCACTAGGAATGTATGAGTTGCAGACACTATCTTGATAATTTTCAGAACTCAGATAATAAAAATAATAAAACAATGTATAAAAAAATATATCTTCTTTTAAACTAAAATATCAAAATATTTATATTTTAGAAATACTTAAAATATATTTGAGACCAAATATCTGCTACAATAAAAAATTGGTACATATTTCAGAAAATATTATTTCTACTCATATTATTTTATTTAATAGAATTCAAGATTGTTTCTCTAATATATTCAGAGATATGAGTTTGAAAATAGAAGTCATTCATGAAAATACTTGATACATTGTAATACTTGAAACAACTAAGACTAAATAACAGTCAATGCAATGAAAAACTTGGGGTGCACTCCATTAATTGTTTCTCTAATAATATATTAAGAGGTATGCACCCCATATTTTTATTGTGGCTAATATCTGATCTCAGGTATTTTAAGTATTTCCAAAGTATTTATTTGATATTTATAGTCTATTAGAAAAATATTTTTTACAATTTTTTGTAACTATATTATTTAATAGTTTCAATTGGGTTTGGGTAAGTGGTTAGTAATTTTGGCCAATTTGATAGGTTTGATTGCTTCCTAAACTTATTGATGACCATCTATAAAAACTAATATAATCACTTAGTATCATCATGTAAATTGTAAACCTACAAGCAATGCTGGGTAAGTGGCCTATTGACAAACAAAGCTAAGAGTAATTGATAAAAAAAGATCAAAGTTTTCAACTAGCGCAAAAAAATTTGACCTCTGAGCCTCATGCTTTAACAGTAAAGGTTACGGATTTAAATTATGCCCGATCTACGCTGGGTAAATTAGCTATCAATCTATAGTTTAACTAGCGGTTGAATTAACAAACATGGGTGAAGCCGTGCTACCCGCTAGTGGTAGATAGGAGAAGGTTTAACATGGTAGGTGATAAATTTTGAGTTAATAGGTATCCCATAGGAATATCGATAAGGTTATTTAATGTTAACTCAAGTAAGCAATATTAGAGCTTAAAACTTCACAATATGACTGAATAAATATCAGATTTGGGGTTAGAAACTTAAGCTGCATATTTAGAAGGTTAACGCTTTACGGTTGGTGCGGAATTTAATTCAGAATTTTAAATGCATCGTGCACCTCAACTTTACTTTATCTGGCAAGGTTTAACCACCAATCAGAATCCAAGCTACCGAAATTCGGATCCCCCGAATCCATGGACGATAGCCAATCACCGTAGCGGCTCAATTCCCATGCACGCTCACGGAGCGCTTGGGTGTAGGTTGACAACCACAGCTTATCCACACGCTCTGACGGAACTTCAAAGTACTCCGCCCCTGGTACTAGGTAAACTACTTCGATGTTATTTATTTTCTGCGTATTTTTTTGGTAGATGAAATTAATTAATTGTGGCTTTAATCTAACCTTTGCCCTCTTTCTTCGAGAGGATGGATGCGATTTTAGTTACTTTAACCTTTTCCTCAACCTTCCCCGCTTTCACCCAAGCCAAACTGCCAAACCCTCCTCTCAACATCTCGGGTACGGAGACCATTTCAAAAACCTCAGTGCAGCCCACTTTCCCTCCCGTCTATCTCCTTTTGTCGTTCGTATGCGGCCTAGTGGTCGCCTTGGCCGCCGTGTACCTTTACCGGAGGTTCTCTCACCATAAGTTGGCCTGGTAAGTTTTAAGCTCAAGTTATTCCTCTTGGGTAGGTGGCTTTGTTTTGGGATAGCCTTGAGGGTGGAATAAGTTATCCCAGGTTCTTCTTGTGGCCCTGAAGTTTATTTTTAAATTTTGTATTTAACCGTTTTTGTAGCTCGTTCGACGATCACTACGCCGCAAACGGCACCCTCGATGAAGTAACTCCGTTACACGGTGGAATGCGCTCCAGCTCTCAGATCCCTAGCTATGGTACCAACGACTCAAAACTATCCGATACCAATAAAAAACTCTCCATATCGCATCCCATCCCCTTGCCTCGCGCGCCGCCAACTGAAGACTTGCTCCCCGGCTTACACCCACTTCCGCCCCTTCCCGACCTCGGCTCAGTCGTCTTTGAGACCGAGGCGCGGTGGCGCAACTTTCATCACAAAAGGGGCCTAGCCGACTCCATCATCCGGCATTCAACCGAGCCACCTTTGGGTCGTTATCTGAGGATGGCGGTACGCTCTTGCCTTCACATGGCCGAAGTCTCTCCGGAGTGCATCGTGGTTGCCCAGCTGCTACATCCTTGGGAGGCTTGGGGCTCCTCACGCCGGCAGCCTTGTTATGACCGCCCGCTTATGCATCCCTCGGCCTCGTTCCGAGTCAAATATGGGCACCGCCATTCTAAGTCTACGGCTTCGATCCCATCGAATCACGCTTCACTACGCTGCAAATCAAATGATGACTACTCGAGCCAGGGCGCGATGTTGATGTCCGAAGATAGCCTGCGCAAGAAACCACCGCTTGGTCTCAACTTGCCCGCGGCTTTGAAGGTTGGCCGGCGCGCCGGACAGGATCCACCACCGTTTGTCGAGGTTTTCTGCAGCCCTGGCAACAGTTTGGATACCGATGCACCTTGCGACACTTCAGATCAAGATTCCTCAGCTGTTTCAAGTAATGGCCGCTATTTAGCTCGCGTGTTGAGCCCCTCTATCCTAACCATCTAATCGCATTTTAACCAAACGTGCTTATTTTTGCCGTAGATTCTGTCAGTACCCCCGATGTTCCCGAGAAACCCAAGCGTACCCCCCAAAAACTTAGGGAGGCCGTCCCCGCTAAGCCGTCGCTAAAGATGGAGGCAGCTGCGGACGAGAAGGGCTCGATCGGGCGGAATCGCTCGGTAAAGTTCGATGACGCCGCCATCGGTGGTAGCGTCCTCTTTGGCGGGAAGGACCGGTTCGCCCCAGCACCGGCCAAGCCGCTTCTCGACCGGCACTTTTTTACCGACGAGACGGCCCACGAGTGGAACCTTCCCAACTACGGAAGGATTCGGTTTACGGACCACGCTCCGGTCGCGTTCCGGCTCATCAGGCGCTCTTTTGGGTACGCGCTGGGCGATTTTGACAAAGCGTTGAGTGCGCCTTTTGGGAGCGTCACGGCGACGGCAGGGAAGTCCGAGGCGATCTTCTTCCTCACGCACAACAACGCCAAGTTCATGTTCAAGACCCTTCGTAACTCGGAGCCGGATAATCTCAAGGCGCTGCTGCCGGATTATTTGGAGCACATCCGGCGGAACCCGAATACCCTGCTTCCCCGCTATTTGGGCTTGTACACGTTCGAAAGGCTTTCCCCTTCGACTCGCGAGCCGTCCTCTCCCGCCGCCCAGCGGGTGGGGTTCGGGGCTAACGGCATGTCGGCGATGGAGGCGGCGGTGGCGGCAGCGTTTCCACTTTCCCAGCAGCAGACGCTCCCCTCCTCCGATGAGGCCTTCCCGCCCAAAATGATACTGGTGGCGATGGCCAACGTGTTTGATACCCCCTTGACGATCAACGAGCGCTACGACTTTAAGGGGTCCAACGTGGGCCGGCACACCTTGCCGGCGTCGGCGACGAATGTGCCCCCCACAAGCGAAGAGAGGCGTCAGGAGGTGAGCCATCTCACCCTAAAGGACCTGGATTTCCAGTACCGCGTCTTCCAGGGGCTCACCAATCTGATCCACCTTGGGCCGCGCAGCAAGCAGGAGTTGATGGCCCAACTGGAGGAAGACCTCGGGTTGCTTAAGCGCTTTGCACTGATGGACTATAGCGTGTTGGTCGGCATCCATCGTCCAAACAAGCCCAAGCCCAAGTCGCCATCTTCCTCTGCCCCATCGGTTCGCGCCTCGCGCTCTGGATCCATCGCGTCTTCGCGAAACCACGCCAGCCCGCTGGCCTCGCCCCAGGCCCACGCCTCCCTCATCCCACCGTTCTTCTCCTCTGCCTCCAACCTGCTGAGCTCAATTCTGCTTCCAAACAACAGCTCGCCTCAGGCCAAGGAGGCCACTGACTACTTTGGAGAGTGCACCCGCTTCCCAACCGGCGTGACGGATTCCGAAGACCCTAACGCACCCCCATCTGGCAGGCCGGCGTACGCTCCGTTCGCCTCCCAAACTCGGAGGTTTACTTCATCGGCATCATCGATATCCTCCAAAAGTACACCATCGTCAAATGGCTCGAGAAGGGGCTCAAGGGCTACAACGCTCGGCTTCTAGGGGGCGTTGGCACGCCCACCACCCCTGCCGCCATTCCCTTTCCGCCCAGGGCCGGCTCAACCGAACTGGTCCCAGCCCCGCCTTCCGAATGCGCACCCGTTCGCAAATACTCCCTCGCCTCCTCGCTTCCCCGGGAAGCCCCACTTTTGGATAGCGCAATCGACCCCCCAAAGACAAGCCCCCCGAGGGCACTTTTAAAGAGAAACTTGCCACCCCAGCCTTAGCCAACGTCCAGCGGAGCAACTCTACTCAAGGTGATCACCTTACCGGGAAATCGACCCCTGTGACGCCGTACCCCACCCCCAAGTCGGCATATAAAACTGGAGCGGCCAATAAAGCTGCCGGCTTCCAATTTCCGCAACAGACCGAGCATTCGGTGGAGGAGCCCGGCCGTTATGCCGAACGCCTGTTGGAGTACATGCGGGGTATCGTCGTGTAGGATCAATTTCCACTTGTACAGAAATAAACCTTACAACTTTAATTTATCACGCATCCGCTTTTTTCACCCACCCTCGTTTCCACCCGTACCCCAACCTTAGATCGAAGACCATATGGCTGGAATAGCGTTGCAAACCGTTTACGCGCAGCAAAAAGCGCGTCACGCAGCATACCCTTTGTGGAGTACCCAAGGCAACCGTGCTACCCCGGTTTAAAACGTTTTTTAAAAAGGGGCTGCCCCTGCTTACACCAACAACCATTCGGAGCCGTACGGCAGTTTATAGGATCAATTGTAAGCCTTAGAGGGTTGATTCGGGCGGTAGGTCGCAACTTGAACTATAACCACCAGCAAAACTTAAATTTTTGCATCCCACGTCACACCCCGAATCCAAACTTTAATCTCCAAGTTTGTGAGCTCGGGCCTACGAAGCACCCCCGCGCGGCCCAAGCGGCGGCCGGATGGAGCGGCGCCATTGTAAGCTCAGCTGAGGATGTCAATAGGTCGTTGAAGAAATGATCAAACCAGGCCCCAGGTTATAGCTTCCCTCGGTTCGGCTAGCCGATTCGGATGGAAGCTACTTAACCCCGCACCGGCCGCAAGAAACGTTAAACTTTGGGACCGGCAGGTCGGAACCGGTACCCGCTACGGTTGAGATCGAGCGCTCGGGTTTAACCGCTTAAGTTTTCCAAGTGGGTGGCTCGTTATCGGTAGTAAAGGTTAATCGGGTTTTGGATCTCTATGTAATGATCGAGGTTATCCAAACCATATTGTTTGGATAACCTGGAACGCCAAGGTACCGACTGGGCCAGCCTAAGAGGTTCTGGTATGAGGGTTAAGTATAACAGGGTCGGGTAAGCTGGAATCTAAAATTAGAGTTGGTAACATTTGAATACATGGGGTAACTTAAACTCAAATTGACATTTAAACGGATTTATAGCCAAAGGTCAAATTGGGTGGGGTAAACTAAATTTAAAAGGTTTAAGGTGAAGTTTAAAGGATAAGGTCTAAACCTGAACAAAAACCATGGGTAAATAATGGTTAACCAAAACCTTTAATGGGCTTTATGAAGCGTAAAACGGTACTGTAGACCCTATTAACTTTAGGGTTGATGGTCGATTGGGAGGGTGAGTTTATATACCTATGACATACCCCTTTTTTAAACCCAAGCGGTATAGAAGTTAGGTCGTTGGCATAGAGTTATAGGTGGACTATCATTAATTAAAGATTAAAATTAAGTTTTTGGTTCATTGGATCAAGTTATTTGGGAGAAAGGGAGGATACCCCAGTGGTAGAGTATAGACCCTCTACCACTGCCTCCCGAGTTCGATCCCGGTAACGGACTTTGGGTAGGGGACGATTTTGACTGTGTTGGTTTTGCGCGCCAATGCCCCGAACCGAGATAGCAAATAGCAAAGGCGGTCCATGGAGTTCCTGGCCTATCATACGCCGCGCATGGAGGTTTTCCGGGTTTTATCCTCCTTTCCCATTTTCTTCACTTCCCTAATCGGTGCGGTATCGTCCCCAGGTCGGCCCACCTCGAATAAAATTTAAATTTAAAGTTATTTGGGAGATCATTTAAAATCGTGTGGGGTGGGAAGAAGGAAGTTTTTTAGCCCGGCCGATATGATAAAAATGTTCAGCTTATCTAACTCGCAAGCCAATCGTATGAGTGAGTGGTGGTGATCCTTTGGTTATTGATTTAGATAAAACTTTATCCGATTCGATAATTCGTACCCCTAAACTTTTCAACCCCCAAGAATCATATCGGTTACCATCCTCTTAAGCGTGCAATAGTCATATCATTAATCTTCATTAACCCTTTCACTGATTTGACGCATATATACGGCCAAAAAAGGGGTTTGTGTAAATCTAAAACGCATATATGAGTCTAAAAAATGAGGGATATGAAAATCTAAAAATGCATATATGTGTCTAAAAATGAGGGTTATATATATTTATTTCAAACTTTATTGAATATTTGCGTTATGGACAAGGACCAAAATAATTACAAAAAGTGTAAACGTCGGCTAAGGAATTTTTTCCAAAGTTAAGGGCTAAAAACAAAGGTTTTTTTGAAAATCATTGAAAGGGTTATACCCTGGTTGGGATTTTTTGGTCTATATAGCCAACTTCCAGCTACCAATTTTGAGAGTTGAGAATTAGGTCAAATTCTGCACTTGAACCATCCCCTTTACTATAAGGCTAAAGGGTTTACCCTTAGTTTAAGTAAATACAGAAGCTGCCGATTATGGAAACCAGCTCAGGTGACCTACACCAAGCCAATTGAAGTAGACAAGTGTAAGCTCTATAAAGGAAGATATTAAATATTTAAAGAGCAAAGTCAAACAGGCGATAAGAATAACATAGGGCTTGATATGTAAATGCTTTTATCTATTTCTTACATGAATGGCAGATGACAGTTGGTTAAGGTGGTAAATTTTACCCATCAAAATACGCGGTAATTATTAAGATATAGTGAGATATAGAGCCTTTTAAGAGCAAAGTTGTCAAGAAATTAACCAGATGAATTCCTCCCAATAATATCAGAATTAGGGGTGTCAGTTAGTCAGGCATGATTGCTGGCTAATTGCCTAGTTCAATGTTATTTAATGTTTTTAAATTATTAAATGATTTAGGCTTGGCAGAATCTGCGTTTGCCGCTGAATGCCATTCGTGGGTCATTGTGGGAATTTCCAGCGGTAAGTCAATGGATTCATTACCAATTATCCAACTTTGATTTTGCTGATTAATTTAAAGCACCGGTGACTCATGCCAAGGATGCTCAAAGTTTTATTTTTATTATATATTATATATGATTGACCGGCAACTTGTGCCGAGGATAGGTCAAACTAACCTAAAGTTTGGTGAAGCAGACAAGCGGATTATAAGGGAATTGCTACCATGAATAACTGATAATTTATTAAAGTGCTGGCTTAGATAGCCAAGGGGTTTTCATAGGCAAAATAGCCTATAATATAAATAGCCATTCTTCCCTCCAAATAAAGATCTCTGTCACCCATTTTATCTTATTTGTTAGTAGTTCATCAGCTAGATTAGGATAGATGGGATTGGAGATCCCTGAAGTTGGCACAAGGTGACATATCTGGAGTGGCTGACAATGCCAGTTCCTATACCCCAGCCCTGTGAGGAACCAGTAGGAATGTAGGGATTCATATCTGAACAGCAGATTCAGATGCATCAAATCATGGGAATTGATCCTGATCTGACCAAAAAGCCCAATTTCTGTTGAGGATAATCCCCAACAAAAGTTGACAATTATCAAAATTGGAGATCAACCCAGAACAACTCAGTCAAATCATGCTTCCTCAGAGCTACCCAACCTCAAGGTTCAAACCTGAGCCATGAGACAAGCACAAACAATTTAACTGAGATAAATAGGCTGCCACTGAATCCCCAATTTGTTTATTTTAGATCTAGGCTTGGGCTGCTTAGATTTTCCCTGAAACACCTCCCAATTACTCTTATATAGCTGGTATAAAGCTAATAAACTTCACGCTTTAATCTCTTTTTGCCTATTTTAAGTTAAAATTAGGCATATATTTATTTGGAATTGCCTATCAAGACAAAGTATCTGGAAAAAGACTCCCTAACCAAGAGAAGCAAAAAACAGGTAATCCAACACCCTATAACTTTGGGTCCTCTGGCCTCAAATTATTGAGGGATATGAGGTATTACACCTGTGGTCCTGACAAAACTGGTGCTCCCTGCCAGATACACCCCAAGTTCATGGTAAATTATAACAATTAAAAACCTAACTATGAATAATAACAATCCAGCATCTGATCTCATTTTAGATCATGAATGCCTTAAACTCTTGGTTAATTTCCCTGCTATGATGTGCAGTATGGAGCAACAAATTCTCACCCTTGAGCAACACCAACTCAAACTTTGAGATGTAACTACCATGCTCAAAAGCAAAATTTGGCAGTTATCCCCTCTTGTTGCTACCAAATCAGCCTTTTGTGCCACTCACGATTGGGTAGACTCAATAATTGAGGATAGCAACACCTTACAAAATAAAGTGTATGCCCTCCATCCTTATAAAACATCCCTAAATAACAGTTCCTCTTTAAGTAAAATAGTCCCCTATGTCAATAAACGTTGTTCAACCATTAACCCCCCAGTGGCATGTTCAAACCATAATTTAAAGTGAAGTATGCCCCAGGCTAAGGAAGCATCTTCTCTTTCTTATTTTGTTAAGAAAATTCTATGAAAGAAGCCACTGACGCCCAGCAACTCAAACATCTAACTAACTGTCTTAGTCACATGGCTCAAGAAATTATGGTCCCCCCATCTGATGCATTGTCATACTTGGACTGATGCCAAGACTGCTTTTCTTTGGTCATTCAGGAGAGACTTAACCTTAACCAACCAAAAACAGACCTTTATGGGTATCAGCCTTAATTGGGGGAACTATTAGAAAATTTGTCCACCATTTTTACCCCATAGCACAAACTCTGGTTGCAGGAAATTATCTTATATTAGATGATGCCATCACTGCTGCATTGTCAGCATTTAAAACTATGCCTAATATCTTTGGGTAGGGGACAATTATGACTGTGTTGGCGTTGTGCACCAATTCCCAAACTGAGATAGCAATTTAGCAAAGGTGGTCCATGGAGTTTCTGGCCTATCATACGCCACGCATGGAGGTTTTTCCAGATTTTATCCTCCTTTCCCATTCATTCAATTTCCCTTAATTGGTGCGGTATTGTCCCCAGGTCAGCCCACCTCAAATAAAATAAAAAAACTATGCCTAATATCTTAATTTATCTTAAAGCGGTAAGTCTAACTTAATGTACCTCCTCCATATTAAAGAATTTATATTTAAAATTCCGGCCAAACTACATAACCTGTTGGGCCACCTTGTTTTAACACCAATTAACCTGGTCCCAAGTATTGGCTGTTACACCCCCCATTTGACTACACCTGAATTATACTGCACTCATTGCAGAAGAAACAACCACACTGTAGCTGACTGCCGCGTCCTTCAACATAAGTTGGCAAAAATATCAGTCAGTATAGGGCAAGAGGCTCATCATGCTGACGGAAAACAAGTGCCTCAAGACCCTTGTTCTATTTCTAGCTGTATCCCCAGTAATTCTGGTTGTTTTGTGTTAGCTGACCCGTCAGAAGTTGAAGTCCCTCTGTCTATTCAAGGAAATAAAAACCTCCAGCTTTCTTACTTCTATGTTGGTCAGTTACCCAAACGAATTTTTGTGGTCAGCTCTTCTATAGAAATCCAAACCTTGGCATATAAAACTTTTAAACGCATTGAACAACCCTGAGCTTGGCCATAGCAGAATCCTCCGCTTGCTTCACTGCAAATCCCTAATGACAGTATATTAGCTATTAATTCCCAATTTGTATTGCCAGTAGTTCAAGTCAAGTAGTAGTCCATAAGGTTAAAGTCCTGGGGATAATTGACACTGGTTCTATGGTTAACAACATTTCCTCCAAGCTTATCCAAAAGATAAAAATAGATCTAGAATTGATTCACAAAGCTGAATATGGGACAGCAGATAGTCAGTCTACTAAAGCAATAAGAGCATATTATGCTTTACCCCTTCATTTTGGGAAGTTATTAATTACTTCCCCCATTGTTGTGCTAGAAAATGATAACTATGAGTTGCTTATTGGGGTCCAACTGATGCAGGAGTTTTACTGCATCATCAACCACAAGGAAAAATACCTATCTCTTTCAGGGTATCAGATTCCGTTAATATCCAAACTTCTTATCAAAAACAAAGGAGCCCCTAAAAATGGGCATGCTTCCTCAAATACTATCCTCCATTTTGCAAAATTGAACAAAAAGTCTTTGGGGGAAAAACTAAGTTACCCACAGAGGCTGTGGGTGCCAAAGAGGGGATCCCTCTGTATACCCTTCATTATATTACAATACCCTCAGGCTCAAAAGTTATTATAGATACGGTGATTCAGATTCTTAACCCTCCTGATCAAATTTGGAGCTTAGTGGACACCCAAACCCTTCCATCAAGGAAGCGTTGACCTGCCAGAGGATTTTAGGATCCTGCCTACAGGTAATCTATCTATATTCTATTAGGGAATTTAACCACTAAAACTCTCCAGTTCCTCATCATGTCCCTATTGCTTATATAAAACTATGTCCCATTAAGAGTATTGCTGATGTAAATTGTTTTGGCTTGCTAAAGGATTAAGGATTCAACCCCCCACCCACAATAGCTTTGGTTGACAGTAGAATTGGAAATAATCTTACCCCAAATAAATGCCAGGATGCCAAAGACCTCCTCATGGAGTATGGTGATATTTTTTCCTTAGGACCAAGTGACTATGGGAAAATGTCCGGGGTAATTCTTTAAATTGAAAGTGAGGATCATCCTCCCTTTAAATTTTAACCATATTGAAAATCCAAACTAGAGGAAGCTCAAGCAGCACTAGAGTTACAGCAACTGTTGGAGGCTGGGTTACTTGTGCCTTCCAAAAGTCATGGGCTTACCCACTCTTATTAATTTGGAAAAAGGATGGTGGTCACCATGTTGTTATGGACTATTGCTGCCTCAACTATATCACTCACAAAGATAGTTACCCACTGCCATGTATAGATGCCTCTCTACACTTAATGTCGGTGTCCACTGTTTCTCAACTATGGATCTCGCCAGTGGATACTGGCAAGTAGATTTGTCACCAGAAGATTGGGCCAAATGTGCTTTTATCACAACTGAAGGATTATTTGAGCCCACTCAAATGCCTTGGGGGCTGTGTAATGCCCCTGCTACCTTCAAATGCGCTATGGATGGGCTACTGGGCGATTAAAAACGCAAATTATATTAGTTTGTCTTGATGATAATACCATTTTCTCAAGAACCTTTACTGAACATCTAGCTCAACTCAGGCAAGTCTTTCAGTGGTTACAGCAATTGTCGTTAAAACTAAAGCCATTAAAATGTTCTTTTTTCCAGAGTGAGATGGATTTTTTTGGGTCATAAGGTCAGTAAAGCCGGAATATCCCCAATGGATGACAAAGTCTTGGCTATTGCTAAGATGACCCTAATAAATCCCTGTGAGATGTAAAAGTTTTCCTAGGAATGGTGGGCTATTATCACCAATTTATTCCCCATTTTGCAGACACCTACATGCCTCTGGTGTATCTACTGAAGAAAGGAATACCATTTCAGTAGAGAGAAGAGCAATAGCAGGCCTTTGACCTGCTACGCGTCTCTCTCTCTTTCCAGTACTTATTCATCCAAATTTTGATAAACCCTTCATTCTCTTTACTAATGCTAGCGATATTGCCATCAAAGCCATACTATCTCAGCATGATGAGAATTTAGTGGACCATCCCATCGCTTACTATAGCAAGACCTTATCCAAGGCCAAACATAATTATAGCTTTACAGAACGCGAATGCTTGGTAGTCCTACTGGCTATTAGTAATTTCTGACCCTATTTATATGGAAAGCATTTTACCATTGTAATTGATCATGCTTTCTTATGTTGCCTACAGAAAATGAAGGACCCTGATGGGAGATTAGCCTGGTGGGATTTATAACTTCAAAATTACTACTTTTTTATTATCCACTGACCAGGGCCAATCCATTAAAACGTGGATTGCCTATCTTGGCTTCCCATATTACTAGAACTGACCCTGAAGAGGATCGACTTTATGACCTCATACATCCAACCACAGTTATGAAAGGACAGATCCCTGACCCTCCAAAAGGAATTAGTGAAAAGATTGGCAAATCTCCAAGTCAAGAAACGGACAATTGTGCAAACTTGTGTACAAATAATGGGTGCCTTATGTAAGACCATCAGCTTGAACTGATGTCATATTAGAGGGACATCAGCAAGGTGGCCATGGGGAAATTTTGAAAACCTACCAATGACTTAAATAAATGTTATTGGGAGGGAATACTTGTTTCTATCCAGGATGTATTGGAGTTCTGTCTGGTATGTAAAAGCCAAGCTGGGCCTAATCCCCGCTCTCAACATCCAGTGGTCCCACCCTGTGAACCATTCCATACTATTAGCATTTATGTTGTAAACCTCTTCCTTGAGCCTCCAATGGACATCAATTCCTCCTACTAGCCGTGGACCATCTAACTAAGTGGATCATAGCCATATCACTCCACATTGCTTTGATAAAAGCTACCGCCACATTTTTGTATAATAGGATTATCACCCAGAATGGGTGCCATAATGTCATTCTTTCCAAAAATGGACAAAAATTCCGCTTGATGCTGGTGAAAGATTTAGCTGACCTGATGGAAACCACACAGGTATTCTCACCCCCTACCATCCAGCAACCAATGGTATGGTAGAGCGGGTAAATGGTACTCTAACAGCAACCTTCTAGAAAATAGCTATGACTGACCCCCATCATTGGCCCCAGTATTTGACTAGTGAAATTCTGGCCTATCATATTAGATACCATCAAATTACTAAGATGTTGCCATTCTAAGCGTTGTATGGCAGAAATTCCCATCTGCCTTTCAAAGTCCAGGTGATGCTTGACCAAGCTTCTCCTGAAGCACCTGAAGTCTTTATGCGATGTATTTCAAATGAAATCAAAAGACTTCATACCCTAGCTACCAAAAACTTGTCCACCACAACCAGTAGAGAAACTGCTCAATTTAATGATAAGCATGATCCCCTACAAACCTTACAACCAGGTGACCTTGCCTATTCTACCATCATCAGCCTGGAGGTCGTGATCACAAACTGGGCAGCAACTGGTCAGGGCCTTATTGAGTCATATATAGACGGGGCAATGAACACTCAATCATAGAGGTTGTTCAGGGCACAGTCGTAAACTGCATACATAGTCACTTTATCCATCCATTTCCCCCCTGCGCCAAGATCTAGAGGGGGGTTTTGGTGGGATTCCTACCTGAATGGAAGATTCAGATGCGTCAGAACATGGTAATTGATCCTAATCTGACTAAAAAGCCCAAACTTCTGTCAGTGATAATCCCCAATGAAAGTTGACAATTATCAAAGTTGGAGATCAACCCTGAACAACACATTCAAATCATGCTTCCTCAGAGCTACCCAACCTCAGGGTTCATACTGAGCCATGAGACGAGCACAAACAATTCAACTGAGATAATTGGGATGCCACCGAATCCCCAATTTGTTAATTTTAGATCTAGGCTTGGGCTGCTTAGAATTTCCCCAAAACACCTCCCAATTACTCTTATATAGCTGGTATAAAGCTAATAAACTTTACGCTTTACTCTCTTTACGCTTATTTAAAGTTAAAATTAGGTATAATTATTTGGAATTGCCTATCCAGACAAAGTATCTGGAAAAAGACTTCTTGACCAAGAGAAGCAAAAAACAGATAATCTATAATGGTCAAGTTTGACTTGATTGTTGCATTCTGACTCAAATTCAGATTTTCTGAATCTGAGTCAAATTGCTTTTAAAAGATTTTTGATTTGGTCATTTCAGGCGCTGGGTTGTGCCTTTCCTGAGTTGTAGATTAGGCTTGTGCGAGACTAATAAATAACTTAGGTGAGACTTTAAAGTGCTGCCGTTATAAGGTGTGCCTGCCCATTCAGAAGTTCACTTCAGAATTCTTACCCTAGCTTTTTCCTTTCCTGGTGAGCATTGTCAGTTGCTCCTCAGATGAGCTCTGGTTGGCGGGTCATTTTATTATCTTGAATAAAATAAAGGTTGTTTCAGAGTTCATATGCCTCACTTACCTGTTGGTCTTTTCCCTTGTCAAGGAGTTTTTTGAGTAGGTTGGTTTTGGACCAACTCTCCAAAAAAGACTTGGCATAACCAACCAATAGTAGGTGAATGTTTGGTACTGTTGGTGCCTCAAACCTCTTTCTACTCGGTTAGGCTGCTTCAGTTGTTTGTCATGTGCCAGAGTATTATTTGAATTTACAGTGGTTAACTGGGATTTTTCTAATTGTTACATTATTCTGAAGTCATTGTGCGCTGCATGCTGCCAATCTCCAGTTTGGTACTACCTCAGTGGTCACTTGGTCCCAGTTGTTAGGGAACCAGCACCGGTGGGAGCTGGTAACTGAATGCCAACCCTGGATATAAAGTGACCGTTGGTTCAATTTCCTGGTGGGGCTTCCCGCTCACCAGGGATTTTGGTGGCACCGAGTGTAAGTCCAGGGGAACATCCCTTGTGTGTAGATCAGGCAATCTTCCTGTTCCCAAATAAAAAGGGTCTGAAAAGGGCAGCTGTACCCCTCATTACCTAGGGTGATCTCGCCCATGTGGTAGATGAGCGCTGGGTAACAGCCTTTCCTCTTTGGATTCCTCCCCTGGTACCCTCACTTACCTCAGCCAAACTTGTCTATCAGATCAAGGAAATCTGCATCGATAGCACCAATTCAAAGTCAAAGATTCCAAAACTGATGGTATTTAAGCCTGCCGATTGGGAAATGCATACTCAAAAAGGGACAGATGTTGAATTGTTGTCCAGAATTTTGGATAGTTTTGACTCAGTCACCCATACAATTGCTGACACCACCACCTCCTCAAAATTGTCCAGGATAATCCCTGATGTGCAGATGGTATCATCAGAAATCAATGTTAACAGTTCAAAACCCTAGTTTAGCAAAACAGGAGTTGCGGCTGATAAAACTCATTTGACTGAATGAACAGCCCAGAGACCAGGAAAGGGCAGGTTGGCCATCCCAAACCCGTTTCCAACCTATTGGGACCGCCCATATGTGGGTTGCCTTGGGGAATTCCCGTGGCTCATTGAGCCAGATGCCATCATGCTAACCAATGGAAACGCAGTCAAGCTTTAGTTCAGGCATTTGAGGTTGAACTGACAGTGACTTAGCCTGCTGCTGAATCCTTCAATGCTAGTTCTATTTGAGATTATCTGCCCCATTCCCCAAAAAATTCGCCGGGTTAAGTGAATTTGAGGGACCCAACCCCTTCTTGGACTCCTCACAATCAAACACTATTTAATCAATTGCCTTGCACTGAGAAAATTGTTGGTCAATCTTCCCTTCTTTTTAAAATAAAAATCCTTCCCCAAATTCTAGTTTGTATGCTGAAAAAAAACCGCCCTTTCCGCTGGCATTCAGTACCTCTCAGGGTTTATGGCCATATTCATTTGGTATTTCATTATGTGTCTTTACGAGATTATGGCTCATAGGCAATTATTGGCGGGAATCCTTTCAAGTTCCATAACCGTCATACCAGCAGCAGTGCCTCTGGCATCCTGGTTTGCCATTTGGGTGCTTCAGCACCTAGGCTGGCAGGCCAGTCTAATTCTAATTTGCTGTTTGCCTGACATATTCAACTGACCATTATTACTAAACCATTTTCGCCTATCTCTTAGATATTGGCGCAGCAATGGTCCCTTCTTTTCAACTGAACCATGTTTTGAAGAAAATTTACCATGGTCATGTTAACCTAGTACCACTTAAAATGCCCATCCATATCCCATAGTTGCCGCAGCTATTGTGCCCATGTCATTATGTTCTGACAATCTGACTTATGGCAGGTTTACTCCCACTATGAACCAAGTGGTTTCCCCTGATTCTACTATCATCTCTTCAGTATCACTGGATTCAACTACAGCTACCAATAAAGAGAACTTCGCTTACTTCTTACTACCCATGAAGATTAGTGTTGGGTTCCATCACGTTTCCTTTGAGGCTTTGGTGTATACTAGAGACACGGGAAATTTTATGAGTGTTGAACTAGCCCAACAATTGGAGCTTGACCTAGATGTAGGTCATTTGGTGATGGTTGCTTCTTCAGCCTCCTAGACCTCTTACCTAGTCCGCCGGCCAATTTCTTTCTCAGTACATCAGTTTAGATTTTGCGATTGGTTCTCAGCAATGCTGAACTTGGTATTTCCTTGCATCTTGGGGGTTGGATGATGGCGCTGGCAACATGTTAAGTTTCATCTGGAGTCAAATATGTTGTCATCTGCCAATGATCAAACGGAGGGAGAATTTCCCTTAGTTAATAACCTCAAGAAAACACAAGGACGCAGCTCCATTACTTCCATTGTTTCCCCTTTGGGCCTTCCATCTGATTTTCCTGAAGTATTGATGCACTATTGAAGCATCTTTGATTATGAGAAGGCGGACTATCTTCCCCCTCACACAAAATTCGACTTAGGATTTAAAACAACGGTGCAGTTGGTGAACATTAACTGCCCTTTGTATCCACACATGGCAGAAGAGGAGGCAGCTCTTAACACCCTGTTAGATGATATGCTCAAGAAAGGATGGTTGTTTAAAAAGACGTCACCAATTGCCTCCACCATTGTTTTTGCCAAGAAGGCCGATGGTTCTCTACATCCCTGTGTGGATTATAGTCACCTAAATAAAATTACAGTGATCAATCCCTACCCTTTACTCCTTGAGCAGATTATCAATCAAGCAATCACAAAGTCTCACATATTCTCCAAGCTTGATCTCACCAATGCCTTTAACTAAATAAGGGTAATGGAAGGTCAAGAATGGCTTACTGTATTTTGTACCGAGCAAGGTATCTTTCAGTTCCGCGTAATGCCCTTCAGGCTGAAGAATGCGCCAGCCACCTTTCAAAGAATAATTGACAGTGCTGGGCGACCTCCAGTTTACATGTGCAGTCGCATATATTGATGACATCTTGGTTCATTCCCCAACTCCTGAACAACATGCTAAAGACTTAGAAGCGGTCATGGCTGCTTTGCACAAGGTGGGCCTGTTCGTCAAGCCTTCAAAATGCAAGTTTTATAAGGAGGAAGTTATCTTTCTTGGAAACATAGTCTTAGAAGATGGTTATGTGATCTCACCCAACAAGTTAGATGCCATCTGCGAGTGGCCAACTCCAACAACCCAAAAACAATTACAGAGTTTCTTAAGTACTATTATTTTCCTAAAGAAATTTTCCCCAACCCTTTCCCAGTTGGCTGCTCTGCTCCACCCCCTCATGGGTGTCGGCGCTACAGTTCTCTTGACTGGCGCTGAGTTTGAGGTGTCTTGAAGCTGGAAAATTGGAAGTGAGCAATGAAGAGGAAATGGAAAAATTAAGGTTAGTTTACCAAATGACTTATTAATTCAAAATGCTTCAATATTTTTAGGGTGCATGTGAACTCGATGCCTTTGGGATCTTTGGGTCCTCATCCAATCAAGATCTTTAGTTACCTTCTGGAAAGGCCTCCTCGAGGGCGTCCTCAATGGATATTGTTGTTCACCTGACTGAGAAGGTGGAAAGCCCGCTCCATGTGACTCAGTACTAGGTTAGGTCGATCCAGAAAAAGTTTGATCTTGGCTGGAATCTATGATTGATTTGGTATGGCCAGATTCAGAAGATGGAAATTTGAGACAATTTTTATCTTGAATCCTAACAAGGCCCCTTTCAAGATCCTGTCAGAGGGGGAAGTACGGCTGGAGGAACCAACCATGCACTCAGTTTACAACAATCCCTTGCTTGGTATTGGCAATGGAGTATTCAGACTTCACCTTGTGTATCACTTTGTAGGGCCCAGACCACAGTAAATTGAGCTTGTTCTGTCAGACTCCCATTCGATGATGATAAAAGAGAATGAGGTCACCTAGTTGAAATTCTGGTAAGGAGGGTTGTCCGAGATTCGATTGGGATGTCTCTCTTCCAGTGGTGATAACAATGCCTTGAGTGGCTTGGGCTTGGAACTGGACAATTTCATCAGCAAGGGCCCTCATATTTAAATCGGCGTTCTCAGGAGTGGAGGCTTTGAACAGGGGCTGGACGCTACTGGGTAGTCGTGGGGCCCGCCCATACAGGGCTTCAAATGGGGACATTTTGATAACGCGGTGGTAGCTTACTCGGTATGCAAGCAGGGCGATGGGCAAATAGTGGTTCCAGCGGCCAAGATCTGAGGCAGCCAACTTCCGCAGGATGGAGACGAGAGTTCCATTAGCCCTTTCCACTGCCCCATTAGTAGAAGGGTGGTAGGGAGCAGCGAAACTCTGGGTGGTTCCAAATAGTGAAGTTAGCTCCTGTACTACCTGGGAGGTGAAGTTCAAACCATTGTCTAAGAGCAAGGTCTGAGGGCACCCGTGCTGGGTGAAAATGGAGCGAACAAGGAACAAAGCGGTAGCCTTGGCCGTGGCCACAGGAACTGAGATTGCCTTGACCCACTTAGTCAGATGGTCTATGGCAAGAATAATATACTTGTGACCATGCAGACCAGTGGGGAGGGGACCCACCACGTCGATACTGATGACATTGAAGGGCTTGGTGAGCGCGACAATGGAGTACTGATAGCGAGGGTTGGCCCAGTCTTGGGATCAGCAGGTCATGAAGGCTTCCAAAACCTCTTGGATAGTTTCAACCATTCGGTCCAAGTAGCAGTGCAACTTCAGCCACTCATAGGTCTTCTTGACTGCACCATGCCCCACAGTAGAGTGGCCTTCCAGGATGATATCAGTATGAGAGGAGGGTCAGATGTAGGGAAGCCACTTCTTGTTGACTCTCTTGTAGAGTAACCCATCCTTGATCTGAGTGTCTTGAGTCATCCGGCAGAGTTCACTTGGACCTGGGGGGATTCCAGCTCCCAACGTTCAGGCTGCCCTATTAAGTCATAGAGCTGATCCTCCTCTGGGGTCAGGACTGCTAATACCAGCATCCGGGAGAGTCTGTTAGCATTCTGGTGAATAGCACCGGCGCGATGGACAATGGTGAAGTCGTAGCTTTGTAGTCGTAGGGCCCACCTGGCCAGCCATCCATCAGGGTCTTTCATTTGCTGCAGCCATCGAAGGGAAGAATGGTCAGTAATGATAGTAAAATGGGTGCCATAGAGGTAGGGCTGAAAATTCTTGATGGCTAAAAGTACGGCTAGGCATTCCCTCTCAGTAACGCTGTAGTTTCGTTCAGCCTTGCTTAGGGTTTTGCTAAAATAAGCTATGGGATGGTCAACCTTCTTCTCATCATGCTGAGCCAGGATAGCCCCCACAGCGACGTCACTAACATCTGTGAACAGCAAGAAGGGCTTGTCAAAATGGGGATGAACTAGAACAGGTTTAGTACATAAAGCCATATGTAGGGTGTTGAAGGCCTGTTCCTATTCAGGTTGCCAGTCGAATGGGACATTTTTTTGTAGGAGGTAGAACAACGGCTCAGCCAGGTCAGCAAACCAAGGGATGAACTGACGGTAATAGCCCACCATACCTAGGAAGACTTGAATATCTTGTAGGCTCTGGGGGCGTGACATCTTCTCTATAGCATCGACCTTGTTGGGGATAGGTTGAATGCCACGCTTGGAGACCTTATGGCCTAGAAACTCTAGCTCAGGCTGGAAGAAGGAGCACTTTGAGAGCTTCAGCTTGATGGAGGCCTTCCGGAGACATTCAAAGGCTTCTCTAAGGTGGTCAACATGTCCATTAAAAGTTCGCGAAAAAATGGTGATGTCATCTAGGTAGACCAGGACACAGGAGAGCTTCAGGTCCCCTAAGGATCCCATCCATGGCACGCTGGAACATGGCTGGGGCGTTGCAAAGGCCTTGGGGCATCCTGGTAGGCTCAAACAGACCTTTGTGGGTGATTAGAGCACACTTGGCTCAATCTTCGGGAGCGAGCTTGACCTGCCAGTACCCACTGGCGAGGTCCATGGCGGAGAAGTACTGGGAACCTGCAAGCAGTCAGAGCGAGTCATCAATATGGGGAAGAGGATAGCTGTCCTTCTTGGTGATGGAGTTGAGTCGTCAATAGTCCATCACCACCCGGTGCTTGCCATCCTTCTTTTGGACCAGCAACAGCGGGGAGGACCAAGGGCTACATGAGGGAACCAAGAGCCCCACATTGAGCAACTGTTTGAGTTCTACCGTGACCTGGGCCTCTTCAACCTTGCTCTTGCGGTAAGGCTGGGACCAAAATGGGGGGGCATCCCCAGTTTCTACATGGTGGAGAACTCCGTTCATCCTTCCAAAGTCATAGGTCAAAGTGGAGAAGAGATTCGAGTATTCCTCCAGGAGCTCCTGAACCTTAAGTTGCTGGTCATCAGAGAGGTCCTTCACTATGTTAGCGTCAACCAAGTTAGCCGATGATGGCGACTCCAAGCCAAGGTCCCTCAATTCCCCAAAGCTTCGGACATCAGCAACAGCCCCCGTTGGTAACAGGCAAACGTAAGCAGCAGGCTGGCTAGGTCCTATAACTTTTGGTTTGTCAGTCAGGTTGGCTAGTAACACTGATATTGACCCAGCATACGCTGGATCAAAGATTCCGGGGCAGGTCAGCACTTCCTTGGGAGATGGGTTATCCAGACCTTGGACCTCCAGTAAATACCCTGAGGGAATGTTAATGTGGACTCGGGTGTCAACAACGACCTGGGATTTTGGGGGCATGGTAGTGGTCTGGGGCAAGTAAATTGGCATCCCCTCGGATCCATTCACAGCAGGAGGGGGTAGCCAGACTCAAGAGCCCCAGATGTGGTACTCAAGCCGATTGATTCGTCCTTTGGTCTCCAGTAAGCAGGCTCAGGCCTTGACATCCACCCTAGAGTCATGGGCAGATTCAAAAACCAGAGGGACTCGGTCCTAGAAGGGAGAGGAAACCACCACCATAGTGGATAACAGCCAAATAGTCTCGAAGAAACTGGGTTCCAAGGAGTAGATCTTAGCTGGTGTTGTCTAAAGTGACAGCGGTTGTATCCAAAGCGAGCTTTCCAAACCAAATTGGGAGGGAAGAATAGGCCCCTATGGACCGGGTGCACTGGGGGCCGGCTGTTCCATACTCCATGTAGTGTGGCATGTCAGGGGCAACCTTGATGCGTTTCATCAGCTTGGAAGAGATAACGTTCATGGGGGAGCCACTGTCAATTATGGCATAAACTGGAATCTTGTGGACCCGGACGGCGACTCAGGTGACCAAACTTCCAAACTGAGGTGGCAACGTAAGGAACATAGGAGAATCATCAGAAGAAGAGTAAGCAGTATCAATGTCTTTATTGTCATTTTTTACTGTGGCTACTTCTTCGGAGTTAACAGCTTCTGGTTGGTGCGTAGGGGTTATTTGAGGCTGGGCAGGGGTGTCAGCATGGAGCGCCTCATCCTTCATGCTGACTGCCCTTATCCCGCCTCTTCAGCTAGACGTTTTCAACAAGTTTTGGCGCTATGTCTAAAGCCATTGCAATAGGTGCACCGCGGTCGAGGTTTTTTTTGATTCTCAACTACATGGACCCTAGGGTGGTTAGAGGGACCTGCGGGCGCAGCTTTAGAGTTTAGGATTGTGGCAGGGATCTCGTTGAGGGCCTCCTTGATCTCTCTGATACAAGTGAACCCATTCTTCTGCCCGATCATGTGCATCTGGACCTTGGGATAGGACCCCAAGGTGGAGATGATGGTGGTAATGGCGTCATCCAGTGTGATATGGCTTGTTGTAAACAAAGGTTGAGCCTGAGCATAGAACCGGTTGGCAAACTCCATAGGGCTTTCTCCTTTGTTAAGTCAAATGCCCATGAATGCTTGCTTCTGGTTGGCCAAGGCTTGGTTACTGCTGAATCCTTGGATCAGGGCGGTGCGTACTTGTTCCCAGGTGTTACACTCCTTCAGATGGGGAGTCATAATTTCCCAGGTGGTACTGTCTAGGCATGAGTGGATGTGATTCACCTTTTGTCAGTCGGTGACCTCCTCCATGGAACTCTCATAAGCATACAAGAAGAAGGCAATGCTCTCCCACCCGGGGGTGAACTTCTCCTTGAAGCTAGGTTTAAAGTTAGCGACAATAGGAGTAGAGAGGGTGTTAATGCCTGGGATAGGTGTCAGATCTGAGATCTCCGTTTCTGCATACTCTCATGGAGCCCTTTGGTCTAGCCGCCTCTGTAACCCTTCTAAGTCTTCTTGGATATATTCCCAGTTTTGACTGAGGGTGGAAGCGGACGCCTTGCTAGCAAGCTGCTCCTTTAAGGACTGAATTTTGGCGTTTTGTAGTTGGAGCTGGTTTTCGATGGTGGCCAACTGGGTTTCAAACCTGTGACACGTCGTTTCTAGCTGGGAGATGCAAGCATTGGTGAGCCTCATGAAAGTGCTGAGGTTATCCATCTCATCCAATAGTGCTTCGATGGAGACCCTGGGGTCGAGGGGAACACTGTCCATTCGAAGCTTGCATCCCAAGGCCACCTGTTGAATCTGGTCCCTCAGGGCGGCCAGAGCAGTTATTACATCCTTTTGCCAGGGGTCTTTGGGTTCGCCTGAGGTGAGGGGCTGGAAGGCCCTTGGGGCCACGAGGCCCTTCAGGTCCTGCTGGTCCCTGGCGCCCCTCGGGACCTTCTGGCCCCCTAGGCCCTTCTGGTCTGGCAGCCGCGGGGGAGTGGTCATGAGAGGCCATCTCCCAGTAGCGCTGCTGTAGGGATCATAGCGATTCTTCCACCTGTTGCAATTGTTGGGTCCACATCACTTCAAAATGATGGGCATTTTGGCGAAACTGCTCCTCAAGGTAGCCGGAAATGCCGCTATCTATTACCACTAGTTGGTCGCGGATTTCATTAATTAGCCGACAGTTATCAAGGATAGCTTCACAATTGTCATGCACAAAGGAGGAGGCCACGTTGTAGAAGTCAACCATATATGAATGTAAATTTTGGGTGAGCCCTAGGTGCCGGGAGACCTCCTGATGGTGTAATCCTACGAGCTAGAGGAGGTGATGAATTTCAGGATGAATGATAGTATGAAGGTAGCGATTGGGTCCCAAGGTAAGCTCCCCAGCAGGTAATGCAGCTGCAGGAGTATAAGTCTCGCATTGTGGATGGCACAGCGGAAGCGTGGGAGCAGCTGGAGCGGACACCCTCAGCATAGATGCCGAGGATTAGTTGTTTGATGACATTGTGAGAATGTTCAAGCTGAAGTTGGTATTGGCCCCCATCTAAGGAGGGCAGCAAAAATTGGAAAGTGGCACGGAATTCGAGCCTTTCTGACTGTGAGGGCGGTGTTGCAAATTGGGAAGAACTAACCCATCAAGAAATGCTCCTCGATTGACCAGTTGCTTGGTCTTCAGGGTTGCTATTGGTTTCCATCTTGTGATTGACGTTTTCACTGGTCAGCTCAGAGCCCCCTGTAGTGAGCACCACTTGTCGGCGCTACAGTTCTCTTGACTGGCGCTGAGTTTGAGGTGTCTTGAAGCTGGAAAATTGGAAGTGAGCAATGAAGAGGAAACGGAAAAATTAAGGTTAATTTACCAAATGATTTATTAATTCAAAATGCTTCAATATTTATAGGGTGCATGGGAACTCGATGCCTTTGGGATCTTTGGGTCCTCATCCGATCAGAATCTTTAGTTACCTTCTGGAAAGGCCTCCTTGAGGGCGTCCTCAATGGATATTGTTGTTCACCTGACTTAGAAGGTGGAAAACCCGCTCCATGTGACTCAGTACTAGGTAAGGTCGATCCAGAAAAAGTTCTATCTTGGCTGGAATCAATGATTGACTTGGTATGGCTGGATTCAGAAGATGGAAATTCGAGACAATTTTTATCTCAAATCCTGACAATGGGTAAAAATGTGCCTTTCCGTTGGACCCCCAAATGCCAGTAGGCATTTGAGTCAATTAAAGAAATATTCTTATCACCACCTATTCTAAAACATGTGGACCACTCCAAACCATTTATTGTCATTTGTGATGCTTTAGCAGTAGCAGTTGGGGCAGTTCTGCTCCAGAAGCATGATGGCTTAGAACATCTGGTTACCTACTTTTCCTGGAAGTTATCTTCAACTGAGCAATCATGGGCCATTTACAATAAGGACTTGGCGGCTGTAGCATGGGCATTGACTCATTGGTGGTACCTGTTACAGGGTGCCCAGCATGAGTTAACTGTGCGTATGGACCACCAAGCTCTTTTATATTTCTGCAAACAACAAAGATTTGTACACAGGCAGGCTTGTACCCTTTGGGATTTACCCAGTTTCAATTTTAAATACCAATTTATGAAAGGTGCAAGAAATGTACTTCCCAACTTTCTTAGCCGCAACCCAGCCCATTGACCCATGGACTTGGAGGAAGTGGACTTAGTTACTGTAATCCCCACCACCCAAATCCTATCTATTGTCCCACCTGTGGTCGACTCAGTAGAGTTAGCTCCAGATGCTTCACTTATATCACAGGTTTTGGCAGCACAGATGTCCTGCTCCGAAGGAGTGGAGTTAATTGAGCAATAATCCCTTCAGACCCACAAGAATTCCATGCATTCCTTGGTGAAGGGTATCATATATTTTGGTCGCAGGTTTGGGTTCCTCCTCCCCTTAGAGCTGAGGTGTTTTGAGCCCATCACGACCCTCCCATGATCAGCCATCCTGGCAACAAAAAATGCATCAAATTGATAGAGCAAACTTATAACTGGGTGGGATTAACTAAGGAAGTTCCAGCCTGGATTGCTGATTGCGTTATCTGTGCTCAAGCCAAGTCATACCACACAGGAAAAAATGGTCTCCTACATCCATTAAAACAGGCGGAGGATCCATGGACATCAGTGTCCATAGATTTTATTGTCAAATTCCCCTGTTATAATGGGTTTAATGCGGTGATAGTGGTGGACAATCGCATCAATAAATTTTCCCTATTTATTCCCTGTGCTTCTGCGATCACATCTGAAGAAACCGCTCATCTCTTTGTATGTCATAAGTTCTCGATGTTTGGTCTCCTGCAGGAGATCGTCAGTGACCATGGACCCCAATTTACAGCACAGTTCTGGAATGAGCTTTTATCCATCTTAAAAATCACCCCCTGCCATTCCACCACGTACCATCCTCAATCTAATGGACAAACTGAGTGGGTTAACCAAATTTTGGAAAAGTATTTGCGTTGTTACACGTCAGCCACACAAGATAACTGGGTTATTGACCTCCATCTCACCCAATTTGCCTAAAATAATGGTACTCACACATCTATGGGGTTTTATCCATATGAAGCAACGTTGGTTTACAATCCCTCTTTTTCAGTCAGTCCCTTTCTGCATCCTGAGGTTCTTGCTGCCGCAGATTATGTTGAGCACATTCAGTCTATCCAGTCTTTAGTATGAGAGCACCTCATAAAGGCTATCGATGATTATAAGTGGTTTGCGGATCATAAACAGCTTCCTGGTCACGATATTGCAGTGGGTTTGCATGTTATGTTAGATACTCGCCATCTGCGGATGCAGGTACCTTCCCAGAAATTTACAAGCAAGCGTTCAGGTCCCCATATGGTGGTAGAAGAATTGGGGAATGGTGCTTTCTGGTTAAAACTGCCAGCTCATTGGAAACAGCACCCCATCTTCCACGTGTCTCAATTGTCCTCATTTAAGGGGATCGTTCCTAATGAACCTGAACCAATTGTGATAGATGATGCAGAGGAAGCCGAGGTGGAAAACATCTTGGCGTCCCACAAATCCTGGAAGTCAGTTCAGTAACTCGTTGCGTGGAAGGGGTATTCAGCCTATGAGAACAGTTGGGTCAAGGCTCATGATTGCACTAATTGCATGGAACTAGTCAAGGCTTTCCATGAGTCCCATCCCGACGCTCCTCATCCCCTCAAAAAAGTTGATCTGTAATGGCAATCAAATTGCCCAAGGCTCACAAAAATGAGGCCCTTGTGCAGTTTACCAGCGGTGGGGCCCTTCCTTTGGAAATAGAAAAGGGTAATTTAAGTCCAGGGGAACGTCCCTTGTGTGTATATTGGGCAATCTTTCCATTCCCAAATAAAAAGGGTCTGAAGAGGGCAGCTGTACCCCCCTTTACCCAGGGTGATCTCGCCCACATGGTAGATGAGCGCTGGGAAACAGCCTTTCCGCTTTGGATTCCTTCCCCAGTACCCTCGCTTACCTCAGCCAAACTTGTCTATCAGATTAAGGAAATCTGCACCGATAGCACCAATTCAAAGTCAAAGATTCCAAAACTGATGGTATTCAAGCCTGCCAATCGGGAAATGCATACTCAAAAAGGGACAAATGTTGAATTATTGGCCAGAATCGTGGACAGTTTTGACTCAGTCACCCATACAATTTCTGACACCAACCCCTCATCAAAATTGTCAGGGATAATCCCCAATGTGTGGATAGTATCATCTGAAATCATTGTTGACATTTCAAAACCCTTATCCAGCAGAGCATGATTTGCGGCTGATGAATAATATTTGACTGAACGAACATCCTAGAGACCAGGAAAGGGCAGGTTGGCCATCCCAAACCCGTTTCCAACCAATTGGGACCGCCCATTTGTGGGTGGCCTTGGGGAATTCCTGTAACTCATTGGGCCAGATGCCATCACACTAACCAATGGAAATGCAGTCAAGCTTTGGTTCAGGAATTTGAGGTTAAACTGACAGCAACTCAGCCTGCCACCAAATCCTTTGATGTTCTAATTGAGATTATCTTCCCCATTCCCCAAAAAATTCGCCAGGTTAGGTGAATTTGAGGGACCTGATCCCTGCTTGGATTCCTCACAATCAAACACTATTTAATCAGTTGCCTTGCACTGAGAAAATTGTTGGTCAATCTTCCCTTCTTTTTAAAATAAAAATCCTTCCCCAAATTCTAGTTTGTATGCTGAAAAACAAACCGCCCTTTCCGCTGGCATTCAATACCTCTCAGGGTTTATGGTCATGTTCATCTGGTATTTAAATTATGTGTCTTTACGAAATTATGGCTCATAGGCAATTATTGGCGGGAATCCTTTCAAGTTCCATAACCATCATACCAGCAGCAGTGCCTCTGGAATTCTGATTTGCCATTTGGGTGCTTCAGCACCTAGGCTGGCAGGCCAGTCTAATTCTAACTTGCTGTTTGCCTGACACTGAGGGGAACTGTCCCAGCAGGGCTCCCTCACCTGTGGATGGTCCACCCAGAAAGGGGTTGGATATCCAGCTGTACTGCATCGCGCACCCCTCTCATGTTTTCTTGGCAAAAGTGCCTTCCTGGTCGGGATGGGAAGACCATCACCAATGGGAGCTTGGGAGGTGGGGGGGAGTGCAATGCAGCCAAGTGCTGGGCATGCAGCCTTGGGCCGGGGCCATTCAGCTGCACTGAACTGTGCGTTCCTCTCGCATTTCCTTGGCGATGGCCTTCCAAGTCAGGATGGGAAGACCATCGCCAATGGGAGCCTGGGAGGGAACGCAACTCAGCCACATGCTGGGCGTGCATCCTTGTGCCAGGTGGGCTGATTCCTGCAGCCCAGTCCCAAATTGCTATCACCATTTGTCACTTCCTCAAGGGGCCTTGAGCTTATCAGGTTATTTTTCCTGAGGCTTGAGGTAACTTGCCCCAGGAAGCCCTCATCATGGCAGCCTTCCGCTGTGGGGCCCCTCTTTGGGGAGGGGCCCTCCTATAAGTGGGGGGTGATGTAACGGTTGAGTTTGACTCAATCGTTGCATTCTGATAAGAATTTTGTATTTATTGAATCTGAGTCAGATTGCTTTTAAAAGATTTTTGGTTCAGTCATTTTGGGCGCTGGGTTGTGCCTTGCCTAAGTTGTAGATTAGGCTTGTGCGAGACTAATCAATAACTTGGGTGAGACCCCCAAAGCGCTGCCTTTATAAGGTGCACCTGCCCATTCTGAAGTTCACTTCAGAATATTACCCCCAGAATTCCCTACCTAAGGAGCATTGTCAGTGGCTCTCCAGTTGTGCTCTGAGTGGCAGGGTCCCACTTTATGTACTGAATAAAAATAAAGGTTGTTTTAGGGTTAGCTACCTTGCTTACCTGTTAGTCTTTTTTGGGTGTGGAGCCAAGGATTTTTTTGAGCGGTTGGGTCAGACCAACCCAGAGAACTTTGCATAACCAACCAGTAGTAGGCAGAGTTTGGTGCTGTCAGTGCCCCAAACCTCTCCCTAATCAGTTAGGCTGCTTTGGTTGCTTGCTGATGGCACCAAAGGATTATTTTTATATAGGTTGTCAGAACTGAGGTTTTTCAATCGTTACATAATCCAACACCCTGAAACTTTGGCTCCCCTGGCCTCAAATTATTGATGGATATGAGTTATTAAACCTGTGATATCAACAGGGAACATGACCAACTTACCACTAATGATGATGTGCTGACTGGCCGTCAGCCCTGCGGGGTGCAGCTTAGGAGTACCTTGGCTGCCCAGGATGAGGGCAGGACTCACCAGGGCATGCCCAGATGTGTTAGCAAAGGGTCAGGATGGTGGGGCAGCGTGGGAGTGCCTTGGCTGCCCAGGATAGGGGTAGAACTCACTGGGGCATCCCACGGACTCTGGGGCTTAGGCAAAGTCATTGGTCTGCTGTGTTGGTGGGTTAGACGCAGAATCGTAGGGGGTAGATACACCTATGAAGGCGAAACAGCAAAGGGTCAACCAGTCTTCATAATGGTTGGCCTGGCACACTAGCGGAGCCCACTTCTTGGAAAGGCGACTTATGACATTGGTGCTCACTACAGGGGTCCCGCTAGTGAGCTTGCTCAAGTAGTTGGAGGACAGGTTAGGAGGTGGCGAGAGCCACTGGTTCATACTGGCGCTCCTTTGAGGGGGCGCTGTGTATGGTTTTACCACTTCAGAGTGGGTCGCGCTGGAGGAATATCATCTGGTTAAATGGGGGAAATTTAGAGAAATATACCAGATGAATTCCTCCCAATAATTTTTATAATTAGGGGTGTTGGTTAGTCAGTTGTGATTGCTGGCTAATCACTAGTTCAATATTACCTAATGTTATTTAAATCATTAAACAATTTAGGTTTGGCGGAATCTTCATTCACCACTGAATAATATGTGGGTCAATGTGGGATTTCTGGCAGAAAGCAAATGGATTTGTTACCAGTTGTCTGACTTTAATTATGCTGACTAATTTGGAGCTCCATCAACTCATGCTGAGGATGCTTGGAGTTTTATTTGTATTACCTAATTATATACGATTGACTGGTGACTCATGCTGAGGATGGGTCAAACTGATCTAAAATTTGGTGAATCAGATGAGCAGACTGGGAGGGAATCACTACCATGAATGACCAATAATTTATTAAAGTGCCGGCTTGGATAGCCAAGAAGTTTTCATAGGTGAAGTAGCCTAAAGTATAAATAGTCATTATTTCCTCAAAATAAAAAAACTCTCTCTCACCCATTTTATCTTATTTGTTAGTAGTTTTTCAGATAGATTAGGAGAAAATGGGACTGGAGATCCCTGAAGTTGGTGCAAGGTGATGCGCCTGGATTAGCTGACACAACCAGCTTCTATACCCCAGCCCTGTGAGGAACCAGTGGGAACCTGGCCAACTGGCCACCAACGATGATGTGCTGACTGGCCATCAGCCCTGTGGGGTGCAGCACGGGAGTGCCATAGCTGCCCAGGATGGGGGATGTGCTTGCCAGGGTATGCCCAGATGGGTAGGCAAAGGGGAAAAATGGTGGGGCAGTGTGAGAGTGCCTTGGCCGCCCAGGATGGGGACAGGACTTTCCAGGACACACCACAGGCCCTGGGGCTAAGGCAAAGTCGTTTGTCTGCTGTGTTGGTGGGTTGGACGTGGACTCATAGGGTTTGGTACGCCTATTAAGGCAAAGCAGCAAGGTAACACAGTCTTCATACTGGTTGGCCTGGCACACTAGTGGAGCCCACTGTTTGAAAAGCAATTTACTCACAAAAGTCAAACAGGAGATATAAACAATTTAGGAAACTGGTTCCCAAAGTGGTCACGCAGACCCCCAAAATTTGTTAGTTTGCTATAGATCTTCACAGCGGTTTCATGAACCCCTGGGGTCTGTACAAATCACTTTGGGATTTACTGGCCTAGAGGATTGATCTCGTCTATCTTTATTTCTTCTTTTGATAGCAGATGCTGGTTATTTAAAAAGGTAAAGATAATATATTATAGCCGAGGTGAGTGTCATGGAATGTGCTGATAATAATAAGACTGAGATGCCACTAAGGATGAGTTACAAAATAAAGCAACAGCCAGAATACCTCTGGTATAGCCATTCATAATGTGGAGTGCAAGGAGAATAGGGCAACCATGAGCATAGTTAGGAATTCCCAAAATTGAGATTCATAGTCAATAAATATCGGATATACATTTTTAAATGCACAAATAAAAAAGGTTCTTAAGATTTTATCTAAACTAAAAATGGAAAGGTAAAATGAAGTGACAGCGTTACCTTTTAGAACCACTGTCTTATATGCTATCTGAAGGGGAACTGGGACTAAGTTCATTACTTTTTAGGAATAGCTTTACAATTTGGTCATGGTGGATTGACACCCTATATAATCACTAATATAGATTCAGATCTGACCTATCTGTTAAGATTGGTATTAATCTGCTTGCAAAAATACTCATTCCACCACAATCACACTTGATGTGATGATAACATCTCCTCTAATGAACATCAGGTTGTGCCCATGGCCAGGCCAATTATAGGAAGTTCCAAAAAGTAGGGAAGGGGTTTATTGCGCGTGTAGCAGTCAAGTATGGGCTTGTTTTTACTTATGATGGCGGGGAACAGTGGATAAAGATTTCCAAGCCTGAGAATGACTCAAGCAATTTAATTTCACTGGTTACCAATCTGTTTTGGGTAGTGAAATTTGAACTGATGGAGGAACCCTATTGGGAAAATGTTGTAAACTTCCACTGGCAATGACTTTTTACAACCGCCACCTCCTGACACCCCCTCCAATTCTCTGCATTAACTCCTGGGTGGTGAGCAGAGGCGGAGGAAATGTTATTTCAGGGGTTATACTGTAACCCACCTCTCATCTACCACATGGGCCAAATCGCCCAGGGTGATAAGAAGGAAAGTTGCCAGCTTAAACCCATTCTTGGTTTGAAACGGAAAACTTCCCAATTAAGCCAAAGGGGTTGCTCCCTCAAGGCTTACATTACCCTTTTAATGTTGGACTAGGGGAGAATAACCATGGGAACTTTGTCTAGTGCAAAATTCTTGTGCGTTTTAAGTAGCTTTATTGCCATGATAGAGGCAACCTTCTGGGTAGGGCAGGGAGCATCTGTGTGTGAAATGTGGAAATTTTCCAACAACACTCTGCAATTGGCAAAATTGCAAGCACTGACCCAGCTGATCTCATAGGAAGGGAATAGCTTCCAGACAACCAACTAGTGTACTGAGTGCCATAATTTCCATGACGCTAGGATGATATCCACTCTGCTTCTTCCAAACTTTTGTTAATGATTGGTTCAGGGATCACAGGTTTTTCCCTCTCTAAAATGGGACAACTGCAAAACATGTAAGACAATGTGCCGCTTTCAACGAGAAGGGAGAGCTAAGTAGAAGGCCCATTTCCTAAATCCTCCACCACCACTTGAGAACCAGAACACTTTTTTGTGAACTTCTGCAAGGAAACCTTCAAAAGCAGGTGTCATGTGATGAGCATGAATAATGAACTCACTTTTAAATCATGGGCGGGAAGGCATTTGTGATTTATGAACTGCTTGTAATCACTTATCACCTTACTCAGGTGTTCCTAAACCAGAGATTGGATACTCCAGGTCTTCTTCAGCTTCTCCTCAGTGGGAGGTACCTTGGGGAAAAGACAAGTACCAATAAGGGATGAGGGGTATACACCAGGGTAGCTTCATAGGAAGAAAACCCATCAACAAATGGGTGACATTGTTGTACGTGAACAGTGCCATAGGAAGATCAGAAGCCAAGTATCCTGTGCAGCGGAGGAATAACAGTGGAGGTACTGCTAGAGTATTTGGTTGCCCATCTCCAGCTGACTGTTGGACTGGGGATGGTATGCCGTGGACCAGCATGGCTGGATCTTAAAGATAGCCAAAATGGAAGTCCAAAAATGAGCCGTAAACTGAGGCTCTTGGTTACTTACACCCACTGGGATATGCCAAACATTAGATAACATGCAAACAAAAAGCTGAGCCATCTCCTCAGAGGTAATGGCTGACATTCAAGTGATGAAAAGTGAGAATTCAATAAAGCGCTCCAAGACCAACATGATTACATTAAACCCATTGAAATAGGAAATTCAAAAATGAAGTTGATGAAGTCCAAGGACCACAGACCTTGTGCATGCTTCAAGAAATGGAGGAGACCAATACTAGCTGATCTATCCAACTTAGTAAATGAGCATGTCCCGCAATTGGTAATCCCACTGGTAAATCCTTGGAGATCCCCATCCAGTTGAACGTTCACTTTATTAGATTGAGGCTCTATTTATGTCATGGATGCCTCACCACTGGGGAAATCATGGTGAGTGATGAATATTTCATCCTGGAGTTGAGGAGGCACCCAAAGCCTACTTATGAACAAAATATTGCCCTTCATTATTGACTAATGAGTATACTTATGGATTGTTGAGTTTAACTAATTGAACAGTTTAGCCCCTCCAAGCAGGAGGTCTGACCCATCAGTACCTGAGATGCCAATGGCACATCTGACGCCCTGTCAGCCATAGAAATTGTTGGATAGCAATGGAGAGAATCTGGGAAGAAGGGATCACAGTTGTTAGCTTATGTGTTTCCTCCTCCATTGATCTTAGGGAAGGATTGCAACTCAGAGGATTGGGTAGAATGGTTAACGCGTTCTTTACAAATCACACATAAAATTAAAGCTGACAAGTTGCAGAACGTCTGAGACTTCTGGTGCACCAACTTGTTGGGTATCTTAAAGTACATTAGGCTTGGTGGTCTGTGAAAACAACCAAATATGTCACGCACTTTGATAAATTTACTTCATTGATTAAGCGACCATAACACTATGGAAAGCTCCTTGTTGTATATGGCCCAGGATTGCTTTGAGGTAGAAAACTTATGTGAGAAGTAGGTGATGGTATGTTCACCCCATCTTGATCCCAAAGCAGGACCACTCCCACTGCAGCTGCTGAGGCATCACATGCCGCATTAAAATTACAAGATGAATCAGTGTGCTTGAGGTTTAGTGGCACCAAAAAACTTCCTAATTTGCCTAAAATGCGCTCTGGCACTCCGCTGTCCATTTGATAGAACATTATTCCCGTCAGAGGATGAAGAGGAGCCATCAGCTGTGAGAGTGCTGGCGAGTTTTAGGGAAAATAGTTGTCCCCCAAAAGATATGCAGCTTCTTCTACATGGTGGGCGTGTGCTAAGAAAAGAATCACCTCAAGTTTTCTGGGCAGGATAGCATGTCCATCATTTAAGCCAAGAATACCCAAGAAGGCAACCTCTTCCTTGAAAGAACTCACACTTTGAGTTCTTCTCATAAATATTAGCCTTCTTCAGTGCCACCAGTGCCAACCCTAGGTCCCTCGCATGCTGTTTAGGGGTGGAGGAGTGCACCATGATTTTGTCAATGGTTGCCACTATGCACATGAAGCAATGATCGCCCAACACATTAATAATTATGCTCTGAAAGTAGCAGGCACGTTTTTGTGGCCAAATGACATCATACGTAATTGAAAAATACCCTGGTTGGTATGAATGGCCATTAGCCACTCTTGACCTCCCAATACTCAGATCTGATGGAAGGTTTACACCAGGTCAATATTGTAAATACCTGGGATTTAGCCTTTTCTTAGATGATGGTTTTCTCAAGGGGGAGCAGATAAGGATTGTGCATGTTGATGTTATTCACATAGCCATACTCTACACATGAGCACAATGTACATTAGCCTTCTAAAAAAACAATGAGGAAGCTTTGGGAGAGGATTTCCATATGATCCACCCTTTTGTGAGCATCTCATTTAACCACACCTCCAAGGCCTTATCTCCTTGCTCTGTATAAGAGTACAGAGGACAGGTGATATTGATTACATCTACTCGAGCAAAAGACCAGATCATATTTGGAGTGAAAGGTGAGACAGTTGGCCTTCTCCATATCACAAATGTACTTGTACTGCATCAAGCTAGAAGGGAAATATGACGGAAACTCAGTTGGGGAGGAAATTGAAACAATTGACCTCACTGCTCCTTCAGGGGAAAAGGTTTTGATAAGTGGGAATTCGCCTATGAATGGATTCACAAAGACAAAAAGTTGGGTTCCTGGTTAATTTCTAACCTTTTGACACCCCACCAACCAACCTCAAGTATAACAGGAAAAACAAATCCAGCACAGTAGTAAACTAGTCACAAAAACTAAACGCATTTACTGAGATATACATTTCATCTCACTATAAATCAAGTCGTTGAGGCTGACAATTTATTCAATATAGAGGGCCCTGCATCAAGATCTAGGTTAAATACTGAGTGACCTGCAAGCCCACAAAGTTTCAAGCTGCTTTGTATCCAAGAGAGACTCAACGGATACCACGTTGGATCCCAACTGAATTTTAAAAAGGTAACAAAAAGTAGACATGATTTTGTTTGTTAAAAACTTCATGAGACATGACTGATGAGGAAGTTATAATCACTTGCCTATCTAACAGTCAACCTTGAGGGGAGAAACCACGGTTCCAGCCACCTAAACAACTTCAACTTCCAGCTGTTGTTCTTCAGACAACAATGGCACCAAAAGGCTCACCAACATTTGATACCTGGAGCATCTTAATGTATGAAAGAATACCATCGCCAGAACACAAACCAGTGGGCCAAAAGAATTAAAGGTTGTAGCAGGGACAAACAACACCCACACTTATGACCCATCCAAGTTGGACAGGGCATGGAGAGAAAGACTGAGACCTTTTACACTTGATACAGGATTATACCCCACCGTTGTTTGGGTCAAGAGACTTTCTTTAGCCATGACATAAAAACTATGATCTAAAGAATAGGCTACCCTTCCAACAACTGCCAAATTGACCAAAGATTAGACTTCTGTCCATAAGACAAACCCAACGAAGCACCCCACTTATAGAGAAGGGTTGAGAAGGATAAGAATTTAGGTCACCTCATCATGTCTTGGAGTGTGCTGAAAGTAAAAAACTGGGATGGAATTCAGAATAGGTTAATACATAAAGCAACAGCCATATTGCCTCTGGTACAGCCACCCATAATTTGGAATGCAAGGAGAATAGGGCAACCATGAGCACATGCCAGGATACCCAAAAATTGTAAATCATATTACTAAATGTCTGGCAGACTTTTTAAAACCACAAATAAAATCTTGATACTTTTAATTTTTTTTGAGAACTTAAAAATGGAAAGGGAAAATATGGAGCGCAGCAGTACATGTTGAGGACTGCTACCTTATATGCTCACTGAATGGGGAACTGGGACTAAGTGTACTGCTGTCAGAAATATCTTTGTGATTTGGTCATAGAAAAGTTGACCCTCTATATAAACTATGATTACTGATTTTAGATCCAACGTACCTGGTCAGATTAGTACTGGATTTGCTTGTGATAATATTCATTTCACCACAATTAGCTTGGCGCAATAATTACATCTCATCCAGTGGACATCAGGTTGCACCCATGTCCAGGCCAAATATGGGAAATTTCATCAAGTAGGAAAGGGGTTTTTTTCGCGCTAGTACCTGTTGGGGTCAGGCTTGTTTTTACTAACAATGGCAGGGAGCAGAAGAAGGTTTATCTGAGCACAAGGATGACTTGGTCAATTTAATTTTACCAGTTACCAAAATAAGTTTTGAGTAGCTTAATTTGAACCAATGGAGGGACCCACTTGGAAAAAGTGTTGCAAACATTCCACTGGCGATGGCTTCTAACCACCGCCACCTCCTGAAACACCTCCTGAATTCTCTGAAATAATTCCTGGGTGGTGAACAGAGGTGAAAGAGGTGCAATTTCTATGGGGTACACCATAACCCACCTCTTATCTACCACATGGGCCGAATCTCCCAGGGTGATGAGTGGGATGGCCGCCAGCTATGCCCTTTCTTAGGCTTTGAAATGGGAATTATTCCTAAGAAAGTTATAGCGTTGTTCAACAAGGCTTACATTCTGATCTCTAAAAAATGAGGTACAAACTTACTAAGTGCAAAGTTAAACAGGATATAAAGAACTATAGAGAATTGATTTTATTATCTTATTTATCTATTGTACTATTTAATAAAAGATGATGGTTAGTTATGGTGTTAAATTGTTGTTTATCAAAAACAAGGTCGGGGTATTAAGAGAATTTAAAAATAGCTTCACAAACCGCAATGGAATTGAAATATAAAAAAATTAAAAACCATGCATTTCTGGAAGCTTTACCTGTAAAATTTTTGTGAATAATAGTACTAGTTATAGGTCAATTATATAAGTTAACGAACTATAATCATATAATTTAATTCAACCTGAATTATCACACATGATAAGCTATGATTTTTGTAGAACATGGTAGTGAAACTCCTATTTGTATCTATTTATCTATTGCAACATGAAGTTTTTTGAGTGGACTATGAGTACATTGATACCACCTCAATGGGTAACACCCAATCACAAAGATATTGTATTATAAATCTTGACAACTTTTTTTATGAGTTGATAGTAAGCGCCTTTGAAATGAGGCATTTTAGTTTAAACTAGAGTTTCAATAATGAATCTATAAAAATTGGCAAAAACATTCCCTTAATTAAGTTCTAAAGTGGGACATGAAGATAAACTTGACCAAGAGCCATATAGTTGTCAAAGGGTCAGAGAGTACATCACTGGGTGGTATGGTTTACTTTATACCAAAAAACCTCTTCTAGATAGATCACCCGCTAAGACCTTGATAGTAAGAATCTAGTAAGAGGGGTCTAAGAGCCTGGATGGGTGATACAACAACCTTGACCAAGGCACCAGATATAAAAAACTTTCAATAAGACTAAGTCCATATGATAATGGTGTCTAAGTAGAATAAACTATAATAATGCTAGGATACTCCATGTCAGCTTTTGATGGAAATTTAACCAGATTATGCTTTTTCCAATATGTTTGATAAAAGTGGATTGGTGGGGATAATCCCTGATATTGTTTACTAGTATTAATGTTTGTAAGCTTCTTAAGGAGGGAGTTCTAAGTTAGTATTCAAGATTAATTTGATGATTAATACTTACTTATTTGTCAGGAATGATAACCAATAGTTTACCATAAAGGGGCAGGATTACCTAGATAGAAAAAAAAGTTGAAGGAAGTTCGAACCATTGGCATGCTGAAGCTGCAGGTTGATGTTTGAAAAATAATTCCTCAGCAACAAATGCTGACGATTCTAATAGGAGGGCACTAAGATGCAAAAAGACTATATGTATGGGATTACTTTCCTAATAAAAATATCTTGTTCTCAGTATGCTAGCTTTTACTAATAATTAGTTTTTAGTTGATTTAGGGGCTGAAGTGCTTAGATATTTTAAGTAAACAACGATCAAGTGTCAACTGAACCATTATCAGCTTAGATTCTTGTTCCCTGTCATCATACAGGGAAATTGTATTAAGTTAAGAATACCCACGTGAACCTGTGCAGTGACCACTTTTTCAATATCTTGGAACTCTCTTGGCTGTCCATACGTTATCTATATAATCTAAAAACTGATCTCATAGCTGGGTAGATAGATCCATCCTACAAGTTACAGATGTTAACCTCAACCAGTCACAGTGAAAATGTTACTAGATCATGGCCATTATTTTTTAAGGTGCTGAGAGCATGAATATAAAATTTAATATATGTTATTCTAAAAGATCATCTTAATAAAGAGATAAAATGGCGTTTGGGGCCATTTTTGAAATGAGATTAATCAGATGCGCCTCTTATAAAACCTAATCTTTTTAAATCATAATTGAGAGCTTTCTAAAAAAGTGTAACAGTTAGATCAACCCAAAGGACCAATTACTATTTGACAATGAAATCCATGATGAAAGAGTGTTGCCTTTATTGATTTGAAGTTTAGATTTATTTCACCCCTATTAATAATTTTCCCACTTAAGTTGTGGGTTGTATCTAACTAATTCAAGATGTGGATTTTAGCACTTCAATTTGACAGGGTCAGATGAAGAAGTTTGTTTTGAAGCGGCTTATAAGTTAAATATGTTTTAATATTATAAGGCAAGGGGTCAAGACTGTTGGATTGTCTATTCTTGTGATATCACTTCCAGCAAATTTTTCCTTTACCATAGAAAACAAAATAACTAATTGTAAGAATTGATTTATCCTTTATCTGAAGCTCTTATTATATACAAGTTCTCAAAAGAATGACGTTTAGGGTGTCCTCTCATGGACTGTTGATTGGTATCTTCCATATTTTCAGGGATGGGTGGAGAACAGGATGATTCAATCCTGTTCATTATTATTTTCTTCTGTTTTCCAGAGTTACTTCTTTGGCCTCTCCAATTCTTGCAATTAAGAAGATTCCCAATCTTCGTCCTTCACCTTGCTCTCAGATTGTACCTTTGTAAGTATCTTCTGAGTCAATGTGCCAAAGGTTATACCAATATTTAAAGATGAGAAAATTTGTTGCAATTTGATTTTGACTTTAGACAACTCATCACCATTTTATCTTCCAAGGTCTGACAATGCCCCTTCAAAACCCTGTATGAGGGATACATAGTATATCTAAATTGTCCGCGTAGTAAATTAACCACCAATCCTCAGGAAATATAAATAAATGAGTATCTATATCCTCATTTATTCAAAACTTTGTAGGTATAAGATCATAAGGTAGCAATATCATTTTGTTATTCAGCCAGGGTAATGGAGATGGAATGGTAATAAATCTCCTGGCTAGTATATAGCCAGGGATGGCCAGCCTAAGTTACTTTGGTTAGTTTATCTTTTGATATTAACAAATAATTCCTGTAAAATTATTGTATCTAATTTATCTGCTGGGGCGCCTAGAATTATAAAATTTTCTGGAGTGCTAGATGTTAATATAAGCTATACTAGCTTGTAAGATAGATTCTCAACTATAGAGTTTATGAAATGGGGACATTTTCATCACTTGATGATAACTAACCCAGTATGAAAGTGATGCATTTATTAGAAATGATATTACATATGGGATCAGTGAAAGCTTTTTTTCTGAATACATAAGAGATGTTTTATAGCCTCTTTTGAAGGCTCCATTAGTAGAAAAGTTCTAGAGGGTATGAAATCTTCGACTTATTTCAAAAAGGATACAATTTTTACTAGTTCTGTAAAATTCAAACCTTTATCTGAGAGGAGAGTGTCTATATCTTTTTATAGGAAAACCATTACTGAAAGCGCAGCGCTTGCACACAAGATGGTGCCTAAGATTTATTGCTTACTAAAGAAATATAGGATACCTCCCTAAGAATGTATACATAGAGTTTAACATAAAGTAGCATAGCATAAAATAAATATATAAATAAAACCAAGGTCCTTTATTGTAAGTGAGATGACCAACAGAGAGGTTGGTCAAGGCAAAACTAATTTAAGGGTAAATGAGGATTCAACCTCAACCCATAATTTGGGCTTAAAAACGGCTTTAGCCAATAGCATGAGGTCCCCCACTCATAGTAGCTTATTATCTCTTGTAAGCACAAATTTTGAATCTTGACTTTAATAAAACGCGTATTATTCATGATACTATATCTTGTAAACAAAAAATATCTGTCTGGAAATTATTGTAAAAAACCATCATCATTTAAAATTTAAAGAGTAATCTTTCACCTGTTGCTGTAAATTCTGGCTCCTCATCACGCGATTCCTAGGGTGAACTTGGGACTGCTTGACCCTACCCCAACGTTTATTAACTGTAAATCTAAGAACAAAGAGAGCGAACAACTTGAATCCTCTGGCCTGGTCCATATACTCTTTATCCCTGTAATCCACTCCCACACGCATGTCATTTAACCAAGACATTATCTGACAATAGTACTCCAGGACTACTATGTTGCATGAAAATGTGTCAAGATAAGAACAACTAGAGGCTTAAAAAGTGTTTTTTGAGACTGATATGACATCGATCCAATTAGTGATCTACAGCCAACAATATATATTAATGACCAGTACGCTTTTGTTAGCAGTCCAATATAATCAAAGCTTACACTATAGAAGGAAGCTAAAAGAGTGACCACCTGATGTTGAAAATTTAATTTATACTTATCTACATGTCAACAGGTAAAGTTTACAATAAAGCGTCCTTTTTAAAGTCTTTTATGCCACCCAAAAGTATCAAGACTTTAACCATTGGTGAGTTTTTGCACCGCCCTATGAACAGGCTTTAGTATGCCCTTATAGAAGTATTTTTTGACCAGAGGGTCAGACATAAGATAGCATCTGTAAGGCGTAATTGGAGCCCAAATTCGCTTTGGAGAGCATTTCACAGTTTGCAGAAACCATCTGAGGCTTCAAGTAACAAGAAGGATGATGGCTCCAATGCCCTCTATCCAGTGAGAAGTTTGCTGTTTTAGTAAAAGAATTTTAGCCACTGCGCACGCCCTATTGCTCAAAATTCTTCAATTAAAGAAAAAAAACTTAAAATTTTGGAAGGTGAATAGTTTTGCTAAAAATTATGAAAGGTGTAGAGAACAAAATAGGTCAGTACCCTCTCAAGTTAGGGCACTGGATTTATAAATGTAATGGACATTGACAAGTGGCTGAAATGTTCTTGTGTTACCCCAAACTGAGGTATCTTCTCCAGTTGTGGTAAATTCTTAAGCTGCTGCATGATAAATGGTTGGAATGTAAATTATCATATATTTTGGGTTGGGAATGTGATAGGGCATGCTATGATTGGCTGCTCTTTAATTAAGCCATCTGAAATGCTATTAAAATTTCCCAAATAGAGAAACACCCCAACCATGGCAGCTCAACATATGATTGACATAAGAAAATTAACAAAGGAATATTGATGAATTTTTAAATGGAGAGCCAAAATTGGTAGGCAAGAATTTGGAATTCATGACAAAAACAAAGAATCATACTATAAGTAAAGTAAAAGGAAATCAAAATTTTGGGAATGGGAAAATTTCAGGAGAAGGTTGAAGTATAGAAGAATTTGCTTGGAGTAATATCTGCCATTTTGGCAAAGTAGGTGGATAATTTATCTGCATAAGAGCCTAATCCCCTCAACATAAAAACCGCTAGGCAGTGTGAGAATGGGGGCAGAATTATAAGAAAAAGGTAGTAGGCACTTGAAAGCCCAACATTGCCCTTTCATTTTTGGCCAAACTTCCAACAAGTTTATTCTGCCAAGACACCATCAGCATGGGGTAAAAACCTTTTAGAAGGGGTAAAGTGATGTCATAATGATGTGACGGTTAGGAAAGGAATGAAAGAGAAAGTTACCCTTTCCTGAGAATCATATGAGAAACTGGATGTTTCTGCGCATGCTGCGGACATTGGGGGATGTAGGTTAAAACTATTTGGGGAAAGGAAGCCAAGCAAAGGCCAGGATGCCACTCAAAAAGAATCTATTTTGGGAAGATTTTTGGCAGCCTAACATCAGGTGACACACCCAAAGCAACCAGCAACCTCCCAGGGAGAGTACAAGGTGCTGAAATTGGCAGGAATAAACTCCACCATGGGTAAGCAAGTACTCCACCATCTAATATAGAGGAACATCTGGAAGCAACTGGAGCTCAAGTTATTAAACCATGAAGTGTACAGCCTCACAAACAGAACCAATTCATGAAGAGCAATGGATCATGATAAGGTGGCAAGAACTGTGCATGGAGACATGCAGGCCAATTGATAGACTCACATACATGAAAAAGGGTCTTGGTGAACAGGAATGGTGACAAGGGGAGGTTTACGCTGCACTACAGCAGAAAAGTAAAAGGAAACTAGCCTATTATATAAGGCACTGGGAGCCCAAGCTTACTTTGGAGAGCACTCCACAGTTCACAAGGAACCACCTGAGGCTCCAAGCAACAAGAAGGATGATGGCTATAATGCCCTCTATTCAGTGAGAGGTTCACCATTACAGAGAAAGCATTTTAGCCACTGCGCACACCATGTTGCTTGAAATGTATATATTATAAGAAGGAAAAACTCAAAAAGTTGGAAGGAAAATTGTTTTATTAAAAATAATGAGAAGGTGAGAGAACAACATAGTCCAGTACCATCCCAAGGGAGGACATTGGACTTATAAAAAGGTTTAAAAATGACAGGTGGGTGCACTGTTCTTGTGCTACCTCAACCTGTGTTATCTCCTTCAGTTGTGAGTATTCTCAAGATTGTGCATTGGAAAGGGTCAGAATCAGAAATCATCATGAGATTTAGGTTGGGATTTGTATTGACTTTTCAAGATTGGCTGCTCCTTGTTTAAGATCTTCATTTTTTTTAAAATTTTCAAATTGAGATGCACTCCACCTGCGGCGCCCCAATATTCAATTGGCATATAAAAATTGACAGAGGAAAATCAGTGAAATTCATAAATAGTGAGCTGAAATCAGCAGGTGATAAACTATAATATATGGCAAAAACTGAAAATAATACCATGAATTAAGGTAAATAAAAATTTTGTATTTTAGAGAATGGGAAAATTATGGAGTAAAGGGTAGCGTTATAGAAAATATTAATTGGAGTAAAATATGCCATTTTGGCGGAGTAGCTGGGGGATTTCTCTGCATAAGATTCTGATACCCTCAACGTACAAACCGTTAGGAAGTGTAGGAATGGGGCAGCACTACAAGAAAAAGTATATTAAGAACTGGAAAGCCTAACAACACCTTTTAAGCAATATATAACATACCTTAAAAATTTATGTATTGCTGACCTACTCTTGAGTTCAGTTTGTATCTTAAGAGTTTCCATATTGCTTAGATGAGACAAATAATAAAGTTGTATATCCAAGCTTTTTAAGATGTCAGTACTATCAATAAAGTAAACTGAAATGACCATCCATTTTTCTATTAATGGCACCATAGTCTAAAAGCGGCTGATGCACAGGTTTATGAGGTTTTTGTTAAATATAATTGATTCACAGTTTGAGATAAGAAGCGTAATTTGAGTCAAGAATGTTTCACAATTATTATAGCAATCTTTGATTAGATATTTATGAAATCATTGAATAATTTTTTGATTAGATAAAAAAAGAAACTTTAGATGAAACAAAAACCAAGGAATCTATCAGGGATTAGGGTACATATAGATGGTCAGAGACAATATGTTACACAACTATCAATTATATCTGGCATCAGTTTAAGATGGTTATAATCAAGTAATTGACATACAACATTTTGTTATGCTACTGAGTCAAAGCTCTATTTCTAAAATTTAAAAGTTGTGGCAATTGCATCTAGAAGTTTTGTTAAGAAAATGTTATATGTAATTTGACTCAATATCTTCTGAAATATAGTCATCTAAATAGCTATAGAAATTAATCAATAGATTAACATAGGAGCTAATTTGGAACTTCCCATTTTAGAGTCATAAAACATCAAAACTAGTTAACTTAAAATTGGCACCCGTGTTCAATTAATAAAATGCTAGTTTTGGAGCATAATTGAATAAAAGCAAAACTAGGTAGAAATTCTAACAACAAGGCTTATATAAAAATTAAGAAGTCATAATCATATAAATCTAAGACCATATATCTAGGTTCACAGTCAGGATCTAACATCTGCTTTAATTAGTATATAGAAGAATGATTTGTTATCATGATGAAATGCATTTCATATAAGAAGGCTAAAAAAGTTTAATATAATAAGGACTACTAATGGCAAATAGCTTGGTAACGCTGCAGTTCCTTTTCATATAGTTAGCATATTACTGAAATAGGCAATCCGGTGGTCTACTTGGCTATCATCAATTTGTGCCAAAATTGCGCCAAAAGCAACACTACTTGCATCAATTAACAAGATAGAATGCTTTTTAAACTTTTGATGATTTTTATAAAGATGTCTTGATAAAGCTATATTCATGGCATTGAGGGGACTGCTGTTGTTTCATATTTCATTGAAAAGACGCGTTTTTTTGTAAAAAATGAATAAAAAGAATTAGCAATCTTTTTTAATTATGATGAATTGGCAGTAGTACCCACCATTCTTGAAAATCTGAATAACCCTTTAAGCTCTTTGGTGGGGGCATCTTGTGTGTAGCTGCTATTTCATCAAGGAGTGGTAGAACTTCTTCCTTTGTTGCATTATGGACTAAAGTATTCAATACTTGTTTGAAAAAGTATAATTATAAGCTTAAAATTAAATAGGCTGATATAGTTACTAAAAACATGTCATAAGTGGTCAATATGAGAGTTAAAAGTTTGAGTGAATACGTTATTTTTGTCCAGATATACTATCACAAAAGACATCTACAGGTCATCAACAATGCTTTACATGGCTTGCTGAAAGGTATAAGGGGCATTGCACATGCCTTGCGACATTTGTGTGATTTTAATAATCCTACTTTAGCTATTAACACATATTTGCCTAATCTTTGCGGCCAGCTTTTTATGCCAGTAGCCAATGGCCAAATCATCACTGAAAGTATATTGTGAGCCTACTAACTCTGGGGAAGTTATTAAATTATGATAAACGATAACTGCCCTTCTATGTGACTGAGTTTAACTTGAGATAATCCATAATAACCTGATGGTTCCATATTTTTTTCTCATTAAAAGCATAGGTGAGGCCCATGAGCTTTGAGAAGGGTTTATTTAGCTGTCATTAAGGAGCTGTGTAAATTCTATCACTATCTTTACCTCTTACACCTTAAGTCTATGATATAACTTTATTTGTAAAAATTATGTCCCCAATTCAAATCAATGTGTCATCCTGTTCATATTTATAAAGTCATATGATTCAGAGGAGAATATGACGGGATACTCTTCAGTACTTTGCACTGTCTCTTTCTGAGTGTCAGTAAGGTCAGCCCAGCTATGTTCATTTGTAGCTTTTATAAGGAATTATACAATCTGAAGTTGTGTAAAGTGCTAAAATTATAAAAACTAAGAACAGCATTTATGGATAATAATCATACATAAACTATAGAATCCTTTTTACCATTGAGACACAGTTAGGGGGTAAATTTCCTAACACGATAGAAATAGTTCCAGAATATGCTGGATTCAGTACTCTTGAGCATGACAAAAACTTAATAATGAAAAGATTATCTACCCTTGAATTTTATTATACAGATGGAATATGTATTTGGAAACATGTGTAAGCCTTGAGGAACTACCCTTGCAGATTATATAGGAGGAATTCCCATTTAAAACCAAGAAGGGGCATGAGCTGGCGGATGTCCCTCTTTTCACCCTGGATGATTTGGCCCATGTGTTAAAATGAGATGTGAGTAATGATGTATCCCCTAAAAATCGTTCCACTTCATCCTCTGCTCACTACCCCAAGGATTAATGCATAAAATTCAGGAGGGGTGTCAGGAGGAGGTGGTGGTCAGAGGCCACTGCCAGCGAAAATTTCACAAAAATTTCCTGCAAGAGTTTCCCTCCACAGGATTAATTCTGCTAGCTAAGATAGATTGGTAACCAGAAAGTTTAACTGGTTGAGTCACTTTTGGGCTCAGAAATTCCCATAAACCATTTGTCTATGACGTCAGTAAAAGAAAGCTTATCCCAACATGTACAATTGTGACAAACCCTTTTACTACTCAATAAAACTGACCACATGTGGCCTGTATGTGGGCTTAACCTGCTGTCAGCCAGAAGATTTGTTGTCATTGTGTCAAGCGCGACTGTGGCAGAATGAATATTTTTGCTAGTGATTTAATACAAATCTGACTGGGCAGGTCAAATCTGAATTGATATAGACAATTGTTTGGAGTGTTGATATGCTGTGAACAAATTGTGAAATTCAATGACAGTAGAGCGCTTAATCCCAGTTACCCATTCAGTGAGCATATAGAGCAGAAGTCCCCAACAGGTATCATTGTAACTCCATCTTTTCCTTTTCACTTTTTAGTTTGAAGAAGAAAATTCTAAAAATCCAATTATAATTGTAAGCTCTATAAGTCCACCAGACATTTAGTGGATATGATTTCCAATTTTAGAGATTTTTGCTAGTAGTAACAATTGCCCTATTCCTTTTGCACCCCTCAATATGGATGGCTGTACATGAGGTATTTTGGCTGGTGTTTAAAGTAAATTATTATAAGTACCAGCGCAGTCTTATTACTTGCACGCTCCATAACAACATGTTGAAATCATGACCTTTTACTAAAAGGTACTTTATTTATAAGAGCCATAAAAAACCATCTATTCCTTTGCATTGTTATCTACAAGCAGCATATTCAACATTGTACTAGAATGTGGTATTCTATCAAGTGACTCGTTTGTTATCCTCTATGAAACATATCCTCTTATTTAATCTCCTTCTTTTTCAATGGGGTGCTAAAAGTTCAAGTAGAACGTGGTAAATGTAAGTCTTGGGCAGGAACCCCTCTATCTGAATCAGGACTAATTCCCATTCCGCTAAAAAAGGGGCAGAAGCTAGCACCCATACCCCTCACCACCCAGGGCGATTTGGCCCATGTGGTGGATGAAAGGTGAGTCACAGAGTACCCCCAGAGAGCTGCGGTTTCCCCTCAAGGGCTATATTCCACTGAGCTGGTGGAAAATATTGGGAGGGTTTACTGGAGGTGGAAAAATTGTTCAAATCACCATAAACCTGCTGAGATCCTGCTATTGCATCCTAACTTTACCCATCCTCAACAGTTATGGGAGTGGTTAACCACAACCCCACAAATTGGGCTCAGCCCTATGTTCTTGGCCCTGGGCGCTATCTGCCAATTGGCTAAAACATTGCCAACAGCGCAAAATGCATGCACGTGACAAAAGATTTATTTGAAGCAATGAGCTTAATATGAATTCAGACGATAGGGAAGGATCAAAGTCAATTGCAAAATAGGTCCAGGGACCCATCAAAGTGTTTGTTTTGAATTTATTCCCATCAGTAGTTGCACATGAACTTCAATTTTCCCTTGTGAGCTTTTGGAAGCAGTCCACAACAGAACCACTGTCACTCCATTTTCCAATTGACCAACACATATTTAGAATTAAATCTATAAAAAAACAAAAACAAACCTATATTTTGGACTTCAACGATTATCTAATACAAAGTGAGATATTTCCGCTTTTAAGCACCCCTGGCTGGTCTTCATGGCCGGTATGCTAACTTTTAACAAGTCATTTTGGACAGCTGTGCCTTCGGCATTCTGGCTTTGGTTTTGGGTGTTAACTCACCCAGAGTTCCAAGCCGGTCTAAGTTTTATTATCAGCATGCTCCATGACATAATGCAGCGACCCATAACTTTCCCTCTCCATCCCACCTTTTTAGTAATGTGTCACATGGGTTTGACCAAAGAAGCACCAAACACATTCCAGTTGGCTGAGTCCAGCTCTATCCTGGCCCAAGTGGTCAAGACGTTCAGGATCTGCACGTGTGCTTGATGTTGCCTGCTAATGACACCAGAGAGAGCAAAACAAGTTCAGATCAGATTTCCCCTCCTTCCATTGGTTACTACCATTAAACCTTTGCACTTGCATGTTACACTGGAGGTGACAATTTAAGTTGACACCTAACAACTTTAAAAAATAAATCAAGTGCAAAGGGTTAACTCAGCAATAACAAAAATGCTCACCTACAAGCAAGAACATTCTTACTACAGTTACCAGCGTAAATTCATCTTGGTGCACACCAGGGGTCATTTAAAGCCCTGGTAGACACAAGGGCGGCAGGAAATTTCATGAGTTTGAAGTTGGTACATTAGTTGGAATTGGACTTATAGGTAAGCCCAGAGGTGCTGGTTGCATCTTTTTTCTGTACAGTCATCTTACAAGGTGCATCACCCGGTATCATTCTGAGTTGGCAGTTTAAATTCTGCGATTATTTTCTAGCCATGTCTGGACTGGTGTTCCCAGTTATCATTGGTGTGAGTTGGTGGAGACGCCAACAGGTGAAGTTAAACTGGATTTAAAAACATATTACTCTTTGAAAATGCTTAAGGTGGGGGTGAGCTATCACTTCTTGACATCTTAGAAAAAGCTTGGAGCAGAGGTATCATTTTTACACTCATTACACCCACGGGCTTGCCTCCTGATTTTCCCCCATCCCTGATAGCGTATAATGGGAGTTTTGATTGGAGAAAGCTATGCAACTTCCACCACAATTAAAGTATGACTTTAAGCTATATACAACGGTCAAAGTGGTTAACATCAATTGTCCATTATACCCCCATATGGCAGATGAAACTGCAGCCTTGGATGTGTTAATTGACGACATGCTCATGGAGGGGTGGCTCAACAAGGAGATATCCTCAATCGTCTCCCCCATTGTGTTTACAAAGAAAGCTGATGGTACAATGCGCCCTTGTGTGGATTACAGTCACTTCAAAATAACAGTCCACGACCCCTAACCACTTCCACTGGAACAAACAATTGCCTAAGAAATTGAAAAGTTGAGAGTAAATTGAAAATTACTTTTTAAAATTTTTTTAAATAAATATGGGTAGCTGAAAATTAGGAATATCTTACCGCTATTTCTATGAGTTGGGGTATATTTCAATTCCACATAATGCTCTCCAATTATTAAAATGCGCCTGCCGCATTCCACTGTATGATTGATGATGTGCTGGGTATCCTGTGTAACATGTGCGCCGTGGCTTACATCAATGACATCCTCATTCACTCCTCAACCCCCAAACAGCATGCTATAGATCTGGAGGCCTTTCTTGCCGCTCTGCACAAGGCAGGTCTATCTGTGAAGCCTTCTAAGTTCAAGTTCTTCCACAATGAGTTTACTTTATTGGGTAACCTGGTATTAAAAGATGGTTACACTAGACCGCCTTGTAAACTCAAGGCCATCCTCAAGTGCCTTACCCAACAACACAGAAGAAAATTTATGGAGCTTCTTGGGCACCATCATCTTCTTGAAAAAAAATTCTCTTACGCCCTCTCACAGCTGGTTGCGCTGCTGCACCCCATCACCATCAAGAACTTCTCATTACGTTGGACCTCAGCAGCTATCAGGCATTTGACGCTATCAAATGGGTATCAAGTCGCCACCTGTGCTCAAGCATACCAACGCAGACAAACCCTGTATTGTCACATTTGACACCTCTTCTACCGCAGTGGAAGCAGTTTTGTTGCAGGAACATGAAAGCGTTGAGCATCCTGTAACATATTTTTCTTGTAAATTTACATCCACAGAGCAGAACTGGGATATTTATGACAAGGAGCTGGTGGCTATTCCATGGGTGCTAACCATTGGCGGCACTTCCTGCAGGGCACTTTGCATGAGGTGACAGTGCAGAAGGACCATCAAGCCCTCATGTAATTTCGCAAACTGCAGAAGTTAACACACCTTCAAACCTAAATGAACCATGAACTATGCAGTTTAAAATTTCAAAAATGAATTTGTAAAGGGATTTATGAACGTACTCCCCAATTTCCTGAGTCACAACCCCGCCATATGTACCACTGAGGCAGAGGAGCAAGAACTCAACACAGTGATTCCGCTAATACAAATTTTATTTATCTCCCCACCTAAAGTTTTTTCAGCAAAACTGGACCTGACCGCCACACTGTCTGCTTGAGTTTTGACCCACCAGATGACTTTCCCTGACATCTTGGAGTTGTCAGTGTAGCTTAAAAATCTAGTGCACAAGCGTTCCCATTACTTGATGGGCACAGAAGGAATTCTGTTTTGGTCTTGGTTGTGATTTCTCATCAGCTTTGCAACAAAGTGATTCAATTCCACCACAACCTCCATTGGTTGGCAACCCTGGTGTGAAAAATTGCCTTGATTTGGTAAAACGCATTTACAATTTGCCTGATTTTCAAAAGACATATCTGCGTGTATTGTAAACTGCATTACTCACGAATGTGCTATATTGGACCACTATGGATGAAACTGTCTTCTTCAACCACTGCAACAGGCTGAGGGGCCATGTAAGTCAGTGTCTGTTGTTTTCATAGTTGAGCTCCCTACCTAAAATGGCCACAATGAAATAATGGTCTTGGTTGAAAATTTACTAAATTTGCTTTGTATATCTCCTGCCTTTCTTTTATAACCTCTGAGGAAAAAGCTCATATTTACATCCGCCACATCCTTTCTATGTTTGTATTACCCCAGGAGATCATTAGCGATAGGGGTCCACAGTTTACAGCACGCTTTTGGATAGACCTTTTGACCATCTTAAAAATTCAACCATGACATTTAAAAGCGTACCATCCACAATCAGAATGCCAGATGAAGCAAGTTAAAATCATGGAGCAGTACCTCTGGTGTTACGCTACCGCTGAACAGGACAATTGTGCAGATGATCTTCCATTGGCCTGGTTTTCTAATAATGCCTCACACGCCTCCACAGGGACAAACCATATGAAGCAACGTTGAGGTACAGCCCTTCCCTTTTCGACTGGACCCTGTCTTTGTCCAGAGGTTCTCGTGGCAGTGGAGCATGCTCAGCAAATCTGAATCACTCAGTCCCTGATCTGCTAGTAACTCACCAAAGTGATTGCTGACTATAAACGATCTGCTAACCATAAGCGCCTGCCCACCCCCAATTTTAGGGTGGGTTCACATGTAATGTTTGGCACCTGCCTCTTGCGCATCAAGGTCCCCTCATGGAACTTTTCAAGTTAGTGCTCAGGACCTCATTAAGATGTTGAAGATCTGGGTAATGGCTTGTTCTGCTTAGGACTCCCTCCACACTGGAAACAGAATACAGTCTTCCACACCTCCCAAATATCACCCTTTTCCAGTATCCCACCCGCTGACCCTGAGCCTGTTGTTTAGGAGGAGTTTGCTGAACTGGAGGTGGAGGGAAATTTTTTGCTTTTTCCCAGTCCCACCACTTGTTTCAGTATCTGGTGGCTTTGAAGGGCTTCCCTACCTATAAAAATAGTTGGCCAGTGCTCATAATTGCGCCATTTGTTAGGATTTAGTGCAAGAGTTCCATGTGGCGCACCTGGAAGTTTTCGTCCTCCCCTAAGGTCGCTGCAATCATGGACATCAAACTTCTCGAGGCCAACAAGAATACTGCTCTGACTCAGTTCCCTGGTGGTGGTGCCACACCCCTTCCTAAAGAGAAGAGTAATGTAAGCCTTGGGTAAGAACCCCTTCATCTAGATAGGATTAATTCCTGTTATGCTCAAAAAAAGGAAGAAGCTGGCAATTATGCCCCTCACCACCCAGGGCGATTTGGCCCATGTGGTGGATGAGAGGTGGTTTATGGCATACTCCCTGAGGGTTGCAACTTCCTCCTCCAGTGCTATCTTCCACTGAGCTGGTAGAAAGTATTTGAAGAGTTTTTTGGGAGGTGGCAAAATTTTGTTAAACACCCCAAACATGACGAGATTTTGCCATTGCATTTAAACTGTCCCCATCCTCAAATGGCATGAGAGAGGTCAACATCTTCCCCACTAACTGGGCTCAGCCCTTTGTGGATTGACCCTGGGCGCTACCTGCTGACTGGCCAAAACATTGCTGACAGCGCAAAATGCATTTTCGCAACAAAAATTAATTCTAAGTGATGAGCCAAAAATGAATTTGGCTGATTGGGCCAGATAAAAGTCAGTTGTAAAATCGGTTCAGGGACCCAATACAACAGTTTGTTTTGAATTTATTCCCTTCAGTAGTTTCACATGAAATGCAAATTTCCCAGCGAGCTTTTGGAAGCAGTCCACAACAGGTACTATTGTTACTCCATTTATAATTTTCCTCATCTTATAAGTAAAATCATTTTTTTTAAAAATAAAACCAATTCATAATTATGGTCTTCAACAATTATTTTTTAATACAAAGTAAAATATTTCCACATTTAAGTACACCCTGACTGATTTCATGGCCAGTATGCTAAGTTTTAACAAGTTTTCTTGGACGGCTGTGCCTGCGGCATTCTGACTTGGGTTTTGGGTGGTAACTCACCTGGAGTTCCAGGCCATCTAAACATTACTATCAGCACGCTCCATGACATAAACTCTTAGAGATCGGAAAATTTGGATATATTATAATCCCCAGATATTCACATAGGAACTCAGTCACTGGTGTTGAATTGTGACTTGAAGTTTCTAGAGCCACAGATGGAACAGAAAGAGAAAAATTAATTGTCAAGGGGACAATCAATAGGCACCAAGAGATTTAATGAAGTAGGGTATAGACTTCTATAATTAGCATTGTACTGGAAGTCTGTAAACTTTAATTTGTTTCACAGATATAGACATATTGAAATATATGTGAGAGACAGTATCACTAATTTAAAAAATTTCTACCCTAAAAAAATCTTACTTCAATCTTAGTTGTGTAATCCTCAAATTGCAACAGTAGCGTCAAAAAGGAAGATAAAGGATTAATTTGAGAATAATATTAGGTTAAATCAAATAATTTTTTTGGTGGTTATATCATCACAGTCACTCAATTGGAAGGCATCAGTAATGGTAACCTGAGTAGAAGATTGCTGAGGCTTAATCTGGATGTTAACACGAAAAACCTTCTCCTTCATTATTGAAAAGGGCTTCCTTAATTTGTCATCAATTCTATTATATCATCCTTTGTGTATGTTACAACATCCTCTTCACCAATTACACAAAAGACTTCTCTTGCTTCATCCCTTTTTCTCAAGAGCGTGGGATGGGGGTGTCATGGGGGAGCACAACTTGATTTAGGGGACTTTTTGAGTAGGCTATTAAAGTTTCAACAAGAGCATCCTTAATATCCAAATATTCATGTCAGGATTCTGACTAAATGGCTGATAAAGATATGTCAAATAATGAGAATCAATTCTGAACTGACTAAGAAAACCCAAACTTTGGTTGGGGTTCAAACCTGAGCTATGCAACGATCTCAAACAAATTAATCAAGTTAATTGGGGCTTGTATTGAAACCCCAATTTGTTTATCTATTAGATCTAGGCTTGGACGGCTTAGATTTTCCATGATTAACCTCCCCAATTTCCCTTAAGAAGAAGATATTGGATAATAAACTTTACCTTTCCCCCCTTTTGAAATTTAGAGTAAAAATTTTATTTATTTGAAATTTACCATACCAGACTCGATATCTGGATTACCCAAGACTTCTCAACTAAAGAGAAGCAACACAGATAAAAAACCAACCCCCTCAGACTTTAAGTCATCCAGCCCTTAAATAACAAAAAAGGATCCATGATATAAACCCATGATCCTGACAAAACTGGTACTCCCTGCCAGGTTGCAGCCTGAGTTTGTGGTGAACATTATAAAAAATAAAAAAATAAACAACAAAAGCAAATATAGATAGTAACTAAATTTTATCAGAAAATTCCTCAGATTTTGAAGCCACCCATCTCAGTGACTGGGAAAAATAATTTATGTTGGTCATACTGTGACCAACTGTGATATTCTCTTACCCCTTCTACGGAAGTAACCCTCCATGCTCCATCTGTTGGACAATATAGCTTACAACTGTCCGACTTCGCTGAAGCCCTCCAGCTTCTCCTATCTGGAGCCTTTATCCCTGGGAGCTGAGCCAGTAGAAGAAGAGCTCTTGTCATGCCAGCTATCATCATGAACTTAGTCCAAAGCTCTTCACTCAACATAGAATAAGTTGGAGCTGGATGTACGGAATGCTATCTGCATCAAATTTTTCCATCCTACTTTATACCATTTACTTCAAGTAGTGGGGTTCCATAATCATTAATTACTCCGCCAATTGCAGCTATTTGAGACTCTACATTCGCAGCTCATCCAGCTCTACCAATCTGACTCCCAGTTTGGCAATGAAAATCAAACTGCTATTGTGGAAAATTGGCAGTTTATTAATGAAATACAAGATGTGCTCACTCACTTGGACCAAGGAGTCATGAGTTTCATTTAAATGGAACTTACAGCTTGTTTTAGTCAACTAGAGGTTGTTACCATATAATCAAGTCATAGATCATACCCACGAAGTACGCTCTGAGTTTGATGACTTTATCACCTCTGTCAATGAACGCCTCCAGACCTTGGAGAAAGAGATCTACGAGTTAAGAGAAGGCCAGAATAGTTTCTATAATTATGGGTTTCAAGGAGGGCCTGGTGAGCGTGGACCTCCCAGTTATGATGGACGTGAAGGTGAGCAAGGACCCCCTGGTTGTGATGAGCAGGATGGTGAACAAGGACCCCCTGGTCATGATGGACAAGATGGAGGAAGGGGACCCCCAGGGCCCAGAGGTCCTCTGGGACCCAGTGGTGGCCCTGGAACCCCCAATGAAAGCCTCCAGGCATTAATACAACAAATAAAAAATCTTGATGTCCAATTAGGACGTATCTCCCAAGGAGCCTTAGTTACTTGGGATGGAGTCCCCTCTCTCCCAAAGTTTCCTTACCTGTTCATCACTAACGCCTAGAGACCTTAGCCACCCTACCTGCCTTGGTACATGAATTGGAGCAAAGAATGCTTACCACTGACAACATCAGCTTGACCTCCAAGCTGCCAATACTTCTCTAAAGAACAAAGTATGCCAATTAATCCAACTCATAGCCACAAAAATGGCTTTCAGTGCCACTCACAAACAAGTAGATCTAATAGTTGATGATCTTGAGATCTGTGGAGACAAGTAAATGCGCTTCAACCTCAAGTTTATTCCTGAGATACCGCCTCATCACTAGGTGAAAGCACTGTCCCATATCAGTTCATGACATTCATCCTCCAACTCATCCAAATGGTACATCTAAACCTTCATTAAAACTAAAATAGTACCTGGAGAAGACAGTATTTTCTCTTTCTTATATTGCTGTGAAAGCTCTATGGAGGAAGCGACTGACCATCAACGTCTTGAACATTTAACTAACTGACCTAGCCATATGGCTCAAGACATTATGGTACACCATCTGATGCATTGCCGTACTTGGATTGAGGCCAAGTCTGCCTTGCTTTGGGAATTTTAGAGCGACTTAACTTTAACCAACCAAAAACAAACCTTTATGAGTATTAACCTTAATTGGGGGAAACTATCAGCAAATTTTCCCACCGTTTTTATCTTAAGGCAAAAACCCTGGTTGCAGGGGATTGTCTTATGTTAGACGATGCCATTACCACTGCATTTTTGGCATTTAAACATATGCCTAATATCTTACTCTATCTTAAAGCGAAGAAGTCTAACTTAACGTCCCTCCTCCATATTAAAGAGGCTAAATTGGAAGTATCGGCTGAACTACATAAACCTATTGGGTTACCTCATTTTAACTATAATAAGCCCCAATCCCAAGTAAAGGCCATTACACCCCCTGATTCGCCTACACCTGAGCTATACTGCACTCATTGCAGAAGAAAAAGCCACACTGTAGCTGACTGCCGCATCCTTTAACGTAAGTAGGCAAAAGATCAGTGAGTATAGGGCAAGAGGCTCCCTATGCTGACGGAAAACAAGTGCCACAAGACCATTGTTATAGCTCTAGCTTTATACCCAGTACTTCCAGTTATTTTGTGCTAGCTGCACCAGAAGAAGTTGAAGTCCCTTTGCCTATTAAAGAAAATAAAAACCTCCAGATTTCTTACTTCTATGTTGGTCAGTTATCCAAACATATTTAGGTGGTCAGCTCTTCTATAGAAAGCCAAGCCTTGGCAGATAAAAAATTTTAAATACATTGGTCAGCCCCGAGCTTGGCCACATCAGAATCCTCCACTTTCTTTACTAAAAAATCCCTAATGACAGCCTATTAGCTAACAACTCCCAATTTGGTTCTTTGGTGGTTCAAGTTGAAGTAGTAGTCCACAATGTTAAAGTACTCGCAATAATTGACACTGGTTCTCCAGTTAATGTTATTTCCTCCCAACTTATCCAAAAGATAAAAATGGCTCCAGAATTGATTCACAAAGCCTTTTTGGACTGCAGGTAGTCAGTCTACTCAGAGGATAGGAGTCTATTCTGTTTTACCCCTTTATTTTGGGAAGCTATTGATTACTGCCCCCACTTTTGACTAGAAAATGAAAAGTACGAGTTGCTTATTGGGTCCAACTGATGTGGGAATTTAACTGCATCATTAACCACAAGGATAAATAACTGTCCCTACTAGAGTATCAGATGCCATTAATATTTGAACACCCTGTCAAAAGTAAAAGATCCCCTAAAAATGGACATGCTTCCTCCAATATCCATCCTCCATTTTCAAAATTAAGTACCAAGTCTTAGAAAAACTAAGTTACCCCCAGAGGCTGTGGATGCCAAATATGGGATCCCTTTGTATAACCCTCATTCTATTACAAAACCCTCAGGCTCACAAGTTATTGTAGATATGGTGACTCAGATTATTACCCCTCCAGGTAAAATTTAGGGGAGTGGACACCCAAACCCTTCCATCAATGAAACGTTGACCTGACCAAAGATTTTGGATCCTGTCTAAGAGAATTCTACCTCTATTCTATTAGGAATTTAACCACTAAACCTCCCCCAGGTCCTTTGGCATGCCCTATCACATATGTAAAGCTATGTTACATCAAGAGTATTGCCAATGTAAATTGCTTTGGCTCGTTACAGGATTTAAGATTTGATCCCTTACCCACAATAGCTTTGGTTGACAGTAGAATTGGGGATAATCTTACCCTGAATGAACGCCAGGATGTAAAAGCCCTCCTTGAGGAGTATGGCGATATTTTTTTTAAGACCAAGTGACTATGGGAAATGTCCAGGGTAATCATCAAATTTAAACTGCAGACCACCCTCCATTTAAATCCCAACAATATCAAAAATCCAAAGTGGAGGAAGCTCAAGTGGCCCTAGAGTTACGGCAACTGTTGGAGGCTGGGTTACTTGTGCCTTCCAAAAGTCATGGGCTTACCCAATCTTATTGATTTGGAAAAAGGATGGTGGTCACTGTGTTGTTATGGATTATTGTCGCCTCAACTCTATCACCAGCAAAGATAGTTACCCCCTGCCACGTATAGACAACTATTTATGATTAATATCAGGGTCCCACTATTTCTCAGTTATGGATCTCGCCAGTGGATACTGGCAAGTAGATTTGTCACCAGAAGATCAGGCAAAATGCACTATTATCACAAGTGAAGGACTATTCGAGAACACTCAAATGCCTCAGGGGTTGTGTAATGCCCCTGCTACCTTCAAACGCGCTATGGATGGGCTACTGGGCGATTTAAACGCAAATTCATATTAGTTTGTCTTGATGATAATACCATTTTCTCAAGAACCTTTACTGAACATCTAGCTCAACTCAGGATAACTTTCAGAGGTTACTGCAATCATTTTTAAAACTAAAGCCATCAAAATGCTCTTTCTTCAAGAGTGAGATGAACCTTTTTGGGTCATAATGTCAGTAAAGCTGGAATATCCCCAATGGATGATAAGGATCTGGATATTGCTAAGATGACCCCCCTAAACACCTACAAAATGTACAAGTTTTCCTAGGAATGGTGGGCTATTATCACCAATTTATTACCCATTTCTCAGACAACTTTGAACCTTTGGTGTATCTACTTAAGAAAGGCATACTTTTTCAGTGGAAAGAAGAGCAACGGCAGGCCTTTGACCTGCTACGCGTCTCCCTTTCCCACTCTCCAGTACTTATTCATAAGAAATTTTGATAAACCCTTCCTCCTCTTTACAGATTCTAGAAAAATTGCCATCGAAGCCATACTATCCCAGAAATATGAGAACTTGTTGAACCATCCCATCGCCTACTATAGCAAGACCTTATCTAAGGCCAAACGTAATTATAGCTTTACAGAATGCAAATGCTTGGAGGTCCTACTGGCCATTAAGAAAATTCTGACCCTATTTATACAGAGAACATTTTACCATCATAACTGACCAAGCTTCCTTATGTTGGCTACAGCAAATGAAGGACCCTGATGGGAGATTAGCCTGGTGGGCGCTGACACTTCAAAATTACGACATTTTCATTATCCACTAACCAGGGCCAATCCATCAAAACGTGGATTACCTTTCTTGGCTTCCCATCTTAACTGTAACTGACCCTGAAGAGGATTGAATCTATGCCCTCCTAACCCAACCACATTTATGTAAGGATGAATCACTAAAACTCCAAAAGGAATTAGCAAAAAGATCGGCAAATCTAAAGTTAAGAACGGTCAATGTACAAACTTGTGTCTAAACAATGAGTGCCTTATGTAAGACCATCAGCTAGAACTGATGTCGTATTAGAGGGAAATTAGCAAGTCGGCTATGGGAATTTGGAAAACCTACCAATGGTTTGAAACTCAATGTTATTGAGAATGAATGCTTGTTTCTATCCAGGGTGTATTGGAGTCCTGTCTGGTATGTAAAAGCCAAACTGGACCTTATACCTGATCTCAACATCTAGTGGTACCACCCTGTGAACCATTCCATACTTATTAGCATTGATGTTGTGGGAACTCTTCCTTGCGCTTCCAATGGACATCGCTTCCTTCTTATAGCTGTGGACAATCTAACGAAGTGGATCAAAGCTGTATTGCTCCCCACTGCTTTGGCAAAGGCTACCACCACATTTTTAAATAGTAGGATTATCACCCAACATGGGTGCCCTAATGTTATTATTTCCAATAATGGACAAAATTTCCTCTCAACGCTGGTAAAAGGTTTAGCTGACCTGATGGGAACCACACAGGTATTAACCACCCCATACCATCCTTCAAAAAAAATGGAATGGTAGAGCAGGTAAATGGTACTTTAACAACAACCCTCTGGAAATTGGCTATGACTGACCCCCTTAATTGGTCCCAATATTTGCCTAGCGCAATTATGGCCTATCAAATCATCTACCATAAAATTACTAAGATGTCGCCATTCCAATCTTTGTATGGAAGAAATTCCCATATTCTTTCCAAAGTCTAGTCAATGCTTGATCAAGCTTCTCCTTAAGCACCTGAAGTCTCTATGCGAAGTATTGCAAATAAAATCATATGACTTCAGGCCCTGGCTGCCAAAAACCGATCCGCCACAACTAGTAGAGAAACTTCTCAGTTTCATTATAAGCATGAACCCCTACACTCTTTCCAGCCAGGTGACCTTGTACTATTATACCATCACTAGTCTGGAGGTTACAATCACAAACTGGGCACTAACTGGTTAGGGCCTTATCGTGTTATATATAGATGGGCAATGAACACTCCATCATAGAGATTGTTCAGGGCACAGTTGTAAACCTCCTCCATAGTCACTTTCTCTGTCCGTTTCCCCCCCTGCGCCAAGATCCAGAGGGGGTATTGTCAGGATTTTGACCCAAATGGCTGATTTGGATACATTGGATAAAGGAATCAATCCCAAACTGGCCAAAAACCCCAAACTTTGGTTGGGGTTCAAACATGAGCTATGTGATGAGCTCAAACAGATCAACTGAATTAATTGGGACTTGTATCATATCCCCAGTTTGTTTGTCTATAAGATCTAGGCTTGGACGGCTTAGATTTCTTTGATTAAACTCCCCAAATTTCCTTAAAAAGCGGATATTTAATAATAAACTTTACTCTTTTCTTCACCTTTTTGCAATTTTAAGTGAAAACTGTATGTATTTGAAATTTATTATACCAGACTCGATATCTGGATTACCCAAGACTGCTTTCCAAGAGAAGCAACACAGGTAAATTACCAACATGCTCGGACTTTGGGTCATCTGGCCATAAATAACAAAAAAGGATCCGTGGTACAAACCCATGATCCCAACAATTCACGTAAAAGTTCTCTTGATCTCTTTGATATAGAGCTTTAAATCAGGATAAGATGCTAAGGCTGATATAGCGGCGGTTTAAGTTTCATCTAGATAAATGCAATAACAAGCCACCAAGTTTAGGCCTCATAGTAGAAAATACTTTTCAAATTTACCATGGGATTATCCTCAAAAGACTTTATCCTCAAAAAGTCTATTTCTGTGCAAACAATCTAAGATTGCTCCCAGATCCTTTATTAATGCAGGCTTGACCTGACTCCAATTTTAAATATCATTTTAATAGGGAACTCATTATCTCTTGTGCAATGTACTCAAACAGATTTTAGTTGAAATTACTTTCTTTCTAATGGTAGCCTCCTCCAAAGCGCTTTCAAATACATAGAGGAAGGAGGCGATGCTGCCCTCACCCAAAAGTGCTTTTCTTAAAAAAGATTTGCAATTATTATTGACAGTAGTAAATGAGTCATACCTGGTGCAACGTCTAAAGCAAAAAAAAACTCAGTTTCAGGGGTAAATATGGTCACATTAAACCAATCTATGCTCTAAGTCCAAACACATCAGTATGTAAACTAGCCCAAGGATTTATTATTTCAGTGGTGATGAACGTTTTAAAAAGCTGTTCTTTAAGCTCCTCCAGCTCTGACTTTTGGGTCTTCAATATGTTCTTTGTACCAAGTTGCTTGGTCTTAAATTTTTGGTAAACTGAAGGGTAATCTGGATAAGTTGCACATCATATCAGTCCATTTGTATGGCATAATTTAACTTCTATATGAGGTATGCCAACAGGGGATGAATATTACTAAAGCTCAAAGAGCAAGCAAAGAATAAAACCTCACCTGAACAAAATGGATTAAACCACCCAATATGAATGGAAAAAACACAAAATGAAAATACAACCAACAAGGTGGGAAAGCGTAGAGCCGCTTATAATACCACGGAGGAAAGGTATGGTGATTGGGGGGCTCATCCTCAGCAGAGGCTTCGCCCTAAAGCAGGCCTTAGTCTACAATGAAGAGAAAGGGTGTCAGAATGTCAGTGGGATGCCGATAAAAATCTCAATGATTGATTTATCAGAAAAACAGCTAGCATAAAAAAGGGATATGTCATAATTGCAAAATCTGTTTCAGCTATAATTGAGGGCAAGGATGTTTACACATGTGGCAATATTAGTGCAGGTAATCTCAGCTTTGTGTTACTGTGCTACCACTGCCACGTTCTGCTTGACATAATTGGCAACTTTATGAGCTTGTATCACCGCATTCTAAGATGTATTGAGGGTGGGGGTATATTGGGAGTAGGGATTCCTCCTGTGAGTATCACTAAACATTTGGTGACAGCTATTTGGAGGGGATTACAATCTAACTTATTTGCTGCTTTAAAATCAAGATGGTGGTTGCCATGTAAAATTTTGGCAATTTTGCTGGGGGGTGTTAATAAGTGAGAGGTAGACTTGCATCATGATCAGCATCTACAAACTGATCAACTTGGATAGTGTAGTCTTCAATGATAGTATCAGATTCATCAAGTTCAGCCAATAGGTCCCAAGGATTTTGGTTGAAATAAATTTGGGAATCATCATATGTATTAGGTTTTTGTTGGTTTGTTGGGGGAAGCATGGGAGCAAACTGGGGCCTAAGCTGGTGCTTGATTGGAGAGAGCATTTGGGGCACTGGGGAGAAAAACAGGCTGATTGGTGGCCGCGTGCACAGCTGAAGCATCAGGATTTGGGAGAGAGGGAGGTAGAAGAGTGCCTCATATAAAAACAGGCGTGGGGTGGGCAGCAGATTGGAGTCTGGAGGACAAAATATCGGAATGGCAAAAACTAGGGAGGGGATTTATGTTTTGAGTGGTTCAACTCAAAACAAAACAGAGAGATCATCTATCCACCCTGGACATGTGTCCATAACAGATAGTCATGGGCAGAAAGAGTGACAGCACAAGGGGGAATTTAAAAGGTAAATTTACTAAATTCAGGGCTTTTAGTGGCAAACTCCTGAGGCCCAACGAGGCATGTGGCCCCATTTGAAATCACTATTTGTAATATGAGGTTGGAGTTATAGGCTGCCAAATTATTCATCAGCTCCTGATGAAGCACCGCGGGGAGAAGATAGGTGAGAAAACCAGAGAACCAAACCAATAAAGTGGTTTCTGCTGGGAGACAGGTCCAAATTGTGAGGAGAGGAGTACCCTGGAAAACAAGGGGCACAGTTGCCGCAGTGGTGGCATCAGCTTCACAGGTGAAGCTGAGATCAAAATACCCTTATAGGGGTGGAAATCAATAAATGTAGGGTTCTATCAACATCAGAGCCATTTTAATAATGACTTTTTCATGGTAATGAAAAAGTTTCCCATAACTAACCCTAAAGATGACATGCATGATTCTCCAGGGGAGCACTACGAGGTAACAAGGCACCGCTTAGGTACAAACAAGGTGGGTATCGAGATCCTTGAGAGAAACAAATAATCCCAGGGTTTTGTTAGGACTGGATGAACTAGTCTGAGCGCGTTTTCCAACTGGATGAAATTGGTGGGGGGAGTTTTAACGCTTTTCCACAATGGATCAGCTGGCAAAGAATATGATGACATTGGAGTGAAAATGGTGGCAGGCGTTCAAAGCATACTATTGTTTTTTTAAAAAATTGCTCAGAAAGTTATTATGGGAAGAAAGAGATCTACTCTTGTATGACTAAAAGATGAGAAAAGTTTCTAGCGTTGGAGAACCTTCAGCTTTGTCTTTAATGGTGTAGTCAAGGTCAAGTGGGTGGCCAGAAAGGTCTACCCCACAAACTTTATTTATAGTAGAGATTTGATTCGCCAATTATGTAACCCGTTCCTGGATGTTATTTAGGAATAATCAGGGGGTCTAAATCTTAGGTTCAGATGATATTGGTACAAGGGCTCTGGTTTCTCAAGGATGCCCTTTAGATCCAGAGGCCCTTTAAGCGGAAGGATCTTGACTCTAAGGCCACATTTAATGCAGGTTTTAATTTGAGTATGAACAAAACGCTGTTTTAAATAGTCTCAATGGAGGTAATGTAATACATGATTGACAAATGAAATGTTTAACTTTATATAGAGTTTTAGAAACTACTTTATCAACTCAGTTACTTAGAAATCTGCAAATTTGCAATAGCCCCAAGTCCGTTTGAGAAACATGGTGATGAAATTTATCAAGCAATCAATGGTTTTTTAAAAAAATGTCTTCAATTTTTCTTATAAAAAGGAGGCATATTGTTAGATTTAAAAGTTTACATATATAGTAAGTGGATTAGTCATAATTTTTATAAAATTTGATGGTGCTTTGCTGTAATATGCAGGAATTGATAAAAAGCTGAATGCACAAGATGTCAGAGGTGTTAATAATCTTGAGTGCTGACTTAAGTGGCCAGCAAGCTTGAGGTTAAATATAAACCCCTCATAGTGGAGGGGACAACAGAGGCTTCAGCTTGACTAATTCTTCCTTCAGGAAAAAGCATACCATCAAGCACTTTCTGAATAACTTTGCCTAGATTGATAGCTTTTAAAATATAAATTATTTACAGAGGGGTACATATTTTCAAGCTCAGCATTATCTCAAGTGTTACTGGTTCAGAAAACTCCATCTCAATGTGAGCACTAGTTAACCAGCGGGCAATGATATAGACCATTATCTTAAAGGTTTCTTAATTAAATTGTTACCCATGTTTTTGACGTTTTTACTTTTTAACAACTTGATAGGCCTGGCAGAAAGAGCCAGAATTTTGTTGTCACTGCAATTGGATAGGTACAGAAATGGAGAGTGAGCTCTAAAGTGGCTCATAGGTGCAAATTGTATTTTTATATAATTAGCGCAGGGGCCAAGACTGTTTGTTTGGCCCATTCTTATGATATAACCTTCAGATATACTTTTTAAGTAGCAAACAAATAATAATTGTAGTATTTGTTCTTTTTATTATTATTATAAGCTCTTATTAAAAATATAGGTAGGCTATGAGCATGATGTTTAAGGAGGTCTCTTGTGAACCAAAAATCAGGATCTTCTATCTTCCCAGCTGTGTGTTAAACATAATGATTTACTCCTATTAATTTTTATACTCTCAGTTGATAAGTTAAATCCTTTGACATCTCTAATTCTTATTGTCATGAGATATGATGGTCAAATTAGTATATATGCAGACTAATTCTTTGATGGGTAAATAATCAGCCAATTGAAACTAACAAACCTGTAAGGCTTTCCAGTGCTTTCTACCCTCTTTCTTACAATACTACTCCCATCCTAACACTATCTAGCGGTTTGTATATTGTTTATTTGAAATAAGCTGACCAGGTGATGGACACTACCAAAAGAAAAAAAAATAAAAAGGGGAAAAAACTCTCAAATGAGCATAACAGCACTGAGTCCAAACAAAAACTAACCAGATGACAATAGTGACCCACATCCAACCATGGTGAAGGGGGAGGGGGATCAGGGGGCGGTTTGTCAGTTTTGTCATCCACCTGAAGCAAGGCTTGGACCAGGGCGGAAAGCAAGGGTGTGGGAGCGTCCGCTGGCTGGAATTCCATATCTACCACGGGAGGACCAGGGTAAAGGCTGAGTGTCTTGACATAGTCGCCTAATAGTTGTTAAAGGTTGTGTTTGGTTTGAATACTGGCATCCGTGAGCTTGACAAAGGTGGTAAACTTTATACATGTGATTTTGCTTTGTGGTTTTTTGCCACCGCTACAACATTCAGGATGAGGTCGTTAGCCAGTTTATGGGATTGAAGGAGGTCCCATTTACCTACAGCAGTAAGAGAAGCTGAGACATCAGGAGAAAGGAGACCTACTGCAAGTGATGCAACTGACCTTGATGCAGCTTTGTGGAGAGGACAACATTCAGGTGAGGCAGCTGCATCAATAGCAAGCTGATGGTTGGATTGGAACAGGATGGCATTCATTTGGGGTGAAAAAAAAGGATGGAATTCAGCGTCAAAGTCTGAATCAAAAGCTATTCAATAATAAGATCTATTGGTTCAATAGGATCCCCAGATTAAAAAATCTCGGCCAATAAGGCCCATGGGTTTTGGTTGAATAGGATTGGGGCATCAGCATATTATTGAGATTTGAATGCGAATGGAAGGGAGATCTGAAGTGAATAGGATTTTAAGCCTGAGATCAATTTTCTGGATGGAGAACAGATGGCTGAGGATGTGCAGGGAGGCTGTAGGAAGTAAGTTCAGGCTGAAGGCTCTACAATTGAACAGGCGGAGGGGGAAGGGGCAGCAAGGTACCCCAGATATTTCCGCTGGAAGTGTTTCAGAATCAGAATTGGCGTCAGATTTTGTTGCAGAAGTACACTGACAGGTTTTTTATAATGTTTTTAAGTAAAATAAAGAGGGCGTATTTGGCGTCCATTATAAACATGTGCCGAGAAGAAATGTTCTGGTGCAAAGGCCACATGGTACTCCAGAGTATTTGCAGGGTGATGTCTGAATCTAAAGAGGGAATGGTAGTAGTAGCACTGGGACCCGCAGGGAGCCTAGCACCATTAGGAACAACGCAGTGGAGGATGGGGTGCGAGTTATAAGCAGAGAGAACTGTACCTAGGCTCCCATACAACACCTGGGATGGGAGGTGAGATGAGAGGTTGTTAAAACTCAACACCGTTGTGGCGTTGGTGGGAAGGTGATTTTAAGTTGTGAGAATAAGAGTGTTTTTGTAAGTTTACTAAGTTTCTGATGTTGAAGCATCCTAAACATAGGAGAAACCAGCTTCAAAATAGCTTTTTAAAGGGGAGGAAGTCAATGATATCCGCTGGTGCAAAAGCAGCGGTGTTGAGCGAAATAATTGTTTTATTAGCATATGGGAAATATCGCTTTAGTTGACACAGAGGAAAATCAGATGATGGAATGAGAGAGGGAGAGAGGGTGGGCAGATTAGGGTGGCACATGCGGGGTGGAGCGTCAAGTCCCTTGGAAGGACATATAGACGGTTTGTTTGATTAGGACTAGATGAACTAGTCTGAACGCATTTTCCAGCAGGTTAGAAAATGCTGAAAGGAGTTTCTCCGCTGCCCCATACTAAAGCAGAAGGAAGTGGAGCCGTGAAATCAGGGTGGAAAATTAGTTGGGGCTCAGAGTAGTTTTAGTTGAACTTTTTAATTTGAAATCGCTCAAGAGTGAAATTGAGCGGAAAGAAAAGTATCCTGCCGTTTTTATATTAAGAGGATTAGGCTCTTATATGGAGAAGTACCTCAGCTATACCACTAAAGTAACCCTTTTTACTATAGGTAGTTCTCAAATACTGCTACACCTTTTCTCAGTATTATTGAATTTCTAAGTTACAATATACTTTTTTCTTTATTTATAGTATAATTTTTGAATTTTGCCACCAATTTAATTTATTGCTTACCAATTTTAGCTCTACCCTTTATGTATTTCGCATTATTCTTCTTTTATTTTCTTATGTCAACTAAATGTCAGGATACTGTGGATTAAGAGGGGCTTGATTTATAAACTTTTGAAAAAGTTTCCTTGGCTTAAACAAGGAAGCAGCCTTAATGGCATGCTTCATCACATCTCTCAAACCATACTTCTCATGATCATTTCACAAGTATGACCCTTTCCTGTGTATGAAAATTAAATACTACTACTACTAAAGATGAGACAAACATGTAAAGTATGGTAATAATAGTGCATCCGCCAACTAATCAATTTCTTTACATAAATAGTACCATCACAAGTCAGGGCACTAGTTATCTTGTCTTTTAACATTATCTGTCTTTTTTAAAGTATACACCCAAATTATCTTGGTTTTTGTCATTTATGATTATAGCATTCTTGGGCATTACAGATCACATTTTGGCCAACATGCTCTTGCTAAAATAGCTGGCCCCTTTTTATGTAGGGGTTTCAGGGTCATCTTTCTTCTTAATGCTTACTTTCTTGAGGGCTTATACAAGACTGTGAGCTAACTACTAAATTGAACTTAGGAACCTCTAGTTCTAGAAAAACTGATGATCCAATAGATTAAAATTTAATCAACAAAGAACCAAAGGAAACTCTAGATTTCATGATTATCTTATTATCCCAGAGGACTAGTCTGGCTCATGAACTAAGGACATAGCTCCCTCAAGTATTGGAAAAATTGTTGCTAAAAAGTTTTGATATAGATAAAGAAGCATGTCTTATTAAAGACATACATATTCCAGACTATAAGTAAGTAACTACACTCAATACAAGATTTGTCTTGTAATTCATTACTAAAGTGCACATTTGATCTTGTAAAAACATCTCACTAGGAAACCCTTTGACTTTATCACAATTAAAAATTTATAGCCTTCAAAGGAACTGCTAAACAAGCCCTTAGAATTGTAAGACTGGTTCTCCAATTCATATACCAACTAGGATACCAGTTGAAGACGTATCTTCCTAATGGTAGAATATTCTAGAGGTTACAACTCAACTCAAATACCTATGAATATGAGTGTGACCAGATAAATCACTCCAACAATAAAAGAGATACTTGTTCTTAGATAATTGAAAATTTTCATAGACTCAATTATACATACCCTTGCAGATCCTGACAACAAAACCTATAAATTATTCATCATAAGTGAATGAGACTGTAAGAGCTTTTCTTTTTAAAACTTTACACCCTGGAGGATGGCCAGCTGAAACCGCTCTACCCAGATTATTTAAAATTTTAAGCATTTTTACATGAATTCAAATCTCAGATCACAGAAGTGGAAGTTGCCCAAACTAATTATTGACTCCTTTTGCAATTTGGTCTGCCAAACATCTAAAAATAAATTAATTATTTAATTTTATAATTTGAACTAAAATGTACTAGAGAGTTTAAAATAATTTATGCTATGTCATTACTAATGTTTACAATTAATTTACTATGAATTATCTCGCCCTGATCCCCACGTTTTTATATGTAGTTTTCAATTATCACTATTAATTTATTATAGGTTGCTTACCTAAAAGCCTTCAATTACTAGTAGTTAGAATGAAGTTCAAATCATTAATACTAAATGGTACAAACCTGGTTCCCTAATTTTTTAATTACCTCGCCCTGTGGGCCTAATTTTCATTTCATCAATTAGTAAGAATTTTTATAAAATACTTTGTCAGCACCAGCATAAAATTTTTATTGTAAACTTTTATGGTTATTCTCTTAAGCCACTTGACAACATCTTTTCTCATATGCCAAATGATATTTTTATGGAAATTATTCCAAGAAGAACGCTTTTATATCCATTTATTTATTAATTCATGAAATAGAATTAAAATTCCTCAGTGCTAGTAAGGTATCAGATAGTTGCACCAATGGGAACAAGGGATTCAGATGAGTAGATCAAAGGGAATTTTATTGCAAAGAGGATCTTAGTTTTACCATAGCTTATTAAAGCTGCATATTACAAAGACTATCCACCACTTGCCCCTGATCCACTTTAAGTAATTATTACTACAATGTGATTTTAGTATAGATTAATATAAGCTATTTTATGAATAAATTTTTTTGTTTGGGTTTCCATGGTCACTGTCTAAATCAGTAACCTGTAATTTTAAGTGCGATTCATATGTACAGTTGGAGTTGGACTCCTAAGAATCATTTTATAACACTTGGTGCTCACTACAGGGCAGTTTTTTTCATCCTGCAGAGTAACAATTTATAATGAATCTTCAATAGCGCTTAAGACAAGGTGATTCCCTGATTTTATTATATTGAAGCAACTGACCCTAAGGCCCATCTCTATCATGGGTAAATAAATCATCAAATTAGTAGTAAAATGACGACCACATAGGCCAGGTTTCTGATATCTTGTAAAACGAATATCGCCATTTTTTTATAAACTGAAAAAACACTGATGAAGATCAACGCCACAAAAATATAGATTTAAATAAGCGTTAACTAAAGCTGTTCAGTATAACACTATCTGAGATTGGTAGAATGACTCTCATCAAAAGTTAATTTCTGCTAAAGGGATAGAAACGGAATACTTAAAAGTTCAACTCTATTCTTACAAATAGGAATGAATACGGGTTGAAAAATGGTATATGGCAAAGCGCCACCGCTTATATATGTTGTTAAATCAGTTTAACCAATAGTTTTTGGATGGCTGCAATAGTAATAGCCAAATCTTTGTTATTAACCACTTCCAAAATAAATGAGTTGATACTCAATATGATGCTAACTGTATAGAGGCGCTGGTTGAACCTTTTCCTATACTTTTTACTACTATACCAACTACTGTTATTTCTGATCCCACTACTATTCTGGTGCATTCATATGGCGATTTATATTTGCTGCCAACTTTTTACATCAATTCCTGCTATATCAGCGACTTCTACTCGCCTTACTTAGGCCACCTCAAAGCATGCCGCTCAAGTGGCCCAAAGTCGTTTATTTCTGCTCTGCATTCAGACAACCTTTAGGATTGATTGGAGTCATTGCGGCATTTGCATCCCTGAAAAAAAACTTTTGACAAAATTCTTGTTAATTCAATCAACTTAACCAAGTTCGATCAAAAATAGAATTGTACACAACTTATATTTTATTTTAAAATGAGTATGGAGGGTGCTCCTGAGAATGATAAACTTGAAATTATCTATTAACTAATTGGACTCTAAAAGTCTGGATCTGTGTATTACAAAGCTAAGTGACAGTTAAATGACAACCACAACTAGAAAGAATTTAAAGCTAAGAGACTTATAGAGCAAAAAGAATGACAATGAAGAAAATGTTGGTTCTTAATTTCTCTTTTGATAAAGATGAGTCTGTCACAGCTTTCACCAAATGGTTCTACCATTTAGATCATTTTCTATACAGAGAAAAGATGTTGAACAAATTTGACGCCCAAATTGCTCTTCGCCATACATGTGAGCCATATAAGGAGCTATACTGGGTATTTTTACTGATTCTTAAATAAAGAACATGAGAAATACAAATTTAAATTTTTTTGAGAATGCCAACCAGGGGACAGACATTACCAAAGCTCAAAGAGCTAAAAACTGAACAAACTAACCACTTGAACAGAATGAAATGACTGCCCAAAATGAGCAGGCGAAACATTATGAATAAGAAAACAGTCAACCAGATGGGACAGCACTGAGGCGCTCAACCCACCATGATGGAAGGGGAGGGGGATCAGGGGGCTTATCCTCAGTATCAGAGTCCTCCTCAGCGAGAGTGTGGGACAAGGAGGAGAGCTAAGGGGTGGGGTGATCAGTGACATGGGGAGCGAGGACGCTGATGATCAGCTGGTTGATGAGATTACTGGAGGCCAGTAAGTCACTGATGTACTTTGAAATGCAGGCCTCCGCCTTAATGCAGAGGGAAGGAAGCTGAGACAATAAAGCCATGGAGGCGCAGGTGAATCTTAATTGGTCTGTGATGCAGAAACCACTTTCTGGATGGTGGCATTAGCTCTATTGTGGGCAAACAGAATGGACTGCTTGTTAGGCGGGGATGTGGATGGCTTGATGATGGGAAGAGGGAGTTTCATGGCTAGCGCCACTACTGATGACGCGGCCATTTTACATGGATAGTGGATATTTCAGTGTGGGAAGCTGCTGCGATAGTGAGCTGGTGATCTGAGTGGAACTCCAAGGCGTCTGGCTGGGTGGCATAAAATTTTTGAGCAACCAGTTTGGGGTTTCGTACTTGGATAAATTCGGCATAATTGGGCTTTGAAGCTTCTATTTCATTACCATCTCATCAGTTTCAGCCAACGAGGACCATGAGTTCATGTCAAATTTAAAATTGGGGTCAGCGAATTGAAGTGGAGTGGCGGGCAACTGCAGAATAATGTGGGAACCCACATTTGTCCAAGCTGTTTTCTGATTGGATGAGGTGCAAGTGGAACTGAGCGAGGTGCAAGTGGCATTGGCCTGAGGAAGGGTTTGGTTGGCTGCAACAGGCACTGAAGCAGCAGCAGGCTTTGGGGAAGGGGGTAGGATCATACCCCATGCTAGAAAGGCAGTGGGATGTGGGGTAAATTGGGGGACAGATGACAACAGCGCCGGGACAGAGGAGGCTGTGAGGGAGGGGCATTTATGCTTCAGGTGATCTAACTTGAAGCAGGAAGGGCAGATGGTTCTCCCGCCCTCAACACGGGCCCAGAATGGGTGGTCAGTGGAAGAGGGAATGATGACGCGGGGAGGAACATGAGAAATACACAAATGGTAAACTACTTTTGCCAAAACATAATCATTTTTAGGCGTATAACCCAGATCAACCAATGCAAAGTAAATCAGACAATATTCCCATATTTTTAACGAATATGCAATATGTCTTATAAACCTTACTAGTATATATTGGATGATAGTCTTATCACTTGTTGCATATGCAAATCGTTAAAACATTATTAAAAGATCTGCCTACTAATTATTGATGAGCAAAAAGTACTTGTTGTGTATAATACTGAAGACAATATGGATTAATAGAGAAATAAAAATTTTAAAACTCTAATTAGGCCAACTCTTGAATACTATTAAAGAATTTTAAAACTAATTTTTCAATAACAAATGAAGGGCTCCTGAATAATCGCAACGGTTTTCAACATTAATTATTATTCCAGTTATGACTTATGAAGAGGTTAATGTAACCACTTCATCACTTTTGGAAATAAAAAGTGTGTCTACAAATAAGGTAGAAAAGAAACCTTACATCCAACAACTGGAACGACATAAGCTCATGATCACCTTAGGCGATGCCCCAGACTAGATGGGGTTCAAGTGGCATATCTATCACCGCTTTACAATAATTGAGTCTCTACTATGTAATGACCTACTATCTTATCTGAATTAAGAAGACACTCTTGATGTCAACTGAGACAATATGGTTGATGCTTATCATGCCATATGCACACATATAATATCACAATTATTGAGCTTAAAGTAAGTGCTATCATGGTTAGTGTGGCACCAATTAACATAGTGTTCACTAATGATTAAATATAATTTAGCGCTGGATAACGCCAAAACTTATGGTACAGCGGGGTCCCAGACAGCAACTTCTCTAGGAGAAAATAATGCGCTACCGCTGAGGTTTGGTTCATTAGTAATAATGACTCCTGCTATTGCTTTTCCCAGATTACATTGCAACTTTTTTATTGAGAACTCTTTTAAGAGGACTTGTGAGATAATGGCAGATTTTGAAAACTTTGGAACTACTTGGTCAAAACCTTATGCCTTACTATAATCAGAAAATGAGACCCTGCGTCTTGAAATCAGGATATGTATTGGAATTTTGTAAGAAATTACTATAAGCAGGCACTACAAAGGCTACAAAAGTATTAGTTCCATGGATATAGCAAAGATCAAGTCAATTACAACGAAGTTATTAGTTCCGTTGTAATAGTAAATTCCAATTGGAAGTACTGAATCCAATAAGATTATAGACCAAAATTAAGCTACGTGAGACAATAATTTTTTTACTTTATTAATTAAAAATTAGAGATATTTATAGGGGAAAATTAGTGGGTTTTTGCAAGGTTTTCCTTGATGCACCCGAGGTAAAATCTTTCCTAACAGATGACTGATATTGCTGATTATCATTAATATCAAAATAATTATGATGGTCATATCTGTTAGAGCGCTGATTAGAATTAATCAACCTTCTTAACGAGGGCCCAGCCCCTTCAAAATGCTTGGTCATTTTGGATTGCTTAGTTTCATCTATCATAGGAGGCTGATAACTCCAAGGAGTCTTATGTCAGTCAATTGAAGAATTGAAATCCCTACATGTATTTTATTTTATCATTTGACCGAGATATTGAATCTCAATCCAAAGTTATTCATGTCATCTTGGAGGTATCTCCAACAGTATGTTAACCTTGCGTTTGATGATAGCATAGCGCCAATTAATTATCAATGGATTTGTGGCTGTACTTGTAAATTACTTTCAAAAAAATATGAAATCAAGGGTATATTAATGAGGGCTAATAGTAAGGTAACAATTCCAGTGGGCCACCACCCTTTAATGGTAATTAAAATATATTCTTTTGATTCTTTAAAGTTATTTGACAAGATATTTGTGCCGTTAAGTTAATCTAGCTTAATGTCTGTTACTGCAACTGGATTTCCTATCAGACCATGGCGGAATATAATTATTATAGCAAATCTATCTCCTCTCATAAAAAAGGGCGTTAGAAAATTGTTGCTCTCAATCATAATTACCAATTAAGGAACTACTTAATATCCAAAATCTGGTAATATAGATAAACTTGACTTGATGGCAACAAATGTCAATTTATATGTTCCCTAGTACCTTGAGAACAACTTTTTTTGGGTTAGCTGAAGCTGAAAAGGGCCAAGCGCTTCCCTATTCAATAGTTACAGCACTATATTTTACTTAGATAACTTTGATTTGGGTTTTGCACAAGATGAGTTGCACCAAATTGATACTGGTAATTATCTGCCAATTTGCCTGCAACCTATTAGACTCTAAGTCTAATAAGTTTTCAATATGGAAAATAATTTTTTGATACAAATGGGGATTCTAGTGCCCTCTAAGAGCCCTTGGTCTCCCCAGTGGTAGTCATTAAAAAGAAGGATGCATATAATTGCTTGGTAATTAAATATAGAAAAATTAACATTGTCACCAAAAAGGATTCTCATCATTTAACACAAATTGATGATGCGCTGGAACACTTAGGTGTCACATTTTCTTGGCCATAAATCTAAATTTGGGCTAATGGCATATTAAACTGCAATTTAGAACATGAGAAGTGCGTTATGATTATAACTCAGGGCTAATACCAACCCACTTAAATGCCTCAAGGACTTTTCAATGCCATACAGCCTTCCAATGGGCCATGAGTAATATTTAGTTAATTTATAAACCTTTGCGCGTTTTTTATCTGGATGACCTATATGCTTTTAGAAAGTTCAATGAGCTCTTATCTTAACAGAAGTCTTCTACCGCCTCACCTGAACAGACTTAAAATCAAGCCATGGAAATGCAACTTTTCCAAAATTATTTGAACTATCTGGTAGATACTATTAATAAGCAAGGATTACATCCTCAGATAGATAAAAATAGTGGAGAGATTGAAAAATGCCCTGAATGACTAGTAAGCATGATGTCCAGATATTAGTTAAGATGATATGCTATTAATTCACATTCATCAAAGATACTATTAAAACAGGTGAGCCTTTATTATTGTCAGATTTTTTTAAATAAATGGGGTGCTTGTGGAGTATTTAAACCCTCTGAAAGTTAACAAGTAGATTTTAGCATTATACTTAGTACATCTCAATGATTGGTGTTGAAGTTGGTTGCTAAACTCAACTGACTGTAAAAAGATTCGCTTTTATATAAATATTAAACAAGAAGCTGTAGAATATACAATCTGGAATATCGTATTGTTAACAAGATTCAAAGAACATCTATATGCTATATATATTTCATAGTTAGTTGTGTTTAATAGGAAATAAAAAGATGCAGTATATTGTAATTAGGGGTTTAATTATTGAACGGTAATAATATGACAGAATAATTTTTATATCAGTTATTTTTTTAGTACTAGATGTTTATATCAGTTATTTGACATATAAGAGTTATATCAATATTAGTGTCATCATATGAAAACAAGGTGATCAGTTTTAAAATTCAAATTAGGCATAAACTTACTTTTTGATCACTTTAAAGTTGTCAAACAATTACAAGCCTGGTATTATACTAATAGTGATTTAGGTTTTGCTATGAACAACATCAGCCAAAATACCCGGTCAATTCTTAATGGAACCCCATAAATCAGGATAACACTATTGCCTTAAATCCTCAGCAAATCGCCCTATGGCTAGTAGCAGGGTTATGCTGAACATGCGGCAAAATCAGGGGAGTTGTTCCAGGGTCCTCTCCATGCCCTCGATAACTTAGTCCATACTCTTACCCCACAACCAACCCTTTTATAGCCTTGAAGGGATTGCAGCAGATGCAAATAATTTCTCGCCCAATGATTGGGTGAAATATATTAAATTCTTGCTCTACAGATATCCTACCTGCTATTGACCCTCTATCAGACATTTCTTTAAAGCAAGGCGAGTCTCAAGGGTCCCAATAGGCTGAAACCTATTATTCCCTAATATGGCTAATCTTAGCATTATATGAAATCATGCCCTGACTTACTTTGAGCCTTGATAAGCTTAAATACTAAGCATCAATTTCTTAAGAGGGTTCGCTTCTTGACCCCTCAACTATTAGTATTAATATATTGTAAAAATTAATTTTTATTTTTATAGTTAAAGTATTAGTATTTTAGTACAAGTGGTTGATAACCCCCTAAATATTTATCCTACAGTAGCGAACCAATTTCTCCTGAAAATACCTGTTGGAATTTAGGTGTAAAACACACTAGCGAGCAACACAACAGCCTAAAATCCAAAAAGTGGTGCTCGGTGCAGGGGGTAGTACACCACAAAGCACTATAAAAATGGAGGGTGTTGGGGTTAATAACCCTCACGATCTCCCCACAGCTTCCAAGAACCGGCTAGATGCTTTAGCCCATCAGATATCCAGCGCACTGTCTCAGCTTAGAACACTTGAACAGCGCGTCTATCAAGCCTCTCATGAGGCCACCCCACTTATCTCCAAACCCCTTTCAGAGACAAATTTTCCTCAGGTGAGGGTAGCATTGCTTCATTCCTCTTTGTCTATAAGGCTGTTATGGATGGGAAATACAATCCCCAAAAACTAAAGCATATCCTCCCCTGCTTCATCCGCTCCATCCAAGAGGTGATGGTATCTTATATGGCCACCCTTAAAACTTAGGAAAAGGTAAAAAACGCGCTCATTAAAAAATTTGGATCCACGCAGAGCTCACATAGGAAAAAACAGGCGTTTATGTGTATTAGTTTAAATGAGGGTAAATCAGTTGCCACCTTTCTTGACCAGTTTTACAATGCAGCCCACCCTATCCTGCTTGCTAATATGCTACATTTGGATGATATGATTGCTGCCATTCTGGCTGGATTAGCCTATTACCCTTCCTTAACCTGATATATTGTCTCAGTGAAGCGTTCCCTACGGAATGTTTGGGATAAAAAGAAGCTTTATAAGAGGTTGCTAATCTCCATGAAGCTACGCCTACCCAAGAAGTCATATTGACTCCTCTGTTGCTGACTACACTTCCCAAGCTAGTTCCCATGGAGCGTCCCAAACTAGACTGCCCTCCTCCATTAGAGGTTGGCCAGAGGGCATCGGGGGTGATAAGGCGGGCTCTCTCTCCTCAGCTGCATCCCAAGTCAGCCCTATGAAACCAGTTGAGTTCTCATCACACCCTGCATTCTCTCTTAAGGGGTCCATCACTACGGCTCCACCCTCTTATCCATCAGAGTCATCCTCCAGAACAACCACAGCTCACCTCTGACCCCACGTCAAAAGAATTCCTCTCTTTAAGTGGCCCAAAAAGTTTGTGCCGCTATGATGCTCCGTCCAAAAGCCAAAAAGGGTAGATAAGCGCCTAAAAGCCCTCCCCTGTGAGGAGAACAAGCCACTATCTCGGCCCCCTCTTATAAAATCTTTTAAGATGCATTGACAATCCCTCTGATGACGAGTCTGAAGGGGGTGGTGAATACGTGGGCTATTATGCCCTGGGAGCCCAAAAGGAAGTGCAGAAACCGGATAGGTTGAGGCTTAAAGAATAGATATGGCTATGATACCACGACTAACCTATCTCCAACAAGTGTTAAGGTGTTCAGAGGTGATTGATACTGGAAGTGATGCTGACCAGCTTATTGATACACTGATCCAATCTAACCAGTAGGTTCATAACATTAATCTATCAAAGATAAGTACCATACAATTGCTCAACGCCTTGCCTCATCACTCCATTTGAAGGAGGTTCTCGCCCTCCCCTCTACTTTTGGTAGCACTATAGCCAAGGTAGAGGTTGTCATCAATAATGTGCAAGTTCTATTTATTCTTGATATGGGCTCTCTAGTAAGCGTGGTATCTTCAAAGATCATCAATAAAATTAAGTTGGTGCCTGATAGAGACTATTCGCAAGAGTTTGAAACTGCAGGGTTTAACAATTCACGAGCTTAGGAGCCTACTCTTCTCTACCCATACATATTGAGAAACCCCTCCTGTCAGCCCCCGCTGTGGCATTGGAAAATAATGCATGCGACTTGATCATTGGCACTTAAATCATGATTGAGTATGATGGAATTATAAAATGAAACAGGGGTTTCTCTTCCTTCTCAATTACTAAGTTCCCCTAGTCTTTACAAACGGTGAGCCTAAGAAGAAAGAGTACTCTTGCTAGTTGAGTACCCTTCCTCCGCCCTCTCTCTCCTTTATACAACGTCAGGCCAACACACACAAAATCTGCCTGACTCTGTTGATGCTGCAGGGGGCCTTCTATTTTATGGTAAAGGAGGTAGCAATAAAAGCGTGCGAACAAAAGTGATAGACACCAAGATTACTATGAAAATCCCCCTCATATGTCTACTGCACTTAACAAGTATTGATGGAATTTGTCCTTTGGAACCTCAGGTGTTGTCAGGTATCCTAGACCCAGCCTACCAGTGACCCATCAATCATCAGTTGGTGAATCTTAGTAACAATGATATGGTCATAAAGAAGCATCAAGAGGTTGGAAGTGAACTGCTAATTCCATTTGAGGACATCCAACAAGTCCGTTATATTGAGTCTAAGTTAGATCTGAGACTACCTACTGATTAAGTAATATGCGCTTTATCCCACGTTCAAATTTCAAAGGATCTAACTCCCAAAGAGCTCGAAAAATTCACCCTATCTTGAATTCCTATAGTGACATCTTCTCCCAATCCAATACTGACTATGGACATATGAAGGGTTGAACTCATACCATTGAAGTTGGTGATTCACGGCCTAATTGATATAAGCCTTATCGGAAATCTTTGGTTAAAGAGCTCCAAATAAGGACAGATAGGAAAGTGTTGCTGGATGCGGTGCTTCTGGTGCCTTCTTACAGCTCTTGGACGTCCCCTCTTCTACTGATAAAGAAGAAAATGGAGGTCATTGGATAGTTATAAACTACCGCAAATTGAACAACCTCACAAAGAAGGATAGCTATTTTATTCTCCACATTGAAGACGCCCTAGCCCAACTCTGGCTCTATTTTTAAGCCATGGATTTGGCTAGCATATATTGGTAAATGGACCTTTCCCCCATGATCAGGAGAAACGCGCTCTTATTTTCAGTGAGGGTCTCTTCCAACTTACCTGACTACCACAAGGGTTGTGTAACGCACCCTTCACTTTCCAGCGAGCAATGGATCATATCTTGCAGTACCAAAAATTAAGTTGCGTCATCGTCTATCTTATTTATTGTGATGTTTTCCAAGACCATTAATGAGCATCTTACCCACTTAAAAGAAGTGTTTTAACATCTGCGGGATTCTAACATTAAATTGATGCCATCAAAATGTACGTTCTTCCAGAAAAAGGTGAGTTTCATTGGACACGCTATCTATCAAGATGGGATTCAACCTTTATAAGATAAGGTCTCAGCTATATCCAAGATGCTGGCGCCCAAAACCCTCTGCGACATCCAGGTATTCATGGTCATGAGGGGTATCACCACTAATATATCCCAAGTTTGTCCTGTTCAGTGAGCCCTAGTTCGCCTCTTGACTAAGAACATTCTATTTAATTGGGTTGCAAAACATAAAGCTGCGTTTCAAACCCTGAAGGAGCTATTACAACTGTTGTACTTCCGCCACTCTGACTATGAAAAGCCCTTTATGCTGTTCAAGGATGCCTCTGATTATGCCGTTAGAGCTATATTGGCTCAGCTGGACGAGCATGGGGTCGATCATTCTGTTTCCTACTACAGCAAAATGCTCTCCAAAGCTGAACACAACTACAGCGTCACTGTGAAGGAGAACCTTGATGTCCTGTTCGCTGTGAAGCACTACCACCCCTTCTTATATGGGATTTCACCTTAAAGTGGTTACCAACCACGAACCCTTAAAGTGGTTGCAGAATATGAAGGACCCATGGGACGATTGGCTTGCTGGGATTTGAAGCTCCAGCATTTTTACATGAAAATTGAGCACCATGCGGGAAATAACCATATGAATGTTGATGGGTTGATGTGGCTGCCTGCCCTTCATTTCGATCATAGTGAAGCTGAGAGGTTACATGACCTCCTGATGACTTCTGATATATGGGGAATGAAGATGAACATATACAAAAGATGCTAAATTAATACTCCTCGCAATACTAAGGTGGAAAGTGGGAAGCTATACAAGAAAGTAGGGGTAAACTGATTGCCCTATCTACCGCCATCAGAGCAACTACCTATCATTTTGGAGTCCCATTCTATTATAAGCATAGTGGGGTATGGAAAACAAATTAGTGGGTTAAAGAGCGCATTACTGGGAGGGTTTAATGGAGACTATTACTGAGGTACTTGATGATTGTCTGACCTGCAAAAAGCAAACCAGTTTCAAGATCCAGTATCAAAACCAACACACTACGCCTCAACAACCCTTCCACACCATAAGATTAGACGTTCTTGGACCTCTACCCTATACTAATGAGGGCAAACGATATATCTCAGTTGAAATTAATAATTTCACCAAGTGTGTTGAAGCGGTGGTTCTCTCTGCTCAAACGGCCAAGGCCACAGACACTTTCCTCCATTAGAATATTTTTGCTCAACACGGTTGCCTTCAGGTTCTTCTCTGTAATAATGGGAAAACCACCTCCATAGTAGTGAAGATTTTCGCTACCTCCATGGGCACGCAACAGCTCTTTTTGGCCCCTATAACCCCTCTATCAATGGTACTATGGAGAGAGCAAATGGGACCCTGGTTTCTATATTACTAAAAATGGCCACTTTAAAACCCCTTCACTGGGATCTGTACTTACCAAGTGTTCTCATGGCCTACTGTATCAGTTACCATGGAATCCTCAAAAATGTCACCTTTCTGTATTTTGTATGGATGGGAACCTGGAGTGCCAGCATATTAGCCAAAGTTATTTTCTCTGATAGGACTGACCATGAGCAATTCATGGAGAAGTTGACACGCCACGTCGTTCAGTTATAATTAGAGGATATGTATAATTTGGCTAAAACTTTCACAAAAGAGGGTCAAGCCACTAATGAGCTCCAGCCCCCTGTACCTTTCTTTCAAGTATCAGACTTGGTGCTATACTATCATAATTATATCACTCCTAGAAGGGAGAAGGTCGGGTCTATTTGAGAATGACCCTTTGTAGTCATTGAAAAGCGAGGGAATGAGTATTTCATCCAATACCTTGCTATAGGAGTTACTGTCAACTGGGTTCATAGACAGTTCTTGTGACCTTATTCTCCCCTATCACTCTTGAAGGGGTGATTTCAGACAGGTACAAGTCTGATATTGTAATAAGAGTGATTTGGTTTTTGATATGAATAACATCAGCCAAAAACCCTGGTCAATTCATGGAGGAACCCCACAAATTAAGGTAATGTTATTGCCACAGATCCTCAGCCAAATCACCCTATGGCTTGTAGCAGGGTTATGCTGAACCTGCGGCAAAATCAGAGGAGTTGTTCTAGGGTCCTCTCCACGCCCTCGCTAACTTAGTCCAAGAACTTACCCCATAAACAACCCTTTTATAGCATTGGAGGGGTTTTTCAGCAGATACAATTATTTTCTCGCCCAATGATTGAGTGAAATATACTAAATCCTTGCCTCGCAGATTTACCTGCCTGCTATCAACCCTCCATCGGTCATTCCGTTGAAGCAAGGTGAATCTCAGGAGCCCCAATAGGCTGAAACCTAATACTTCCTAATGTGGCTATCTTTAGCTTAATCCAAAAATTTGTGCCTTGACTCACTTTGGGCCTTGATAAGTTTAGATACTAAGCATCAATATCGAGAAAGGGTTCAATTCTTAACCCCTCAAAAATTACTAATAATATCTTATAAAATTTAATCTTTTAAATTAAAGTATTAGTTTTTTATAAAAAAGTGTTCAATAACCCTCTAAATATATATATCACAGTAGAGAACCAACTTATTCTGCAAATACTTGCTGAAATTTTGTTGCAAAATGCACTAGCGAGCATAAAAACAGCCTTGAATCCAACAGATTTGAAATTTTGGTGATTCCTCATTTAAACAATTCTTGAAATGATTAGTCTTCTAAATTCCTAATAAGAGATAACTTTAGGATCATAAGTGAATGTTTTAATTATCACAAAATGATAATGTGATTATAATTCATTGACTCATAATCAATATGACTTGATTAGTATTTCTAATATAGGTAGTGTTTAAGACCAGGAAAGGCTTCATCCAAACTAGGAAGAAGCCTAAAATTTTCCTTCAATTAAAAAGTATTTGAGGTGGATCAACCTTGGGACAAATATACCACACTGAGAATTTTTTCTACCCAGTATGGTTTTGAACAAAACCTGCACTAGGGTGGAAGCAGTTTTACCTAAAAGGCTAACCACCCTCTTCCTTCAATTAATAAGGAAAACATTTTATGTGAATATCAGATTACTAGTTAGCTTTTGATAAGTTGAGGATTTGCCTCACCAAAGAGCCAATATTCATGTACCCTAGTTTGAAAACCCTTTTATGATCTAGACTGAATTCTCCTTCACTGCCATTGGAAGGTGTTATCACAACTTGTTAGTGTGTAATTGAGCACCCAGTAGCTCAAACAGCTGAACTTTGTATGGACACAAAGTTTTTTCAGAACTGTAAATGAATGCATGGCTGTAATCTACGCATATAAGCTTTTTGGGTATATTTTCATGGGGTGCACTTCAAAATAGTGAATTATCACGCTTCCCTTTGCTGGTTACAAAATCTCATGGAGCCCTAAAGGGGATGGCTCAACGAGCTTTAAAGTTAACAGCATATGACTTTAAAATTCAGTACCATCCAGTAATTAAACACCAAAACGCTGTTGGTCTCTCATGATTTCCCACCATGGCCTTAGAGGCTGATCTAACAGCTGAATTTATATGAGAAAATGCAACTTACCAATATAGAAATTAACCAGAGGAGGTTTAGCTTACTTTAAAAACTGAAAGAGAATACTATTGTCAATAATGGACAACTTTATGTGACAGTAAATGAGCAACAGTATATCTTTAAAGGCCAACAGATCAAATGGACTTAGTTGCATCCCATTTTGCAATGTGCTTAAAAATTCAAAAAGACTTAATATTCTGAAATGAAAGTCTTATTTTGAAATTAATGCTGTTTGATTTCTGTTGAGCATAAGACAAACACTCATTGAGCACAAGTATAATTCCATCTGTTAACACTGTCAATCCTACATAATTATAACACCTCAGTCTGATTTATGAGTAGATTTCCACAGATTATTGTAAAGAGTGCTATATATTAAGCAATATCTCTTTAAATTATTTAGGATAGTGAATTATTAATGTGAGAGTGACTTCTGATAAACTAGAAAGCCTTTAAGAAAACCAAAATCTCCTATAGGAATAAAAGGAAAGGATATTAATAGGGATTCTCTAGCCATGAAACGTTGATGTCTATAGGCTAGAATCATGGTTGTCTAAGTTTACAACGGCATAATGAGAACAATGAGTATAATCATGCCCATTTATGGTGAAAGGTCGATATAAAGAGTGAAACTATTTTGCAATGGGTCTGGAATGAGTAAGAAACACAGCGAGCAAGGGGAGTTGTTAGAGCATCTTAAAATAATTTCTGATTGCGTTCATTTTAATCCAACCATTTTGCGTTTAATAAAAGATTATTTAAGGTCAAATCAACATCAACAACACTTCACCCTTTGACTTGACTGAATTCATGTTGGATGCTGGTGAGGAATTGAACTGTAATGGTAAGATCTGAGGAATTTCGCGTGAACTCTATAAACAATAATTATATTGAGAAAGTTTTTGGTAGTATAGACATTAAAGGACAAGTGCTCCAAAATTATGTATAACCCTTTCCAAAGTCTTGACATCTTGGAGTTTTCCAAATTTTTAGGATTCAAAGTACATGACCTGATCACCCACGCTAAACTTATGCAAAGGTGTTCAATGAATACATCATGTGCTTTCTAGTTAATTTAAATAATACAAGCAGACTCAAAGAACTTGGTCTGAATCTTTATTAGAACCTTGACTAGTCAATAGAAGTATTCTTCAGGCCAGACTACATCCTCATCCTGGACAATAAGATATAATATGGGCGGCAAAGCGGACTGTCAACCATATAGTAATTGGTAAGAGGATAATCCAGTAGCACTATGATACCTAATATTGTAGGTTGAAAGGGGAATTGATGTAGGGAGTCCATTGGGAAGGGGAAGAGGAAAAAACTTCTTTAGGATTTGCTTTAGGATTCTATTATCTCTCTTAATGTTCATAAGTCTCTGTATGGTATGGAGCAGAAAACCCCTAATTCCCCATAAGTTAGTTCAGGTATGAAAGCATTTTGGAGGCGAAGTTAGTAGCATTGTTCATTAGGATAACGTGTGGACACCCATGCTTGTGTATGTTATTCTCAATGACAATCTTAGTGGTGGTAATGCTCCAATATCACATAAGGGCTTATCTTTGACCCACTTGGTTATATGGTCAATGGACACAATGATGTACCAATGTTTGAAATTGATGAATTGTAGGGGTCTAATAACATCAAATTAGGTGGTGTGCCACGCCCAGTTGGGCTTAATAAGTTTGTAAGTGGTGAGGGAGCTAAAAGGTTATTGTGATTGGCACTCATGGCACTTCTTAAAAAGGTCCTGGATGTCAAATCTAATTGACACCAAAAGGTAACTCTATTGAATTTTCTTTACCAGATTGATTAGTCATATGTGCCCAACAACATGATGAGCTTTCATTACGGTTAACAGTCATTTGAAAGGCGTGGAGTATAGTCTACATCTGATATCTCTGATAATTTTATAGAGCACCCCATTCCAGAATTCAATATTCTTAATTAATTGATCCAAGGTATGCCTAAGAAGGAATTGTTTGTCATCATATTTATGAGCTTTCATCTACACAAATAAAAGTCACAGTATGGGATCAGCGTGGACACAATGAGTAGCCAGGATAGTATGTTGGCATTCTGATTAAAGAATCATGTTTAATGTATAACCCTTATAGTCATAAGCCTGGATTTTCAATGCACCATCTTGCCAACCGACTTCAGGCTCTTTCAGGTTATATGGCCACCGAATAGAGGAGCAATCAGTACCATTTGTAACTTAATGCTATAAATCTAGACATGTGATTGTTTAAAGGAAAAAATATCGGCTAAGAATCTTCATCCTGTTACCATATAATTTCTTTCCTGAATAACAAGGGCATGACTATAAAAACCACTTGGTGCTCCTCTCCTTATTCATCCTGATGAGAGAGCACAGCCCTAATGTCTTTCAACGAGGCATCAGATTTATAATTTAAGGCCGCTCATAGTCTGGATTCATGTAGCATGGGCGCTTTAATTTAGCATCGCCTTCAACTTAATAAAAACAAGTTCATACTTGAGGACCAGAGAAAAATCATTTCACTTTTGGAGTAGGTAAAACAGAGGTCTCAGTCAGATGAGTGAATCCTTTAATGAACCGGAAGTATTATCCTACCATACTTAGAATATGTATAGATCCTGCTTGTTCTCTAGGCTTTTCATCCAGTTAACATCCTTAAGTTTTTGAGGCTGCAGTCGTATCCCTCAGTATTGACAATGTGGCTCAGGTACTCCACCTGAGTCTAAAAAACTGACAATTTCTGGGCTTGATTTTAAGTTGATCCTTGGCTATTTTATTGAAGACTTTCTCCAAATGGGACAAGTGTTGGGTAAAGGTGCGCGAAAAGCCATTAATATCATCAAGGTATACTAGGACACAGCTCATCTCGAAAAACCCCTGGGATGGTGTCCATGGCTCTTTGGAAGGTGGGCGGCACGTTGCATAAGTCTTGGGGCATATGTGTAGATTGGTATAGGCTTAGTAATTATAGCAAAATTTTCTTGCTCAGCCTTGGTAGATTTATTTGCCAATAGTCACTGATGAGATCCAGGGTGTTTAAGTACTTGGCCCCTCTGAGATGATCAAGAGCATCATCCATACATGATAGCTTATAAGAGTTTTTGTAAATTCATTTGGGTAATAATAATTGATCACAACTAACTTATGCCAGCTTTCTTCTTAACAATAGACACAAGGCTGTCCCAGGAGCTACTAGAGAGAATAATTAGCCTCATTGTAGTAATTTACCAAGCTCTTTTTTATTACTTTTTCACAGGCTTGACTGCATCAGATGGGTCAAGAACATATGAATCAGGCAATGCCAGTCTCAATATGATGTATTACATCTTTGGCGCACCCCATGTCATAGCCCCTGATACAGAAACATAACTTGTGTATTTTTGCAGTAAGGCTAAGGCTCGATCCTTTTGATCTTCAGTCAAGCTTTCTATTTTATTTCGCGCCAAAAGAGCATATGCGCTAGGTGCAGGGTCTGGTAAACCAAACTCAGACTGGTCTCCAATACTTTCAAAGTGTAGTACCTCATCCTGGGGCAGTAAACTCACATAAGCAATCTTCTGTCATTTAGTCACTGTAAATTTATGAGCCTACAGATTAGTGAAAAGCGCAAAAATCTCCTGATGGGCAGTACCAATTAGCTCAGGTACTGCATGAGGTTTCATTTGGGACTTTTTTCATGGGGTGTAAACTTCTATTAATATCCCACATAGCAGGTTCAGAGTCAGACGTGTATGTAAAACTCATTGTTTTCCCAGAAGCATCTCACAAGTTGAGGAAGCACTTAAGGGAAATCCCTGATTTTCATATGATGATGGAAGGTAAGGTCCTACTATGACAACCAGTTTAGTTATATCAAATAGGAATTCTTCTGTCAGTATAAGTTACATTAATAAAATGTTTAGGTTAGTAATAGGTACCCAATTATTTCAAGAGTAATTGAGAAGCAGGGTCAGACTGATAATCCTAAGAGTACTCTCCTCATATTAGATGACTGTCACATCAAATTTTGAGGAAACTTGTCCTTATCAAAAATTGGTAGTTTTGACTAAGTAATATTATAGTGAGAGCGCTAACTTAAACTGATCCAATTATATTGGGCAAAGCACTTTAGGCTTTTTTTGCCAATGGTACTTTCTGGGCCTACCATCACAATTTTTGTTTATGAGCTACATCAGGAGCAATTCATTAATTTCTTTGCAAAGTGGCTCAAGAGTATAGTAACTAGTGCTCCGCTGCCAACAATTTTATGGATTTAAACTTTATCCATAGGGTTCCATAGAAAATTAATTAAAAAATTCATAATGATTCGCATTTAATGTGAGGACAGAGAGGTCATTAATTTGATTCATCATAGTTTTGACCTACATTCCTAATATTGGAAAATGTTATTCAGAGCTTTAAATGATACTCTACTTTTATGCCTTTTAAAGGAGTAACTCATTCAATTCATCAGGTTCTCTGTACTGGTTCTGATTGTCAGGCTGCGTAGCATAGGGCTTGCAATAGTTCTCTGTCCTTCCTTCTTATGTTCAGCTCGCTGACTTTGGGTCACAGAAATCTTGGTTGGGTTTGGTCTGGTGACTGAGGTGAAATATGTATTTGTTAAAAAAATAGAGTATCCCATCTCTATTGTTGACTCCTTTTTCCCTAATCATCCTTGCACATAGGGGAAGAGAATTAATTGATATTGAGGCGTTTCTTGGGCATCTGGCAGCATAGTGCCCTTTTGACTCACAAATCCAGCAAGTGACTTAGAGAGGCTTTGTTGAGGGCCCATATTTCCACATCAATTGTAGCAATTACTATAGGACTTTTAGCTATCTTGACAGGGGTTGGAGCAATTGTTACAATTTTTAACGTCCAGTGATCCAAAGGTAATTTTAGATCACTTGAGGTAGCCAATCATGGAGGAAGTATCTAACTCTTTGGACAATACAGACAGCAGTGAACGGTGGAGGTCTGGGTAGTTCTTGGTAGCATTTGAAAGGCAATGTTCACCTTGAAGTTGACCATAACCTTGGACCTCAATGATAACCGAGCCTCATGGTATAAACAACTAACAAACTCAGACGCAGTTTTGTACTTCTGGAACTAGATGGACATAAACTTAGCCTTTCGAGTAGTCATTCTTTTGGGGCTACCAAACTCATATAGTACTGCTCTATTGACATCAGCACAACTTCATCAATCCTCTCGAAGGTAGGGCATGATCAAATCTCGACTAAGATTGTCTATCAGATGATTATAGAGGTGGCGTTGAACAAATCATCATCTCCACGCATCATCATTTTAAACAACTTAATTATTAACTGTACGTTTCTGGATTGATCAAACTTAGCAAGATTTACAGGGTTAAACTGGTGAAAAGACTGGAAGGTCATATTAGCGCAGCAGGTATCAAAAAGCCTGTAAAGCCTGACGTGATGTCTGGGGTTTCTGGGTTCCCAGTAGCGCCTCAGGGCTGTTTATAAAGGCTGGTCAAAGGGGGCAATGCAAATAGTGCAGTCATCATTGATCGTTGGGTTGAATAATCTCAACTTGGTCTGACTCCACTTAGGATAAAACTTTCTCAACTGGTCTGATTCGTTCTTAGTAGTGGACCTAGACTTTGCGTTGGCAACATTCTTTGCTCAGATAAGCCTCCTTGCGTCGTTACCAATTTAGTCATTCTTAAGATCCTATTTTACAAATTTATTGAATTGTTTTAGCATAATAACCTCAACTTAAGTTCATGGATCAATATCCAAAGCTTGATAATCTTGGGCTTTTAATCTCTTTTAGCGTTTATAACTCTCATGTGATATGGTAAAGCTCGTTGTTAGCCCCTAAATTGTCCCCTAAATCTGTAGTTAAAGAAAGAAAAGCGTTCTTAGGGCGTTGATGTCATGGCGCATGGTCACATGTGGTTTCAGAGATTTTGTAGCTCCTCCTGAAGGTTGGTGATCACTTTGGCCATACTTCCAATATTTTGGATGGAGACACGAATTTCTTGTTAGTTATATTGGTTGAGCTCTTCTGCTGACTCAGAGTGTTAAACTCTGATCTGGCATAATTTATAACAATTTTAGATTTTGAATGGAACTAGTTTTCTCCATTTACCCAGGAGGCTGTGACACCTCGTTCATTCATATCTTGATCGCAGATCCTAATCAAAATTTATTTTAGCTGATTAATAGGCTCATTTAAACGTTGGGAGACTTAACAACTGATCTTATGATTTGAGTCAACAGCTTGTTGTACCCCCAGGAACTGGCTTTAAGATGATTTTGTCCACATTCTGTTGGTTAAGCTGAAAGGCCTTTGTGACTAGAGCATTGCAATGTACAATAGTCATTCAGGAATTTTTACAGTGGGCTGTAAGTATCTAATAATATATTGCACTAGATGTTTGATGCTACACATAAAGAATATAACTTAGGTACAATTTATGCTGCGGAATTGCTCATTTTCCTTCCATATTTGGTCTTGTTTTTTTCACTAAAAAATAAGGAGGGTATAAGCTCGGTCAACTAATGAATAAATAACTGGAACACTTTTTCAACATTTGGCGGATCTGATGTAGCTGCTCCTTGAAGAAATTATATGAATTGAAACCTTCCAATTTTAGGATTAAAGATACCTACTTCTGTTAGAGCCAGCTGAAAAGGACTAGGAGGGTTGACACAAGATATGAGCACTTGGTTATTCTTATTGGTTTCTTATCTATTTAGAGATTTATTTTGTTGATAAAAAGTTAATTAAACAAGGGCGCCATTTAATAAGTACCATGATGTTGACTGCAAGAAACGCACTCAACGAGCACAGGCATAATTCCATCTGTGAACCTGTCAATCCTGCATGATTGTAACACTTCAGTCTAATTTATGAGGTATTTTAAAAACAGATTATTGTACAGAGTGCTATAAAATACTTATTATCCCTTTGAATTGTTAAAATTGTGAATCTCTATTTTGAGAGTGACTTCTTTATACTAGAATAAGTACAGGAAACTAATGATACCTTATTGGAATATAAGAAAAGGGTATTTATATGGGATTCTTTAGTCATAAAATGTTGATCTCACGGATGAGCCTATGAGTGGTGTTTCTGGTCAGTCCTTAACCAGTGGAATTATTGCAAACAATAACCACCTAACTGGTGGCAATATTAATGACCTGATCATCGTGGATTTGGGAAAAGGAGGCCTTTTATAGGCATTAATGGTCTAAATAATTTTCCTTTCAGCAATGGCTTCATGTGAAATAATTTTCGCCTACCAATTTAAGATTTTCTAAGTGAGCACAATGACGCCGTGAAAAAGACATATAAATTTGACCTCCTTTAATACTTTTGGGGGCCAAAATAATTTGGATTCCGCTGATTATACAGAAATGAGCGAAATGAGTTATGCTGGCAATAGTATCAGAAGATAGAATGAGAATATTATTTAATTGAGCAGTCGTCTAATTTCCCATGTGACTCAAAGATATGTGAGGCGCATCATAGAAACGCCTCCGCTTAAACCTGAAAACAAGATGCTTACTACCAGATTTTAAAAATCAACAAATATCAAAAATGACTACAATGATCCAAATACCAAGCGAGACCAAGCACAAAGACCCCTGAACATCTAGGTTCAGGAGTACCACCACGAGAAGAAGCTTGGGCATACAATAATTATAACAAATTAGTGAACAAGCTAAAGTAGCAGTCAAAGGCCATCTGACTAGAGTCTCTTGAAAAGTCCTCTATAAAACCTAAATTACCCCTATTTTACAATATCAAATTCATTTTTATCTTAAATTACCCTTGAAGTATATAAAAAGTTACTTTTATTTAATAAAAAAACCTTTCTACAGTACTTAAGCTAATTTTTTTGCTTTAACTTGTGTTGTATCAAGTTAATAATCGCCAATATCCAGTCTGGGACTAACCAATTTGAAGTAACCGCCAATATCCAGTCTAGATCGCCCTGTTTTAAAAAAGACACTCTGTCAAGAATACCTTAGTTCTGATAAAGCCAAGAAAGAGGCTGTAAAGGTTCTTTTGAGTCACTTAGACCAATATATGTCAACAATGTCAAAGAGTTTCTGAAGTTTTTCAATAGAGCAAACAAGTTAATCAATCAGTCAATGCACCAAAGGGTACATCTGATGAGCGTTTGCTTAGTGAGAGCTGTTGTTATGTTATCAAAGGTTGTCTGAAGCCTAATCTGTGTGGAGTAGTTCCCCTGAGTAGCAAGTCGGCCTCTACTGTTAAGCGAGCTAATTTGAAAACTGACTTTGGTGCTCCCTACAGGGGTGGCACCATCAGGCCCTAGCGATGATCATGATAGTTCTTCTGAGTAAACTGACAAAGATGTGGATATAGAGGTGTATCACAGAGAGGATGAAGAGGATTCATCTGAACTCCTGGGAAAGAAGAGAATACCCTCTTCATTAGAGTTTTCTACCCTGGTGTTATGAAGTGCAAGATTTGTGTAATGATCTTGAGTGAGTCAAGGATCTCGCTAAAAGAGCTAGAATTCCCTCACTATCCATAGTGAAAAGAACCTCATCTATCAATAAAATGGAACTTACTCTCAAGAACCTCGAGGAGCAACTTGTATTCCTTAAGAAAGAGAATGGAGAGACCACCACTAACTTAAGTTCATATGAAGAACGTTTGGAGAATCATGATAACATTCTAGTTTGTGATGGTACAAGAGTATTGAAGTCTGAGGCACTAAATCTCACTGCACCGGAGCCTACATCTACTTGACCTATCACTCAAATGGAGGCACATGTATGGATCTCTCATAGATGTGCACTACAGCCGGTCAGATCTTGTACTCAACCACTTATGATGCTCGCTAGTCCTAGTGAAGAGGATCCAAATTTATACCATACTTTAATTCCATATACATTCACAGAGGGGAAGACTTCTGGTTTCTTCCAAATGTATGAAAATATCCTGGATATCACTAGTGATTGCCTGAAACCTTGCCACGTACAGGGATGCATGAGCTGCAAGGCTCAGAAGATCCTCATTGTGAGCTTGCGACCTGTATTCTCTTGGACTGAAGTCAAGAGCATATTACTCTACGAGGTCAGAAGTGAACAGTATGTCTAGAGTATGATGCAAGAGTTTCTGTTATTAGAGATGAGCAAAAACGAGTCAGTCACAAATTATGCCTACCATTTCTACCTTGAGGCCCAGCAGCTAAAACAACAGGAATAATGGATCTGCTTACCGCAAAAAAATCGTTTTAAGCTCCCTGGAGATGCATCCTAATCTAAAGATGCACATAACTTTGGCGATAAAGATCGTTATGGCCTTAAAGCACTCATAGAGGCGCCACTCGATGTACATGAGACATAACAATCTGACTTACATGTTACTGGCACCTATACCATTCCCTCAACGAGTCAATAAGGCCGTTTATGCGCCAACGACAAGGTTAAAAGCACAAAGAGATGAGCACAATCCGCCTGAACGCTTGCCATGTCAAGTATTAAAATGCCATAAGTGTCATTAACTTTGGGCAATACTCTTGATTATGTCTATTAATTACAACCAAAAACAAGTAGCAAACCCTAAATAGGAAACACATAATATCTCAAATTGGGTGGATCTTTACACTGAGGGTGATGAAGATCATGAAGACTAAGATTTAGCTAGTCCGGGTAGACATGTGTTAAAGGCTCCCAGCATAGTGGTCATACCGGCTAGATTAAGAGTTCATGGTGATGATGGATCTGTATCAAATGATACCTACCTGGCCCAAGCAGTTAAGCCTACCTGATTGATCAATTCTGCTGAATAAGGAGAGCTGTTGGTCGCGTCTACCTTCAAGAATGTGGTACCAGATGATTAAGACACTACTAAAGCCAAAACAAATGCTGTTACTTTACAGCAATTTGAGGACTCTGACACTGAAGTCCTGGCCATTAAAACCCCTTTGGAAAAAGAATAATGAAGGTGGAAGTTAACATCTATAAGGCACTCATTTTGGCACTACTGGACATCAGGACTCAATGATTATTATCTTATCCAAACTTATTAAGAAGCTTAAGTTTATGCCTGAAATTAATTACAAAGTAAAATAACGTACCTCAGGACCTGACATCATCTGCGCCTTAGGAGCTTAATATGCCTTATCTTTACAAGTTTGTGCATGGTCCTTCTGGCACGCTCAGTAGTTTTGGGCGATGATCACTACGATTTCCAGATCAGAACTGAGTTTCTTCTGGAGTTTGGGGCGGATATTGATTTCAAAACAAGCACGTTTATCATCCTGAGCTACCAACTCTCAATGGGTTAAAGACGAGGATGTAAAACTTTTAAAACAGCACACTTTCATGGTTAAACAGATCAATTAATCTATCCAATTCATAACACCCTCATTGAAAAGGGTGTAAAACAATTACCACCTACCATAAGTGCTGAAGAAGATCTCCACTTGAGTGCAAGTGAAAGCATGGAAATTTGATCAGGGGACCAAATGAGAATGACCTTGTCAACTAGAGTTAAGGTTCCTCCTGACACAATACTGTAAGTGTACAGTCAAGGTGGAATTTGAGAGCAAGAGCCCAGAATATTACCTGGCTTTTATGAAGCACTTACTCTGAGAGCCAAACCATGTTCTGTGGAACATTGTTGGACAATTACATGCCTTAGCTAGTAGGAAGAGTGTTTCAGCGGAAAATACTGTAAGTGTTATACAAAAAATCTCAACCCAATCTCGGTGGAATCCTTTTAACTGAAGTAATTCTTCTACTCCGAAACTTTAGATAAGAACCTTAGATTTTAGATCATCAGCTCATTCAAACCCTCGGCAGAATAGGCCAACAGACCTGGAACACCGTCCAAGCACCAGCTTGAATTTGATGCAACTTCCTAAGGAAAAGAAACCCACTTTAATAGGCCTGAAAGGGGTTCAGGGGAGTGAAAATATTTTATCAACCAACTACTCAGTAAGGAGCTCAGGTAATCGAGTGAACAAGCCATATGTACAAAATAGCTGACTGGCGGGATTACATTAAAATGCTCCCCCATGACTATATGTTTCAAAAGTCGAACTCATATCTAAAAACCAAGCCAAATCAAGATATCTACGGCTTAACCTGAATACCCTTGCCCCTCACTATTATCCCCAAAATATCATATATACTAAGCGGCGCTATTTTAATCAGGGTTCTCTCTTCCAGATCTCCAAGTGCTATTAGTAATAAAATATATAAAAAAGCAAAGTCTAACTGAAGTTAGTATAAACAATTTATTTAAAATTTAAAGTAGCAATTCAAGTTCTAACTACTCCAGCGACTGCTATATTGTTGTATCCTAGGCAATTAGCATCTGCGAGCACTTACCACGCCAGGATTCCAATGAACATTACTACTCAACCAATCAAAGTTGAGAAAGGATAAGTTGTATCACTGGCCCGCGTAACCAGTTGCCAATATATTGAGTCATTATTTGCAGTTGTAGTTTCACCAAGCTCAGGTTTAAGGATAAAATCCAAAGCAGAAGAAGGAGTTGGACGAACTTTTATCTGAGATTAATGTTATCTTCAGCACATGGCCCCAATGACTATGGCCTGTGCAAAGGGGAGGTCCATAAAATATGCAACTATCCGCTATTCCCTTTATGTCCAAACTTTACTGACGTTCAAAAACAGAAGATGCAGTCATCATGAAAGAGCTCAATCATTTAGCCAAAGAAGTGCTAATCTATCCAAGGGCACATAGGTATCTTTCTTGCTGCAGGTGTGCAATAAGGATGGGACCCATAGGGTTGTCATGGACTTCCGCCGCTATAACAAGATTACCAAGAAGGACTCATTACCTTTGATACGCATCAATGATGCTTTAAAGCGCATGGGCAGTATAAAAAATACATTTAACTATGGAGCTAGTCAGTGGCTACTGGTAAATAGAGCTCTCCCCCAAGGACCAGGAGAAATGCGCCTTAATAAGCAGCCACGGGTTTTTTGAACCCATGAGTATGCCGCAGGGGCTCTGCAATGCCCCTGAAACCTTTCAATGAGCGATGGATCGCAATTCTAGAAATCTTAAGTTATTTAATGCGTTAATATACCTTGACAACATAACATTGTTAAGCTGCACGTTTCAGGAGAATCTGCAGCACCTCCAGGAGGCCATTTAGCGGCTGCACGCTTCTAAGTCGAAGTTGAAGAGAAGCATGTACAATTTTTATCAAGAGGAAGATTGAGCTTTTGGGCACAAAATCAGCCAATCTGGAATTAATCCTCAGAATAAAAAATGAAAACGATTGTGGCAATGGAGCCACCCAAGAGTATGAGGGACGCTCAAGTGTTTCAAGAAAGGTGGGGTATTATAGGAAGTTCATCTCTCATTTTGCAGACTTGGCGGCGACCCTTACCTACCTCCTGACTAAAGATACGATGTATGAGGGAGTCTGGAGCAAGATCAGGAATTTGCAGAGTTGAAGGCATGATTGATAGAAGCACTATCCTGGCATACTTAGACTTCATTAAGACTTTCTAATTGTACACTGACACCAGTGGTGTGAGACTTGGTACGATTATGGCCTGACTAAATGAGAATGGAGTTGATCATCCGATTGATTACTACTTTAAAGTCCTTCAGCAAGACCAAAAGAATTAAAAAGTAACAAAAACAAATACCTTGAATTAACTAGCTCAGTCAAGGTCTTTGGGCCCTATCTTTCTGGATTACATTTCAAAGTAGTCAATTATCATGAGTCGCTCCTATGGCTAAGAAACATGAATGATCCTGATGGACGCCTTGCCCGTTGAGATTTCCTCTGAAAGGGTACAGTTTTGAAATCATAAAATGAGAAAAAGATAAACATTTTAACAGAGATGGTTTGTTGATATTACCCATATTCCACCTGCAGGTGCCAGAGAGCAATCTCCTGTATGGACTAATTAAGATCCTTGAAGAAGCTTAGCAGTTTAAGACAGAAGAGGTCAATAGCATCCTACACAAATGTCTTAAAGACAAACTACGTGTCAATGGAAATCTATAAAAGAAATTTCAGGACAAACGTTATCCCTACATTTGACCAGTGATAGAATTGAGATAGCTATGGAAGCGCACAAACATGTGGGATGTCAGATTCTGGTGGTTGACCCAAAAATGAACCCTTTGAAAACCAACAGATCGGGCTGATTATCCTTTCAATTCTTGAACTAATACTCTAGTTCTCACCTTAAAAGCCTATTGCAACTACATGGCTTGAGCCAATTATGTCAACATCAAATTAATCTGAACTTACTGTCAAAAATTTGGGCCAAATACATTTACAGATTCAGGCTGATTGTTACTGCACCAAAGCTCAGAAATTAGTATTAATTACTCAGGACCAATATTATTACCCAGCATAAGAAATCGTTCAGGATCAACTCAAAGATAACGTCAAAAAGCCCATGGACAAATAGACAAACATAACATAATCATTTTCCACCCTAGGGAAAAATTGTATGTCAATCCTCATAATTGACTTGATAGCACTGCACATGGACCACCCAAATGGGAGTACCTAGTGTTATCAAGAAAGAGGACTGCGGATGTTCCGATTAGGGGTGTATCATTTAATGCTACCAATGTCAAAATTTCACAGAAGATGTATTTTGTCAGTAGTATAATGAAACTCAAATTGAGAGAATCCTAGGACAATTTTGCACGCTCTTATGGCGATTTTTGTCCCTGAAATCCTCCCAATTTTGAGAGTATTTTGCCACCAATAAACCTAGCAATAGGTTGTAATCATGTCAGTTCAAGGGCCAAACTGATGTGGAAAGTAATCTGTTGAAATTGCATGCTCAAATGTGGCCAGGAGATGCCCTAGAGGTATAAATACCGGCACCTGGCATAATGAATAAGCATCAAATAATATATTCTTAAATAAAGATATATTTTATTTATCTCTTTGCTGGTTTTTATCTGAATCCTTTCTTTGGACAGTGGCAACAATCTGGAAGTGCCAAATCCACCGCTTGTAACTTTGCTTGCCTTGAGCTAAGTTCCTGAGTACAAAGGGAAAATTAAGCCTGAAGTTGACCTGAAAAGCTGGGTCTATACAAACACGCCTAGTGAGTTTTATAGGGTCATAATACTGTAAGCCAATGGCAAAAATGAAGATCTATTGAAAAAATTCATTCCTGATTAAGTGTGCAGGATATTAATTATCAAGTGAATGGTCCTTGGGAATTAACATGGGCCATGGGAGATTTCAGAAGAGGTTGGCTTACCTAAAGGAGAGGTTTTACTTATGAATGCGTATCCAACGGAGTACACAAGCATTGGATTTGTGTGTACCCTGTACCAGTTTTTGTTTCTAAGGAAAGAGATTTGAGTTTATGCCTATTCCACATACTGCATCATTCAGAAATGTCTCTATTAATGTGCTGAGACCATTGCTGACAGCATCCATTGGCGCCGAGTTCATCCTGGTGGAAATTGACCACTTCAATAAGTGGGTAGAAGCATCCACGGTCAAAACATATGCAGCAAAATCCACTGCCCGTTTCTTGTACAACCAAGTGATAAAAGACATGGATGCCCTCAAACTAGCTTGTCAGACAATAACAAATACTTAATCACTGATGTGGTGAAAAAACCGGTGGATTTAGTGTGGGTAAACAGCAATTCAATACCCCTACATTCCAAATGTAAAGGAAGTGTCAAAAGAATCAATGGAACCTTAGAAATTATTTTAAGAAGATGACTTAAAACTACAAGTTGAAGTGGAACCAGTTGCTTTATCAACGCTGCTGGCCAAACAGTTAAGCCACCACAATGAAATTGTAATATCCCTCTTCAAGGCCTTGTATGGGTGAGAGGTTGCGCTGCTTACCCTCCTGTCACCCATCATATTGTTGTGTGAAAAGATTTACCACCTGAAAGCTACTAACAGGAATTTGCTGTTGATTTGATAAGAATTCAGTTAGAAATTTCAGACAACTATTAAACTAGCTTCCCTACTAGACAAAGAGAGAGTCAGAGAAGTAATAGTTACTCAAATTCAGTATAAAAAACAAAGTTTTATTATACCATTTGAGAGGAACACAACTCGAGAAATCTGAGTTGATTTTGACTGGTCCTGCAACCATCTTACCTAAAAGAGGAGCGGAATACTCAATCTGCAATGATTAATTAACATTGTTTTTAATAAGTCTAGTCTGGCACCTTCAAGCATTTCCTAAATCTTGTCTTGGAAGAAGGAGTGTCACGGATGAGCCTGCAATTGGTGCTTCTGGTCAGTCCTTGATCAGTGGAATTATTACAAACAACAACAACCAAACTAGTGGCAGTACTATTGACCAGGCCTTTGCGGATGTGAGGCAAAGGAGGCCCTTTATAGGCATCAATGGCCTAAATAATTTTTAATCAGAAATGATGTCATGAAAAATAATTTTCGCCCTACCAATTTAAAATATTTACTAAATGAAGAAAATGACGCTGCCCAAAATTAATATGAATTTTGACCCCATCATATACCTTTGGGGGCCATAATAATTCAAATTCGCCAATGATGCCCCAATAAGAGAAATGAGTTATGCTGGTAACTGTAGCAGATGATTAAATGTTAATATTACCAAATTAGGCAGTTATCCAACTTCTCAAGTGACTCAAAGACATGATGTGAGGCGCATCATAGGAGCGCTACCGTTTAAACCTAATGTCAAGATGCATATTGCCAGATTTGGCAATCAACAAATATCAAAAATGACTACAATGAGCCAAATACCAGAGGCGGGACCAAGCATAAAGGCCTTTTAACATCCAGGTTTAGGGTTACCCACCAAGATAAGAAACTTGCGCATACAATCATTAGAATAAATTAGTGAACAAGCTAAAGTAGCAGTCAGAGGCCGTCTGACTAGAGGATACTGAAAAATCCTCTGCCAAAACCTAAATTTCCCCTATTTTACAATATTAAAATCATTAATATCTTATATTACCACTGAAGTATATAAAAAATCACTTTTTATTATAATAAAACCTTTCTAGAGAAACTTAAGTAATCTTTTTGCTTTCACTTGTGTTGTATCTAGTTAGCAATCGCCAATATCCAGTGTAAGATTAACCAATATGAAGTAATCACCGGAATTCAGTCTGGGATTTATCAATTTGGATTAATCGCCAGTATCCAGTCTATATTAACCTGTTTTAAAGACACTCTGTCAAGGATACTTTGGTGCTTATACCGCCAAGGAAAAGGCTTGAAGGTCTCATTAGGTTACAAAAGAAAAGTATGTCAACAGTGTCAAAGAGTGTTAAGAAGGTTTTTAAGAGAGCAAACAAGTTAACTAAGCAATTAATGCAACAAGGGGTAGCATCTGAGGCGTGTTTGCTTAGTGAGAACTGTTATGGTGTTAATGAAGGTTGTCTAGTGCCTAATTTGCATGGTTTATATCCCCTGAGCAGCGGGTTGGCCTCTAAAGTTTAGTGAGATGAGGTCAGCGCACTGACTATGTATCCAGGCTAGAATCATGATTGCCAAAGAGTACAATGGGCACAGTGTAAAATGAATACAATGAGTATATTCTTTACCCTTTATGGAGTAAAGTCGACTAAGAGGGTAGAAATCATCACGTGATAGTTCTGGAAAGAGAAGGGAACTTGGAGGACAGGGGAGTCATTAGAGTGTCTTTGTAAATTCCAGTGGCATTATTTTTTTCTTTAGAGTTCAATAAAAGGTATATAAGGACAAGTCAACATCATTGACAACAAAATCCAAGATGCCCTTAATTGTAGTAAGGAATGTCAAGCTAAAGTTCCATACAAAAGGACACCTCTTATCAATTGCTAAACCCAGCTTTGATTGGATCATCATCTAAATTACATGTTGTGAGCAATTCAAAAATATAAACATGGACATTGACACCTCATTAATGGATGGTCTCCAAAGCAGTTAAAGACCTGAGCGCTGTGACAACTGCCAAGTTGATTTTTTAAAGAATTATAGCTTGTAAGTATGGCTGTTCAAAATGGATTTAACCGGTATTGGGATTAAAAACTATGTCTCAAATTAACATAAAACTAAGGATAGATGGGTATAGAGGGTTACTATCTACATTCTATCACCATAAGTCTAATGTCACCATAGAACAAGTAAATGGTACTTTCATCGGCATATTACAAAACTTAATTACTAGTAAACCCTCTAGATGTACCATTACTTTCCTTCTGCCATTTCTGCATAAAATATTGCCCAACATTTGACGAAAATTCACCCACCTTTCAATTATTACAAAGAAATTCTACGCTCACCCAATTCTAAATTTATGTGTCAATGAAGAAAACATGAGTTCTGATAGAGACCTTAAAAAACTTTAGCATACTTTCTTCTTACTATAAATCAAAGCTCAACCTTACATGGTGTCTTGTTGATCAAGTCTCAGCTGCATAATAAGAAAGAATTTCAGACATTACATACCTTTGCTAAAGTGGGAATTGATTTTTTGTTATGAAAAAGTGGATTTAGACGGACTTGTATTAAGGATCACATGTGGAAGGGTGTAACAATTGGTGATCATAAATGGTTTTCCTAAGACTGGAACTTTGGAAATCTGGTATGACAATGGTTGTAATCACAATTTTTTAGATCTACTTATTTGTCAAACTAAAGAATTTTAAGATAAATATAGTAAATATTTATTTTCTAGCATATATTTAGTAATTAGTCTCTTAATCCACCAGAGGTCCTATATTAGAGCTCTGAGATTTGTTATGCCTTTCTGACACCTAGCTAGTTATTATTAATTTATGTAGTTCTAGCTGGGCTACTAGTTAAAAAGTGAGATGCGTCCCCCTTTTTCTTACTTAGAAACTCTATTCATTTTGATTCATTTTCTCAAAAATCTCATTTCGCTTATAACAGCATTCTTATATATTTATTTATTTAGATTTATTATATTTGTAGGATTAGTATGGCTGACAGGGAAATGGGGCATAGTTATGGAATGCCACGAGGGCATTTGCACATTACAAGCATGTCATGATGGGAAAAATACTTAAGGACCACATGATTTAGGAGATTATTTAGGATCCTCACTATTTTTGGACCTTAGGCCGCATTAGACTTAAGATAGGGTTGCGCTTAAATAGTGCAGCCCTGTGATGCTCACCCAGTTGTAGTGCCAGTGGCGTAATGAATGTTCACCATACCTCAGCCTGAGTGGGGCGATATTTTGTGTTCATATCACTCCATGTGAGATGGTTTAAAACCCTCAAGCATAGCGTAATTTTAACTACTGTTGATTAGGTTTTGAGCCGTCTTTGTTTGCATTCTGACGCTACCTAGTCTGCCAGAGGATTGAGGAGACTTTCCATAATTGTATATTTGCATATGTTGAGGTAACAGACGAAGGTCTTGGGTGCCTTGCTTGTTACAAGGGCCTTTGAGATCATTAAGAATACATTTACTGATGCCTACACTCTGAGAGACCTTATTATTAACTACCTTAATAAGTAGGGTGCATGTGCAATTTCTGAAAAAGTACCAGCAGAGCTCTGGCCTAAGCTTCTTTTTTTCAGTCATAATTTACCTTACCAACTTTGCCCTAATGTTTGGCCAAGTGGGTGATAATGATGCGTTTTGGTTTGACCAACTAAATTAAAATTTAAATCTTTAACTATTAAAGTATGTTATAAAATTTTTATAGACAGAGGATTTAATTTGTTTATGATATGCTAATGTTAATGCAAAGGATTGATTTTTATGGATTACTTCCCAGCGCCTAATGTTTTTATATGTAAGTGCTAATTATAAAAGTTATATTTGTTTCGCCTCAGCGTCTCCAAGTACTAGCAATTACAAACTAAAATTTCAGATCCTTAATCTCCCTGATGAAACTCTCAATTAACTAGTAACTCAATTATCTCACTCTGAGATTCTGGTTGTTATTTATTATATAATACAAAATAACTTAATTGCCCTGCGCTGGCCTATACTCATCATCATGAGGTTTATCCATTCTCTTCAAATTGCTGAGGTCCCAGCTTTAACAAGATTGATATTATGATATTAGTTTACCCAAGTTAGCTTCTTTAAAACCCCATTTTTAACTATTGTGCAATTGACCTGTAATTCCTCAGTGCTATTGAGTTATCAAAGAATGAATCAATGGGAACGAAGATTTGTGTGAGTATATCATAGGGGGAATGTCATTTTGAGGAAGTTCTTGTTTTATTATAACTTATTGAAGCTGCTTATTATAAAGAATGTCCACCTCAAGCCCTTGAGTCACTGGCAGTAATCTAACCTACAATGCGCTTTTATCTTTATTTATTAAAAAGCTTTTTATAATTTATGTGTTTTTGTGTACGTTTTCCAAGGTCACTGTCTTTAAACAGCACCTCATTATCGTGAGTCCACTTCCATCTGTAATGTTGGAATGTAATGCTAAGTGCTAGTTGTAACACCTTTAACTGTTTTTTATTAATCTTATCAGATAAACTTTTGGGAAGTATCATGTGAAGTCACGTTTTTGGAATATAATGCGCATAAACGTTTATAATCTGGAGGAAGGTTGCCCAGGGTTTAAGTACTACTGAGGAAAAGGGAAGGAAATATTATGATTGCAACTCTTGAAAAGATTATAATATAAAAATAAAAATGATAGATATAACCATCTAGTATTAAAAGAATGATAGATATAAAAATTACTTATTTTTAGTAGACTTGCACTACTTCTAGTAACTGGATTCTTGCTATCTTTCTCTCTAGGCCAGAAGTGTCACACTGCTGGCTAATCCTTCCACTAATACTTTTTTACCAAAAGAATTTCATTTTTGGGTACTTTTCCAACCTCTTCTACACTGGCAGAGTCACACTGCTGTCTTACCTTACACAACGGTATCATCCTTGGCTCATCATTGCCACTTTTATGCTAACCAAAGAAGTAACTCTGCTGTCAATAATTATTTAGCTGGATTAGATTCACTGTCTCTGTCATGTCGCTGGGTTTATTTTTTAAATAAATTGGTATTTTCAATAAATCAATTTGTTCAGTGGAATTTCTTGAAGAATTCAATGTGTTAATAAGCATTTTCTAATAGATTTTAATGGTGACAATTGGCCACCATAACTTAAATCTGATTGACCATGTTGCAATTTTTTGGTCACTAATTTAGAAACTGACAATTATGCAATAGATTATGCCTATTGCTTATTCATATCAATTTTCTAGAATTTCCCCCTTGACTGAGAAATTTTATGCTGGTGGCGCCACCTTTTCCTTCATTGGTAATTCTCAAACGTAATGTCAGGGCCCACATCAATACTTTTGATGCCACTCCCAGCATCTTATTTCATAGATTGATGGCATGAGGATAATACTTGCAAGTCAAACTCTATCCTGTTGACTGACCTCTTGACGTCCAAGTCATAGATGGTGCTCATGCAGTAAGCGTTCAAGTCACCCTTTCATAAGAGGAGTTTTTTCCAGAGTTCATCAGCCACCTAATATTTTAGAAGGACTTCTTCAGTAACATTGTGGCGAAGTTGCAAATGGTGAGAATCCTCAATGGGGTTGTAAAATCCAGAGGCAGTGCTTCTAATAGCCAACTCTTCATTTGCTTGGAGTTGCACCAACAGCTGATCATCACCCAGAGTGAAACTCAGTTCAGCGCTTTTTGCATTTCATATGCCAGGTCCTTCTTAATTGTTCAGGAGAGACTATCATGCACCAGGGCACAGACACTCTCTGGTTATGAATTTCTAAGACATTCGCCTTAATTGTATGTGTGCTGAGGTATCTGATGCATTTATGAGCTATAGATGCTATTAATCTAAAAATTATCTCCCTTTAATGTCCCTTATTGATAACATGGGCTGCTTCCTTTTGCCTTTTGATCCTCTCCCTGGGGTAAATTGCCTGTGGGAAGCTGTTAGATGGCTGCAACAGACAATATAATTCAAAACTACGCTCCTTACCATATTCTTCTCCAGCATGGATGACTTCTTGGTAGATTGTCTGGCGTTGAGAGCCTCCTTTTCTCCCCAAGCAGGGATACCACTTCTTTTTCATTATCCACTGCATTTGTCCGTCCATTTTTTGCTTATATCTTGTTATCTCATGGTATTCAATGGCTATGGTTGTGGGGTCTCCTCCTGGTTGTGCAGGAGCACATCCACCTCAGATGCCATCCTATAGTTCAGCCTTTCTATCATACCAGACATGGGCTCCTAGCTCTTGTTCATCCATCAAACAATCCATTGAGGCCTTTCCCCCTCCCAAGGATGGATGATCCACTGTATTGGTGCCAATGCAGCTCTCTTCCCCTCCCAAGGATGTATCATCCCATACATTGGGGTCAATACAGCCCTCTCCCAAGATTGAGTCTGTCCCATTCATGAAGAAGTCACCGCGCCTAGTGCAACTGAGTCATCCAAGTCATGTAAGCAGAAGATAATGAAGAGGGAATTCCATAGGTGGGTATTATGAAAGGCAGCCATAAAGAGTTTGTCTTTAGAGATAGTAATGGTACGGATGTGGGGGTGTGAATACATTTTTTGCTTTTTGTATTGGAGTAAATCTACTATTATATAAGTATCAGCATCATTATTAATATATTTTATTAATTATAAATTTTTGCTCTTTAATTTTGTTTTAAAATGTTTAACATATGCCTATCTTGAGAACCTTTCTTGTTAAATAAATGCTTGATGCTGTTTCCTATCTGAAATATTCATTAGTGATCACATTGATGGGTATGGCAATGTTAACTCCCTCAAAAGATGTTACGCCAGAAAAATGTCAAGATTCATCCATGGAGTTACAATTTAGTATTTGATATGCACAGGGTTTATTAGTTTCGCGGCAGACTTCCTTTGCTACCACATATTTGCTTGAAAGTGGGTCAGTATGTGTACATCATCAGCAGTCCGTTGGTATACTAGTTCACCAGGAAAGCGTTGGGTTTACTATGGAAAGTTTTTTTCTGTATCTAAGTGGGAAATAAGAAGTCAAGGCGGCAGAGGTAAAGTTACCTTTTCTACTCCTCCCATTCTTTTCCCTGTTCATAAGAGTTTATATGTATGGCGTTGACTTACCGCTTGGCGAGGCAGTGTACTGCAAAATTTCCTCATTTCCCAGACTAATAGCAGGTCAATTTGGAGGCAACATATCTACAAGCATCACTAAAAATCCCTATCTGAGGATTGGATGTATAATTTTAGGCCATCCATGACAGGATTCCCAAGAAGGGTTGGTCTGTAGATGGTCATTGGCAGCTTCCTTTTCCAATTTGGGGGCTTTAACATCACAGCTAGTTGTCACAGGTAATTGACAATTTTGAGTAGGGTACATCCTATTGAAAAACCAGGGCTACCATGTTGAAGAGCTCAAAATGTGGCTTCACTACTAAGTTACCATGATTCTGATGTCACTTGGGATAATACACCTGCTTCCACTAGTTTGTTCTTCCACATCAAATAAGTCAGCAAACATGGTCAGAGTTTTTCATGCTAGAAAATTAATTGTCAGAAAGTCAGCATTTTGTTGGGTCATTTTTTCTACGCTTCCAAAAAGTTGTACCACCGTGTCCTTAATTTCCTTGTATGTGACGGAGCTGTCCTTTAAATAAAGTGACCTTGTCACTGCTTTCAATGTCAAAGCTGGCTACAAGTAGCTTTGCATTTAGAAAATCTGAAGCTACATCCAGGAGAATTTGAAGCACTTAAAAAGTCTGTGTATGTTTCTGTTCTGATTGAACAGAGGCAGGTTATCAGCACGCACATTCTAATTCTGTTTAGGGCTGCATGGTCTAAAGGCGAACTGTGTGTCATCCCCTGCCTGGTGCAAGTTGCACCAATGTGAGAAGTTTACATGAGTCAGGGAGTAGGTCTAAAGTCTGCTGCAGTACTCTGCAGAGTAGAGTTTTTACAGCCAGCAAAACAGCAAATACTTGATAAATTCTTCATGTTCAGCCTATTCTAAATCACCAGATCCTTCCCTGTATAAAATTGGATTATTGTCACCTTCTTGGCTTATGAAGAGATCTTCAGTAATAGTATTTATTTTAACCTTGTTATAGCGACACCATCTCCTTTATCATTTTAATTTTTCCATTGATCTCACATCAATATTTTAGCAATTTTACACAGCAGTCATTCTACATTTGACCAGTGTAGCTGCTTGACCATGTCATCAAGGATTTACTTCATTAAGAGGTTCTGTCACTGATTTATAATTTGGCCAAATACATCTTCAAGTCAATCCTCCTGGAATTTACACTTGCGGAGTAGCTCATTGTTGGTTCAAAATAATGCGTCTGAGGCGTTTATATTTTCAGCATAATGTTTTGACTTAATAAGCTGGCATGAATAACCATTAGCGCGAGAGAGATTTGACATGGCTCTGCTATGCAAAGGAAATTGTTTATTCAATCAGTACCCCTTGTAGTGAGCAACCTTATCACGTTTCCACCAGATATTTTGTATAAACATGTATAATTTGTAGGAAAATTGCACATATTTTAGTATCACTGAAGTAACTGGAGGTAATATGATGATCACCTTCCCTTAAGCATTTTATTATATATAAATAAAAAATATAAAAATGTTTAAATAAATTCCTTTATTTTTGGTAGAGTTACACTACCCCTAGCTGCAGATATCCTTGCTACTTTTCTCTCTATGCCAACAGAGCCACACGCTGGATAATCCTTCTTTCTTCTTTTCATTGACAGAGTTGGAATGCTATGGTATATTTCCACTTTTTTCTACACTTTCAGAGTCTCACTGCTGGCTTACGTTACTCAAAGGTCCCCTCCTTGGTTCATCATTGTTACTTTTATGCTAGTAATGGCAGTTGCTCCACTGTCAATAATTTTGGTTTCATCTGGTTTAGTTTTACTGTATCTGCCATGTTGTTAGGTTTATTAATCAAAAAAAGTATTTATCAATAATTGATTTGTTTGATGGAATTTATTTTGAGAATTGCTTGTGTATATCTGCATTTTCTAAAAAAATTTTGTATTGGTGGTGATTTTCTGATGTTATGAATTTTGAAACTCGCTTCATCGAGTACTCTTCAAATGTGCTAGGACAAAGTTATGACAGCCATTAACTCTGCTCTCTTGCTGTCATCAGAAACCAGTCGCTACTAGTTCACATCATCAACTCCTCAGCCAGCTACCAACAACTTCACCAAGAGGAGTGCTGACATCAGTAGATTGGTCCCTACACCATAACCCCAGGGTGGACTAGACTGACCCTTGTACTCCCTACCCAGGGGTACTCATTACTTTTGTCCCTCATTTTTGAGCAGCCAGTTGAGGAATCCACGTGAGGGTTACTTGTAGCTACAGGTGGGGAGCTTTAGCATTAGCCATTCCATATATGAACTCATCTGGACTCTATCCTTGTGGATATTCAAACTCTATCTCTTAATACCATGTATCAAAGTTAACATAAGATAAGAAGAGCTAAATAATGAACGATGTTTTAATTTTAAATGTAATTCAGCTAATTATACTAAAGCGTAAATTGGAAGACTATGTCCGCCTATTAAGATCATTGGCTAAACCTGCTGGGTCTTAAAATATAAACGTATCAAAAAACCACATCAGCACTTGTTGGAAATCATAAATCAATAATTATTTGCACACCTTGTTGATACAACCTAGTAATAATTACTATAAATTATTAATCTATCTTCATCACAATCGCTGATAGATTGAAAAACTAGATTTATCAAGCATAATCCTCATTACTCTGAAAATGGTTGATACTTTAAAATAATTTGACCCAATCATAAGGATAATAACACTTTGGGTTTGAAACTATTATGTTTAATCATTGAGATAGCTCACTCAAGTCAAGAAGTATAAATCAGAGTTTTATCAAAATAGCTCAACTCAATTTAATGAGGAGCACAATCAAATCTTAATGAATTTAAATAGCTCAGCTTAAGTTAATGAGGAGGCAAATTAAGAAGTCTAATATTATTAATAAACTATATAATCAACAAAATTAGGTAAATTATTGGCAATCAACTCCAACTGATCTAATTACTGATTCTGGGATGCATTGAAAGATTTATTTTTGATTAAATCCTTCAACAGCCACCATACTTAATTCTGAGAAAATATAATACAAAGTTTGGACACTGCTTTGGTAACCAACCAATATATTCTAGATTAGGCTGATGCTCAGTCTATTAATTTCTGACATGGAGGTACAAAAAACGTGGCTTATTCAATAGCTCCATTCCCACTTATTAAAATATGAGACTACTTCCAATTTTGGACAGGATAATCAAGACGCCATTATGAATAATTGGAGAGTAACATATGAGATACAAAACCAGTTTGTACAAGCTGACATATGAAATGGTGGATAAATATGCAATTAAGTCAATTAGAAAATTTTAAATGCTTTAGTAGCCATATACTATTAATTAGAATAGATCATGATTAAATTATCAACCTGATCTAACAAATGTTAGCTAACTTATGAATATAGGATTGAGGAATATTTATTGGATTAGACAGCTAATTGAGAGAGCTAATCTACTTCCAACCCATGAAGAGCATATTTCAAGGAGGGCTTATGACCTCCTAGCATTTCACATTGAAAATTCTGAGAAAGAGACATGAGTCTAAATTCAAGATTTGGAAAGGCAATTAAGAAAATGTGGCTTTAAGAAGCTAGATGTATATTGAGGAGTGATATATCAATTCTGATTCGACTTTAAAGGCACTTTGCGGAATTTTTTTACTATTCAGAAAATGTTTAAACATGACTTCCACCTAATTATCTTATTTACCACCTAAAACGCCAATATTAAAAATTGCTGTCAGATTCCAAAATATAGAAAATCAACAAGTAGTATTACTGTGAAAGTTAATTACCAGGCTTTTAAAAATCTATGGCTTTAAGAGACTTTGTGCACTAAGGCTTCCACTATCTTTGTGACTACATGGGGCTAAAACCTTTAAAAAGAAGTTTTTGAGGTGGGTCGACCTTGGGACAAATATACCACACTGATAATTTTCTTGCCAGTGAATTTTTGGACTTTTATTGAACAAAACCTGCACTAGGGTGGAAGAAGGAATTACCCTTCCAGGCTAACCACCCTTGAGGCTAAAACCTCTAAGAGACTCTATTTTTAAGAAACTTGACCAAACTTGCATGAAGACCAGTATACAAGAATTTGAGCCCTCTTTGAGCCAAACAACCTACTACTCCAGCTGTAAAAGTTTTTTCCTCTCCCATAGCCCATTTTTGCCCTCCTTCAACAATATACTTCCCTGGTATAAAGTATTCAAACTTTCCTATTCGTGTATGAGGGAGTCTGTGGAACTGGCCATCTATAGTTAAAAGGGTAAAATAATAGTTATAATTTCTTGATAGCAGCGCCCAAGATCTAATGATGCGTTATAAGAATGTTTCATGTAAGATCAAGTAAAGTTGGCCCTTATAACAAAGGTAGCAACCTAACCCTTTCCAATCAAATACAGAACTTTATGTACATACATCCTAAAAAATAAGATTAAGGCTTTGGTACCATCTTATTTAAGAAGCCCAAACCATAGCCTCATGAAATTGGATTACAGCAGAAGATGTAATACCTTCTGTGGTATCTGCTTTCTCTTTTAACTGACACCTAATGCTGAATTTTAAAAGTAAAAAGAAAGATATTCTAAATCAATCCTCAATATCAAGAAATTAATTAAGAACTTCCTGATTATAAACGCATCTAACCCTATCAGCTAAAGATTTAAGAGCCCATATCCATGCTGTTAGTTAATACTTAAAACCTAGACTTGGACGTGACTCTTGTACATATTGTGGGTTTTTTAATCACCAGGAGATTTAGTGTTGGAAGAATAAATATGATGAGGCGGATAAAGATGCATAAGCCTAGGGCGCGAGGCTCCCTGAACTGACTAATATGTACCTCACCATCATATTAAGAATTCATCTAAACCCAAGTGCTTTGTACTGTCCGCTTTCAATAGGATTGATAAACATTATCTTTAGTTAATAATAAAATATTATGCTCCTCTTAAGCTGCTGCTTTGTGAAAGCGTCCTGTCACCCTCAATGAGCATGTTATAATAATGATATCTATTTAATCACCCACTTCCTCTCTGATGTAACTTGTGAAAAATTGTGGTGCATAGGTTGATACAACTTTCCAGATAATATAATCTTCTCTCACCTTATAGAAAGCAAGTTAGGTTTGCTCAAGATTGCAAATATACCTTAGAATATGAAATCTTCAGGTATTTTCGGCACAAAATCTCTTGGAGCCTACTCATTAATTCCACTCTAATATAGAACCTTAATAATGTCTACTGTAACTACTGTACTGGACAATGATAGTTATGTCTTCCTCATAGGCATTCAATTTCTGGTTTAATTTGATATCAATTTTGGTCATAAAAATCTTTATTTTTCATCTTTTTGTCGACACATCCTAGCTTTTGTTCCAATCAGCTAAATTCCCAAGCGCATATCGTAAAAAAAGTTTACTAAAACTTTACCTCTTGCCAATGTTCTCACCCAATGTCTTGGGTCTCTGCCAGCTGCCTAGTGTGAAGAAATGATGGAGTTCCCCCCGAAGTTTCCTGTCTGATGAAAATAAATTCATATTAGGTCATCCAGTCCTACTAGTGTCCTTGGGTTGGTTTTGACCCAAGGATCTTCGCCTCAACCTTGCACGCCCACAAACGGTGCCTAGAAGCCCACTGGTGCTCCCCTGATCCAAAATACATTATGGCCATTGGGTCAAGTAATGAAATTGTTTTCATATCAAACAAAGCCAATATTAAAAATGGCACAAGTGCTGATGCAACCCACTGGCTATAATGATTACCGCTCCTCTAAGGGATATTTTGACTTTGGCTTCACATGAAATGCTGAAGCTACCACTGCGGCAACTGTGCCCCTGGGATCTAGGGAACCCCTATCCCAATGACTCATACCTAACTCACAGTGGACACCGCTATGATGATTCAGTTCGCTGATTTACACACCCACTTTCTCCCGTGGTGCACCAGTAGGAGCTGATGGAAGGTTTGACAGCCTATGGCTTCAACCCCATCTTACAATTTGTAGTCTTAAATGGGGCTACATGCTGCACTGGGCATCAGATGCTTACCATGATTTACTTTTTTTATAAAATTTCTTTGTCAATTTCTCCATGCGTCATCATTCCTCCTGCCCTTGACCATCTATTCTTACCCAAGTCAAGGATGGGCAGACTATTTGTCTGTCCTGTTCTGAGCTTGATCACTCAAAACGCAAAAACCCCTCTCTTTAGGCTTCTTCTGGCTCCAAGCCTACATCCACTAGCTTCTGATCTGCAGCCGCTCCTATAACGTTCTCTTATTAGGAAACAATAAACCCTCCCCCAAAGCATGCAGCAGCAATGCCTGCAACAGCCGATCAGTTCATCCCCGTTCCAGAGCTGCAATCATTCCATCTAATCAGGAAGCAGCTTGGACCCAGGTTTGTTCCTAAGAGTTTTCTTATTTTTAATATAAATATTCAATCTTAATCCAATGTCTTTTTCAGTTCAACTACGATCATATGCCTTATTAGCTAAGTTCTGAATTATAGATTTTTATATAAATATCCACCAATACCCTTGACTGGTTTTTGTAGACTGATCATGATGACTAATTCCCTTGGCAAATTTTTTTCCAACAAACAGACACTGCAAAAGTTTGTTCCAATCATTAGTTCTCTGTTGAATTGGCTTCCTTCAAACGACATTTACTTCTCAAAGCTGTAGAAAAAATATTTAGCTATTCTAAAAGAGAGTCTCATTCCGCCTGCTATCCAGAATATCCTTACCACTTCATGTAAGAAAGACCTCTTATAGAAAAATGCCCACAAATCTATTATGAATATTGTTGAAATGACATGTAATTCCAAAGCGTAATTAATCAGCACCAATATTACCATATCATCAAGCTCCTTGAAGCACGTCTCCAAGAGAAGCAATATCTTATAATCTATTTACCACTTTTTTGTGGTGCACAATGTCTTCCCTGGCCCTCTCTTAGATGATATCAAGCCCCATTTTGTTGATGTCCTCAACCCCTTGCTTTCCGCCTTGGTCCGCACTTTGTTTCAAGCTGATAAAGTAAAAAAGTGCCCCTTAATCCCCTTCCACTCCGCCATGGTTGGCTAGCAGTTCATCAATGCCAACCTGGTAGTTATAGTCCAATTTGGTTTTGTGCCGTTTTCCTCATGAAATTTATTTCACCCACTTTTATTTTTTATAATATATTTTCTGTAATGTCTATCCCTAGGTCGACTAACCTCAAATAAACAAATTTTTGTTCTGATTATGGCGACCATGCCACCTGCAAAAGAGCTTCTGACAAGGACAAAGATCTTAATAAATATTTAAAAACACTCTTTTTAAAGGATAAATTGTCACAATTCTGATATGACTGGATGATAAGCCCTAAGTTAATATGGTGGAATGGATGGAATCTGCCAAGTTGTTATGAATATGATTAATTCAAGCGCCTCAAAAGGAAGCGATATTGGGGTTGTTGGGAAATCAGCTGAATTGGGTGATTGTGAATTAATAAATAAAGAATTGTCAGAACCAATGAGATATGGCAAAGTGAATTACTAAGCCATAAAAGTGGTACTATCCAAAGTTGCTACGGTACAAGCAGGATGAGATGATCAAGGAGGTTAGGTTGTTAATGGTCAAGAGTGCACGAAACAGAGAAGAGCCACTACAGTTATTAGATTAAATAAAAGAGTATAGTGGGAGCAAGTGCTCCACATTAATTAATAAGTTCATTTCTGTTAGTTCAAGAGCAACGATCCTATAATGTTGGTCTATTTCTCAGTGGATCAAACCCTGTACAATCTTTCTTGGCATATCCCATTGATAATGCCAATTTTATAGCAGTGGTGCTCACTACAGGGGGCTCATTGATCAATCAAATAAACTGATAAACATTCCTCCGCCGCTAGTCATGTCAGATCAGGCTTGCTTTGTTAATAAATTATCTCAGAACTCTGCAACTGTTGAATATGCAGAACTCAAGCTTGCCTTGGACGCTGTGCTTAAATGGAAGAAGGAGTTTCTGCAAGAATGTTGTATCAATAAGCTGCCTCCATTTGATCATGATGGGAACATCCATAGTTTCTTTAAAAGATTTGAGTTTGCAGTAGAAGGTGCTTCAGATCGGCATATAGCCAAATTAAAAATGTCCACCATGGATGTTGGAAGCGCCGATTAAGTTACTTGCTATCTTACAAACAGTTTTGTTAACTATTAAAAAGTGAAGGATACTGTGCTATGGATTTTTTTAGGAGCTTCAAAAATGGCGCAACGGAAGGCTGAGTTTCTTTCCATTGGGTTTTAACATAATGAGACCCTCACTGCATTTGCTGATCAATTCTCAGCAAAAGCTCATGTGTTAATTGGTGCAGATGTTTTAACTGAATTTGACATAAGTATAGCGTTGACCTCTGCTGTGAAACCATATTGTGAGCTTTTTGATGCATTGGCTCCATATTTAGAGGTTGAAGTATCTTTACTTAAACTTATTCAAAATCTATGCCATTTATCTGCTACCTTCCCTTCACCCAGTATAGAGCAGAAACAGATCGCCTACGCTGCTAGCCATGTTTATTTGAAGGAATAATCCCTCCCTGTTCAGCTCCCAGTTGGTATTCCTTGGTCTTATTATAATCACAAGCCTCGCTTTCAACCTAGTTGTCAACAACAGTTTCTCCTACTAGAATGAGCCTGGTTACACTGTTTGATACCAGTCCACCTTTTCAGGTGGCCCATTTTACAACAATCAAGGACGCAGGTCTTATGGGGTTAATTGCTTTTCGTGCGGTCACTCAGGGCACCTGGCTAGGAGTTGTCATAATTATTGGGTTCAGTACTTACCAAGGGAGCAGTATAATCAGGGAAAAGTCAGAGCGGAGTAGAGATGGGACTCTCTACCTCTGCTATTCTGACTCAAAACGTCCCACCTGAACCTATTCCTGCACAGCTAGCGGAAGTTTCCTGGTATGATGACGCATTTCTATATCAGCGGCCGGTTGGAGGGGTAAATGTGCTGACACAAAAGCAAATCACAGACATGGCGGAAGCAGGCTCACAGGAGCACCCAAAACTGTATGCTTGCCAATTGTTTAATTACCTTCCTACAGATAAACCAGATCCATTAGCTGATGCGCTCCTCTTAAAAGGGGTAAATGTGGCCCTCCCTGTGGACGCTATTATTAAAAAATACCCTAAAGTGGGTAAGGGTATTTTTGAGCTTCCTTGGAAAAAAAGCAGTTTAATGTCCATGTTTTAAAAATCAGACGCATCTTACTCTGAGTGTACTTACTGTGACACTGTTGTAGCAAAAACCCGAGTTTGCGCAATAAATGATATGTGTGCCCCAATCAATATAGTGTCCTCAAAGTTGGTGTCAAATTTGGCATTAAAGCCTGATGTAGAGCATCGTATGGTGTATGGAATCGCAGGCGCAGAAAGCACAGTCTCTGAAGGAGAAACAGTGCGCTACCTTTGCAGTTTGGGTCAATCTTCATTTTAGCCCCAGCTATAGTGTTACCAAACAATAACTATGACCTGTTAATTGGAACCGCTTTAATGCGTCACTTTATTGCTGTTGTTGATATGACAGCGGACACATCTAAAATTCTGAGGCAGAGAATCCCAATTTACTTCATTTCCAGCGGAATGCCAAAGGATCCTCTATACATGAGTCACATTAACCTTGCATATGGTGATGGGTGGTTTAGTCTCGCTATCATCGACTAACAAACAAGACCTGGGCCCTTCCTCACCAATTTTATGAATATCAAGGGCTACCGCTTAGAACCGCTGGCCCTATATCTCTTCCCTCTGGACACCAAGTAATCATAAGCACTGAGTTAGAGGTGGAAGTGCCTGCTGGGCTATATGGGGAGGTCATTTGGCCCTATCAGCAATCACAGTTCGAGCCCCACATGGCCCCTGGCATTATACTCCTGGGGCATGGGGAGATCAAGGTTTTGATAGCGAATCTTCAGGATAGACCAATACAAATCTTCCAACACCAGATAGTTGCATTCCTACATTTCATTCCAGTTGAGGAGGTCCTCAGAATTCATGAGTTTGGTTCACTTTATGAATTTGGTCTTCCTGAAGAAACATAGTCTGGCACAATGGCAGTTGTACCGCGCGAAAACTTAATGAGGTTAATGAAAGATCAGAAAGATCAAGTGGAAGCTTTATTTCAAAAATACAAAGAGATCTTTGCTGTCGATGATCATGATTTAGGGTGCGCCCAAGGAGTGATTCATCAAGTGGACACTCGGGATCATCCCCCCATCAGATCTCGGCCAATCCACCAATCTAGGCAGCAGAAGAAGTTGTTATAGCAGAAATCGATAAACTATTGGAGAAAGGAATGCTCAAACCATCAAAGAGCCTATGGGCTTCCCTTGTTCTAATTGTCAAAAAGAAGGATGGTACTAACTGTTGTAATAGACTACTGAAAGCTCAGTAGCATTACAAAAAAGGATTCATACCCTTTGCCACGAATTGATGATGCGTTAGACTGGTTGGGGGGAGCTCGTTATTTCTCTGCCATAGATTTGATATCTGGCTATTGGCAGATTGAGTTACCTGTGGCGGAACAAGAAAAATGCGCCATTATCACATCAAAAGGTCTCTTTCAACCAACACATATGCCACAAGGGCTGTGTAATGCCCCAGCCACTTTCCAACGGGCGATAAACACTATCCTTGGCAACTTGAAGCTGTCATGCGTTCTTGTATACCTTGATGATATAGACGTTTTTTCCCGCTTGTTTTCTGAGCACCCTAACCATTTGGAAGAGGTATTCCGCCGGTTGGCTGAGGCCAACATCAAAATAGAACCTTGGAAAGGCCACTTTTTTAAGTATCAGCTAGAGTACCACGGTTAAGTAGTTAATGCAACAGGGCTGAGGCCCCAACCAGCTAAGGTGGAGGCCATTCAGAAGATGACCAAACCAAGCAGTAAGCGAGATATACAAGTATTTTTAAGATGGTTGGCAACTATCACTAATTCATGCCAAACTTTAGTTGTATTGGAGATCAACTGTTTGAATTATTAAAAAAGGGCGCAACATTTGTATGGACAAAACACTGTCAACGCTCCTTTGATACTCTTTAAACCGCATTGATTAATGCACCAGTGTTACGCTACACAAATAGTAAAAAGGAATTTATTGTACAGATGGATTCATCTCTTTCCACTGTGGGGGCAGTTCTTTCCCAAAAAGATGATGAAGGGGAAGAGTACCCAGTGGCGTACTGCAGCTGGAGCCTATATAGCCATGAATGTATTTATACTGTGACTGAGCGGGAGTGCTTAGCAGTGATTTATGCATACAAGCAATTCAGAGTATATTTGCATGGTTTAAAGTTCAATATCATAACGGATCATGCATCATTATGCTGGTTGCAGAACCTTAAGGAGATGGAGGATTGTCTAGCCCAATGAGCCCTTAAACTACAGGTTTACAACTTTGAGATCCTTCACTGACCTAGAGCAAAACACCATAATGTTGATTGCTTGTCGAGGCTACCAACCAAAGCATTTACAGCGTATCTGAGTGATATTATGTATGACAAAATGCTCAGCAGAAAGTACAATGATGAGCTGCCACAAGTCATCAAGGCATTGAATGAAATGCGAGCCAATACTTTCCAGCGGAATGGTGAGTTGTACAAGCAGATCAGCAACTCCACAGTAAATTTTCCGCGACCTTCAACGCGGCCTAACATTATCATGAGCGCACATAAGGCAGTTGGGCATGGTGGTGTGCACACTATATTGGAATTATTGAAGCCTCAGTATTACAGGGAAAGCATGAACTTCAATGTTCTTGATACTATCTCCTCCTGTCATCAGTGCCAAGTGGAAAATATAATCCACTGAAAGACCTCATATCGTTAAAGAAGCCACACTTTTCTTGGCATACAGTTTCCTTTGATGTTGTTGGTCGTCTGCCAACAGGAGCTAACCGGCTTAAGTATATCCTGGTGGCCATTGACCACTTGACCAAGTGGGTTGAGGCGCGGGCCATTCGGGACCTGGGGGCAGTTACTGTGGCTGAATTTTTAATGGAGTGCTTCATTCAGCGTCACGGCTGTCCGCAGTTTATCCTTACTGACAATGGTATTAATTTTAACTCTCACATACTTCCCAAGATCAACGAAATGATGGCCATCCATGGGTTTCTAACAACCCCATATCACCCTGAGTCTAATGGAATAGTTGAACAGGTCAATGGGACCCTGGTGAACATACAAAAGAAGTTGGTTACAGATAGGCCCTCTGACTGGTGTACCTTTCTTTCTACCACGGTGTTTGCCTACAACACTAGCTACCACTCTGCCATGGGGAAAAGCCCATTCAAGTTGCTTTACAGACGGCACCCCACTTTGCCTGTGCTCTTATATGCCTGTGTAGATAACACTGGCAGAATGGATCTGCAACGCTATTTGACTTCCATAACGAATATGCTGATTAAATTACAAACTGAAGCGTACTCATTCAACTTAGTCAAGAAAATCAAAAACCAGGCTGTTGATCAGGTACAGAAGTGGCCTAGTACAATTCAAAGATGGATACATGGTTCTATTCCACGATCATCATGGGTTTGGTAGAAGCACAAGTTGGCCATTATCTGGATTGAGCCATTCAAAGTTATTGAGAAGACAGGTATGGATGCGTATACTATTAAGGACCCCCCTAAAAGTCAGATCATCAACCGAGTGCATGTGAAGTTTCTCTGGGCATATAAGCAATAGGAGCCTTATCATCCAGTCAAGGAGGGGGTAATGTCACTATTCCAATATGACTGGACGATAAGCCCTAAGTTGATATGGTGAAACAGATGGAATCTGTCAAGTTGTTATGAGTATGATTAATTCAAGCGCCTCAAAATGAGATGATATTGGGTCGTTGGGAAATTGGCTGAATTAGGTGATTGTGAATTAACAAAAGAACTATTGGTGGAACTAATGTGATACAGTGAATTGAATTACTAAGCCATGATGCAGTACCATCTAAAGTTGATACGGTAAAAGCAGGATGAGATGATCAAGGAGGTTAGGTTGTTAATAGTTTAGAGTGCACGGAATAGAGAAGAGATCACTACAGTTATTAGACTAAATTTAAAAGAGTATAGTGGGAGCAAGTGCTCCACATTTATCAATAAGTTTATTTCTGTTGGTTCAAGGGCAACGATCCTCATATCATCTGTCCTATTGCTCAGTGGGTTAAACCCTGTGCAATCATTTATGGCGTATCTCATTAACAACAATTTTATAACATAAATCATAAGTGTGAACCTTTTCAGATATAAAAAAGATTGTATACCAAGGCTTTTACCTCCTCACATGTTTGTTGTGTGCCCAATATGTCTGTTACATCATATTAGTTTTAAGATGCACTAGACTTAGCCTAAAAACGATTATACTTAGTTGTATTAAATATCATGTAATTTCATGCCAAAAGATTATAAAAAAGTGATTTTAGTCTTTAACTAAAATACTATAACTTTTATATCAACTATTGAGTAATAAGTATTTAAACAAGCCATAAACTATCCTGGAAGGATATTATATATCTAAGACAAAGACCTGATAAAACCTTTGTCTTACTTATAAACATGAAGACGCAATTCATATTAAAATGGTCACTCAGGCTTTGAGTACTAGATGTGATGATTAAGGCCCTCTTAAGTATTGAGTCTCAATAAAACAAACCTTATACACTTTTAAAATATATAAATCTGTTATTCATAATGTGTAGAGCTTGTCAGATAAAAGCACCGGGTTTAAATACCAATATTACAACATAAAGCAATATAAGAAAGTTGTGATCCTCCAATAAGTTGCTTTAAAAGTAAACTAACTATAAAAAAGAAATATCTATACTTCTCAACAGCATCAATATAACATGACTTTTAGAATAACTACAGAACTCTACTCTTAATAAACTATTTCTTCAAATCTGGTTTTTCTAAAGACATCACACTTGCAGATTTTATAAAGCTAATAAGGTTACCATGGCCAACTATATAATCACCATATTGACATATTTTATGGCCTGATATTTGAGTAGCTCTAAGCAGATAGCATAATCTCTGGTACAATTTTCTTTTTGTTTGTTGATTAGAGGCTAAATTTTTTAAAGAATTTTTTAAAAGGTTCTCCCTATTTTTAATTAATGTTTCATATTATCAATTTTGAATTTATTTGAGGTATGCTGACCAGGGGATGGACAGTACCAAAATAAAACACCAAAAACGAACAAAATAAAACAAAACTACTAACCAAGTGGGAAGTGGAAACTGCTAACCCACCATGGCAGAGGGTGAGGAGGGGTTGGGGGTTGGTCCTCAGAAAGACCCTCCCTGATCATGGGATGTTGGTTACAGTACCAGATCAGAGCAGAGAGCCAGGGCGTTGGGGCATCCGCATAGTGGGGGTGGAGGTCTGCGTAGTAAGAGTTTTCCACTTCCTCATCAAGATGATGATGGGAAAGTGATTCAACAAAAGCTGCGAGGAGAATTTCAGCTTCTTTTCGGGCTTCAGGAAGTTGGGCGAAAATGGAGACACTGTGGCAGGTGATTTTGGCTGAGGGGTTGAATGAAGCAAGCGTTGCGACATTCATAACACCAACTTCAGCATCATCAAATAGTTTCAAGATGTCACTGCAGAAGGATTCAGGGAAGTCAGGGGGGAAGAATAGGGTGGGCAGGCCATGCTGGAACTGAGCCACTGACTGGGCCACCGCTGTGCGTAGTTTTGGGCACTGAGGAGAGGCCATTGCAGCTAAGGCGAGCTGGTGGTCACTTTGGAAGGGGGCTGTATTAAGCAGAGGAGCGAAATGGCGAGGGGTAGGGGTTTCATCAAAGTCAGGAAGGAAAAATTCCTCCCAACCATAATTGAATTGGCAGAGAGGTTGACCTGTATGCTTACTAATGAGGACATTACCTGATTTGTCAACCTCAGCCAATAGATCCCATGGATTTTGGTTCACAGAAATAGTGGCATTTGAATTTGGGTGGGTGGGATTGGGCGAATGGGCAGCTGCTTGGGTGCCAATGGTGGTCCAAGCATTGCTCTGATTGGCTGGGGTGGATTTAGGTGGGAGAGTGAGGCTGGAGGTTTTGGGGGGGGGCAGATTTTCCACGCAGGCCCACTGAATGAGATTGGAGGGTGGGAGAGGGCAGCAAAGCGCCCCATACTGAACCCCCAGAGGGGGGCTCAGAAGCTGCAGCAACAGAAGTGGCCTGAGGGCATGCTTTTTTTGCATGGTCAAGGCCAAAGCAGAGGGAACAAATCTGCCTACCATCATAGACCCAAGCCCAAAAGAAATGATCAGGTGCTGCAGCCACACTAGCGCGGGGTGGGATCTGTTGGGCTATGGCAGGGTGGTGTGGGATGATGGTGGCTGTTGCATGAGGAGCAGCAAGGCGCTCCACACCAGATGGAATGGCAAAGATGAGGTTGGGCTGAGTGTCATAAGCCGTAAGCCCTGTGACCAACTGGTCATACAATACCTGGGGTGGGAGGTGGGATGGGAGATTTGCAAAGGATACCACCATAGTGGTGTCTGAAGGGAGGCGAGTATGGGTTGTGGGAAAGGAGGTATTTTTATAAAATAGAGGAGTTTGCGCTGCCGCTTCAGCATCCTCCTCAGATTGGAACCCAACATCAAAGTAGCCCTTGAAAGGGCGGAAGTCTTTAAAGCCAACTGGAACAAAGGCCGCAGTGGCTAGGTCAATAATTGCCTTATTGGCATATGGGAACAAATGCCCATAGTCCACTCTGAGGCAATAGCGAATGGCGGAGTGAGGGAGGGTGATAGGATGGGGGTGAGAAGGGTGGACGCGCGCCAGGTGGAGCGCTAAGTCCCGTGGAGGGACAAAACGGCTGGATGCAGTGGGTGGGCTGTTTGAGACCATCTGAACGCGCTTGCCCGCAGGGTGGAAAATGCTAGGTGGGGGTGCACTGCTACCCCACACTGGGGTGGCAGGCGGTGGAGCCAAGGACATCAAAGAATAGGTTTGGGCAGACAGCTGTGGATAAATAAAACTAAAATTTAAAACGCTTGAAAGTGAATTCAAGCAGTAAAAGAAGTTTTGCAAAAAGATCCATATTTATCAATTTTGTTTTAAAATCCGTCAGAGATTTAATAATTTTTGGAGATTATTTTAAATGTTATGTATGGGTAAGAGAGAGCATATTGAATCCATTGAATTAATTTTAGCTTATTGCATAGTCTTAACATTTTTTAAAATTTTCTGGCTTTTGACTAAAAAATAGATTCCTTAAGTGACACTTCCCTTACTCAAATAAACAAATCGTTTGAGAAGCACAAATGTGGCCATTGAACCATCCAGCCTCCTATCTCTTAAATTACTGGCATAATAATAACAAGGAAAATCAACAACGTTCCATTATTAAGCTTCCTAAATTACAATACCAAAAATTGTATTCCAATAATGGACGCAACGCCTTAAGATCTCAAGAGGAGTCCCTCCTAGAGTTCATTGATCATCTGCTATACTTGTATGCTCTTTTTAGCTATACTGTGGCCCTACTGTGATGGAGTGGAAACAATCGTAAGGACTTAAGTTTTCAGAAGCCTTTCTCCCCATTGCTAACAGTTTCATTATATTTTAATGCCTTAATCCGCAGTTCATTATCTCTGATTAAAGATCCATGCACCATCTGCCATTTTAATGATCTGGGTAGTGCTTAGTTAGTCAGGTATATCTCTAGAAAGGCCCAAAATACATTAATTTTGGGTAAATCTCCACGATAAAAGGCTCAAACTCATGCATGTATGGGTATCCGTTGCCTTTTAGTTATCAGATTTAAAAAATGAACTTTTTGAAATTCTTTTCATTGATGTGCCTCATCAGCGATCTATGTTTCTTCTCCCTACTGGTTTTGCACCGCCCCAAAATGAACCATATTTGAGGCGCAGGAGAGGGAGTATGGCGGATGGCCTACTCTACTACTATGCCTCTCCTTCGCAATTATCCCAGCATGGACAAATTCAGTAATTTTCTTGAAAATAGGAGAATTCTTTTTTCAAATATAAGGAATATAGCGCCTCTTACACCATATCCTTAATCTATTTTCTTTTTTATCAAATAATATCAATTCATATGTAACAGTGAGCAGTTATGACTATGCGGCATCCTCTTAATTGCAAGTAGTGATTCCATATCAACCAACGTCTCACTACCTTGCCTCATCATCCTAGGCTTATGGCACCTAATCCTTATTTGTACTTCGACTCATCTAAAGGGTACTCTCCCCCAAGCTACAGAATTACACACAAAGTAGAGCAGTACTCACCATATAAAGAGATCAAACATGAGCCAGAGCACATTGAAAATTGTGACAACCGGTTTAACCAACCATCTATATATCAATATATAATTATTCTTGTATTATATTAATATGTAGATATGGGATTCAATTGATTAAGCGCAACGCTAAGGTAATCTTTAGAATTAATAAATTGCTTCAATCCACGGTCCTGGTTTTAATATTTAGTCAATATCTGATAGACTTAGTTTACTATCAGTTTTCATCGCATAAGAATTTTTGATTGCTGATATATACTAATGAAGACTAAATCTTTAACCCGCTGGTGCATCTCTCAACTCCTTAATACCTTGATTACCTCAGGCCTGCGGCCCTGGGTTTGTGCTGCCTATTATCTTATCTATAGTATATTATGTTGTCCCATACTGACATAAGAGCTTGAAGCTAATAGGATTACTATAATTTTCTTTGGCTATTCATCCAAGACTTAATTTTGATAGCTAACAAAATTTTAACGTCAGAAACTAGAGGCCAATGCCAAGTGACCACAGATCCCGATTATTTTGTAGTTGAAATAGTATTACTCAGTGCTATTAGATTAATAAATAATTGCACCAATTGGAATGAAGGATTGGAGAAGAATATCATATGGAGACTGCCAATATAGATGTGATCTTTTTACTATAGGTAGAGGAATCAAAGTTTTAAAAATCTAGTTGACCACATTTTTTAACCCATTGACTGAGTAATCAAATTGATGAATAATGAATTTACAATCTGATTTCTAGGTGATAATTGCTGACTAAAGTGTTAGTTATAGTTAATCAATGGAAGAGATTCAATGATTAATTCAATTATTTTTGATTTGGGATCATCTCCACCAGTATTGAGCAAAAATTTGATGAAGGAGTTACACCCAACAGTTGAATTATTATGGGGAATTTTTCAGAGCAAAAGGATGGGGTGTTGTCAAAAACTACTTAGGCATTTTAATGATTGTGTCAAATGATAGAATTGTCATTGGGCAACACAACCTGAATCAATTGGTATCGAGTTAATGACACCAATAAATTGTCACCAAACACTGAGAATTATGTTACTTAAGATAATCTAGGCAAAGATATCAACCAAGATTTGATGCCTAAAACTTAAGGGTCAAACCAATTTAGGGGAACAAATAATTGTTCCCAGTGGACAGCTGAAAAGATGTGCGCCAATTATACTACAAAGTCCCCAATAATCCTAAAAAAGGCAGATTTAACTAAATAATAACTTAGTAGTTTATATAGTGGTTGTATAGCTTACTCTTGGGGTTAATAGTGCAAGGATTGGATATCCTTAGGTTGTTGTTATTAAAATTTTCACTTGACTCTGCGTAAAGAAGATAGGAAAGTGTTCCCTACCAGTATAAACATATCTTCAAGAAGAAAAAGCACCTGTATAGCGTTTGACCTTTTATTTAAATTGGCTTTTAGGAAATCAAATTTAATAAGTTTCATAAGATTATTTCCCTATTTATAAATTTTTAGTAAATCAATGTAAGTGTTAAAGAATTGTGCATTTAAGATAAGGGAGCAGAAGCGAGCTTTCATCTAAAGAGGCCTTGATTTTATCACTAAGCCTAACCTCACATGCCCATTGTGAACCCCTGAGCCACTGTCATCATATAATACTAAGTAGTGATTCTCCTATTGTTTAGATAAAACCTGTTTATGATAAATAAATTTATTGAGTGGTTTAAGGTAACTGTATCCATAAAGTAATTTATTTGGTCATTTGCGCTTTCAGCTGTGCAGTTGGAACCTGATGCCTACACGCCAGTTTTAAAAGTTCTTTTATGTGGTTCAGACAAATTATCTGAAAGACCTTTTCTGCAAGAAATCGCGTTCCATTAGTGGAGGTTATGAAAGTAATTAGTCTGAAATGTCATTGAAGAAGATAATAAATAAAAAGTGGAGTATGATGCCCTAGAACACAAAAGTATTTAAGGTGGGTTGACCTTGGGACAAATATACCACACCGAGCTTTTTTCTGGCCAGTACAGGTTTTGAACTTGTGCTCTACAAAACCTGCACTAGATTGGAAGCAGGAAAGACCCTGCTAGGCTACCCACGCTTGTCTTAGAACATGAAAAAGTAAAATTCAAGAAGTCTGATTGCTTAATACTATAAATTGTTGCCACTTATTTTTATAGTATTGATACCATTTTTACTTTTTCTCCTCTTTAATATTTCTCTTTGTTTTTTTCCTAATTATGGTTGTATTGAAAAAGAAATTTAGCAAGGACTCTATTAGTGATACTCCAATATGAAAGATTCTTTGTTATATATCACTCTGAGGATGTTTTCTATATTATTTTATTGGGTCAAGCCCTATTGGGCATTGTTTTTTGTCCAAAGCCATCATTGTTGGGGTACAGCACATATCCTCTATATATAATTGGGTAGATTAAATCGTTGACATAGATCAATGTTGTGGTCCTTTTTGTGTCTTCACTAAAGTTAGTGTAATGCACTTTGGTCCCAAGTCAGATCAACTTAAAAGTTTAGTTTAAAAATGTGTTTTGGATCTGCCTAGTGGTATCTTTCACACAAAAATATAGCAAATATGTAATTGCTAAATGCTTTCCATACATTAGTTGGAATAGCTCACCGGTTAAAGAAGAATAACAGAAATTGTATGCAAAAATGGCGGTGAATAAAAGTGGATTCTAGTCTGAAGTCTGGTCTTCCGCAATATTTTAGGGATGTTCACCAAGGTACCATCGACTTACTTAACAGTTACATAAGACTTGGGTTATAAGGTGTAGTTAATACTTCACAGATTAGCATCAAATTACTCATTTTAGGTATGACATGTGAGTTATAGCTTGTTTCAATATCAGTGAGAATGAACTGAGGGAAATTATGTTGTTGGATAATGCACTATATGATAAATCTAGAATCTTTAAATGCGACTAAGTTATAAACAGCTAGTGCTTCCAGCCACTTCATCAGGCGATTTATGGCAACTATAAAGTACTGAACTTGTCCTGTAATGGCCTTAAAAGGAGCCTCTTACAATAGCAGACATGGTTTGCCATGAAAATTGGGATCATGAGCGTTAAATTGTGTTTTTGTGGAAAGGTTTTTTACCAGGCCCTGATGACGACATAAGTCCACTTCTAAAATGTCAAAGTTAAAAGTTTCCCAGTAGTAGCAAAGCTTCAGGAACTTTGCTTTATTGCATAACCTACCATTTCCTACCACTTTGTGTGTATTGGTGAAAATTTTTGGTTGATCTGACAATATAAGGTAATTCATATTATCTTTACTTGTCTTCTTGAATAGTTCACCATTATCAAAAGATCTTTGCCTCACATCACATCTTAAAGATCTTATTACTTGTAAAGGCTCATCCAAGTACGTGCTACCAATTACATTCTAATAAACCTTTTCAGCAAGGCTTTCTATTATAGCTACAGTCAGTAACCACACTATATCATATACTTTCCATTTATGTTTTATGGAGGTATTTATGTCAAAGTTGTACGCCTGAAGGTTTACGTCCCAGAGTACTAGATAACCTCTAAGTTCTTAGGTTTTGCGACCATTTTAGTGCCGTGTGATCTTTCATGATATTAAATCTACCCTAAGCATGTATACCCAAATATTTTGTTTAGTAGATCATGGCCATAAATTTCCATTTAGTGACGGTGTAATCAAGCTCATGACAGTTCATGCCCTAGCTACAGTATTATTTGGATGTTCAGCGTTATCATCATAATGTGAAAGTGCCACCCTGATGGTAGTCAGAAATGCGTCTGTACAATGAATTCTTCCTCAAACTCAAGTATTGTAATACTGTACATTAGCATACGCCGTTAAAAGAGTTAGGGCAATCTAATAATATTTATCTTAGATAACTGGCACACACTTCTTACAATTAACAGAAAAAAGCGTCTTTCTAATCCAGCTAATTTTATGTATAACCATCTGTTAATATCAAACCATTTTCTAGGAGATACTGGACATTATGATTTTTAGCAGGCTTGGACATGTGCTTGACTGGCTTTGCCCTTGTCAGACTTAGGTCGTAGGATAATGTCATCTATTAAAAACAAGATACTTTTGTCAGCCTTTTAGGAATTGCATTTTTAGGTACTTTAATCAGATTTTCAGTATAAAATTTGGCAAACACATTTTCAAGTTCACTTTGTGTATCAAAAAAGTTATTTGAGAACAGCTTTATGTCATCAAAATATATTAAAAGTGCATGAAATCTTTGAGATATTAAAAGATGGTGACCATTTCTCAATGAAGCATTGACAAGCATTAAACAACCCTTGGGGCAGGTGAATGATTTGAAAACGGCTCTGGGAGGTGATTATTGCACATTTTTTGTTCAGATTCACAAAAGTCTATCTGCTATTATATGGTGATTAATCCATATGCAAAACATATTTGAAACCGTTTAAATGGTCCATCACAGCTTTGATCTGCAGCAAGAGCTATAAATATTTAATTTGTAATATTTGTATAAACTCAGTGATTAACAAATTGAGGTCTACTCTCCCAAATCAAACATTTTTTGAGACAACTTTGAGCCCTTTTGATTAAAACCTTTCATTGAAAATGCACTAGAAATTTTATTAGGAACTATAATGTATGCAGAAATTGATGAAGACCTCTTCTGGATTGGCCCCTCAGCTTCCCGCGCCACTAAAAAGGATGACTACAATCAATGTGGTCGTAAGGTCATCGCTGATGGAGAACAATGAGGGGCTCAACTAGGAAGTCATCCAGAATTACTTGGTAGATCTTGAAGGTAAGGAACCATGGAGAACTTCTTGATGATCCATCCCAACTTACCCTACTAATAAAATACTTTTAATTTAGTCTGTAGTCTGTTCACCCTATCTTTTTTGTCTTCTTTAACAGCTCCACTATTTAGCAGCTTTAAACCCATTAGAACCCCTGCTTAAAGTCTAGATAACTGATAAGCTGACATAAGTGGTGCTCACTTCAGGTGGCCTCTAAGTTGTATAATGAAAACATCTAATATGGAAAATAGAAAGAATTATAATCAAGAAATTCAATCCGCTAATTTTTTAGGATGTTAACCTGATGTATCAACACTTTTAATATGAAGTGATAACTTTTAATCCTGAAAGCTTGGAGTTTTTAGGCCACTTTTTAGTTCATTTTATTCTCAATCTGAATAAGCTCATAATCCACTTTAGCATATAATTATTAATGATGTCATTCAGGAGTTACTAAACGATTTATACTCCATAGTGAGCTATTCCAGCCATTCCTGATCCACATCCGTACCTTCCACAATGTGAGACTTTTATTTCTTAGCTCTACTACCATCATGAGGACTAGCCCTTTGAACTAAACGTTATCTCCAGAGTTTTGATTATTTTGCAGTACATCATATCCTACAGTGATAGGACTACATGATCATTAAGTAGTTTAACAGCTGGGACTTACCCAAAGCCTGAAGAATAAAGTCAACCTATACACCGCAGCCTCCTTTTTTTCACAACAACTGGGAGTCATCATGGACAGTTGCAAATGATAAATAAAGCTTGGAACTGATTGCTACGTTGTGTGATGGATCTCTTGTTACCTTGAGGACCAGCTTCACCAAAATATGCTTCTCCTCAACTCTTTTGGAGTCACCATCTTGACTAGTTTAGCCCTCCTTCAGTTGCTATCAAACGTTACCAAAAATCAGCTCCACATGATAGTGCCCAGAACTGAGAGGCAATAGGGTTTCGAAGAAACTTAAGGTCTAGAGGTCCATAATTGCCTGAAGGGCCAAGATGCCCCTGAGGACCAAAGGCCATATTGTTTTTTGGTTCCAACTCTTGATGTTTAGGCGAATCATGGAAAAAGATGTTCAAACTGCATTTGCAGCCCTATGAAATAAGATTCAAAATGTAGCCCAAGGGTGAAAGATTCACCTGAACGGGGTCCCATTTAATCTAAAATTCTTGCTCAATGTCCTGTCAGATGAGATGGGCAATTTTATTGCGTTTGCTAAGCTCACAGACAATCATATAATCAATTTACAAACCTTCTGCAGTTTTGAGACCCTCTTAAGAGATTGTGAAACCCCCTTATACTCTAACGTGCCAAAATACAGCCACTGAAGAAAAGCTTAACCAAAATGCCTCCATCGCTTCTCTTAATTCCACTGGGGAGAAATATAAGAGGACTCGGAAGGATTGCAATGAAAATTGGGTCAACTGGTCCCTATGAGACTATGCAAAAAATGAGATTTTTGAGCCTGTACTTGTCCCTCCATCAATACTATCTCTACCCCTTTTGTGACTAACTTAAACTTAGTTTCAAAAAATATTTACTCTGGGTTAAGAGAACATCACCTCCTTTTTTATGATTATGAGATTGATGGAGGAGTCTATGAACAATTAAAAAGTGAAGCATATAGACTTTTTTTAAATAGCATGACCCATGAGATTATGAATCCTCATCTAAAGGATTGTTAAGTCTGAGATCAAGTCCATACTTCCCTAGTTCAGGAGTAAAATAGAAACTTAGACCTTAGAAAATTATAGGCAGGCGTCATGGCTATTTATGTATGAATAAAAGTAAAAGCCACATGGAGTTCGCCAGTCTTTTTATATGCTCAAGCACAGCCTTTGGTTACAAAAAACTGAATTACTCTGGACAATACTATAGCCGCTACAGTCTCTGCCTTAGGATCTTATTCTGAGTCCACTACATATGATCAGGTGCAAGAGTAACTTCAGCTGCATCTGAGAAATCATTGAAGCCCAAAATAAACCTCTAGTTTTCACCTTAAATCCAAAGACCTCTGCCTCAGCCTCTCCTCAGCTGGACTCATATTCATGTTGTTAAAAATCAGACAAATCTGAGCTTGAAAGCACTTATTGTAACAAATTCCGCTTTAACTCTATGATTTGTTGTAAGAGACTTTCTGAGGAGGCGAAAAAAAGTTAGAATTAAGGACGATGAGCTCCTGCTGAAATTTCTGTACCATCTCAAAAACCCTTTATGACACCAATCAAGTTTGATAATGATGCTCCCTAAGGAGACAAAATAGTGTCAATATCTTCTAAAGAACACAAATCTTCTTACTCTTCTTTCAATGAATATCCTATGAATATTAAATTGTACCCTAAATTTTGGACATGTTATCATGAGTTGCTATTTAACTTTATAAAGTTCCTGTTCATACCATGGTTGACAATGAATCCACATAAATGACATCTCAACAAAAATTGATGAGACGCATCAAGGTAGCTCCTGACTTAACCACTATATGGAAATGGTACGGCAGGACCATAATGTACTAATTTCATTGGGTACTACTCCTTGTTAACTACCATATTAGCAAGTTGGTACTGAATACTTCAGTAATCACCATAATTACCCTCAGCTATGACTTTTCCTCAAGACCCAGATTATCTACAAATTAATATACCAATGTATACTATAAAGTAGGTTTTTATCCCTATTAGTACATAGGGTCCCACAGATATATTAGACTACTTAATATGGTAAGTCGTAGATCAAAGCATGGGCCTACTTCTTAGAAATGAGAATTGGATTGATGGATCAAAACCATGTGAGTGGCTCTTAAGTGCAGATAGTCTCCTGCAGTAGACGGACGGTAGGCATACTTATCTACTTACCAAAATTGAATACTATACCGCCCAATTCCCAGATTATTGTTGACACCAGAGTACATGCAATCTTCCACCAGAACACTTACTAAAAATATGAGTTTTGAACAACCCATCTGCCAAGGAAGTCCTAGTCTACCCTAGGATTTTAGATCCCGTTTATGCTAGGTCCAACTCGATGTTGTTGGTATATCTAACCCCTAACCCTAAAATAGTGGGCTCAATACTCCAACTTCTTATGTTTGCTTATAGATTGTATAAATGAAGAATTATACATAATTTTATGGTCTATGGGGATTTTAAGGTTTTAGTCTCATCCTTTGATAGCTTTGATAGTTGCCTTTATTAAACGCAAGTTAACCAGTTAACAATGAGCCGAGTTCAGAAGTTTCTAATGTATTATTTGATCTTTTTCTTGAACTCCAGTTTTTATTTTGGTAAAATGAATGGCGTCCTACATTATGTCAAGCCTGAAAATGGTAAAGCTATCTGATTCCATATCTGTAGGGAGAGTAAGGTCAAAGAAGTTTAGGTGGCTGTTGAGTTCTAACATATTTTGAAGGCTAGGTTGCTTGTGCTTTTTATAGCCCTTGGGCCTCTCCTCTTTTTATGGTTCATAATATAGGAGGTAGACATAGAGGGAGATGTAATACAAAAGCTTAACTCTAATTTTAAAGTGGATAGCTATCAGTTGCAGCAGATAGATGACTCAATCCCGCTTGCTTTTTGGGTACCAATATCTTTCTGCAATGGATCTTACCAGAGAAAAGTAATAAGTATAGTTTTCGCACAAGGATCAATCAAAGAGCGCACTAATTGCTAATGATTGACTATTCAAGACAACCAGTATGTCTCAGTGACAAATGTAATGTGCTAAAACATTTCAACGCGCCATGGACGAGATCCTGGGTGACTTTGAACTGTCCTGAATTACTTTTTACCTTGATGAAATTATTCTACTTTCAATAACTTTCATGGAATCTTTAAACCTCTGAAAAGAAATTTATTATCTTGATAAAGCTCTGATGCATTTGGGACTTAAACTTGGCAATGATTGCACAGAAATGTTTTACTTTTTCTGTATACCTGTGTGAAGGCAGTATAACTCAAAATAAACGTAGAGCTTTTAGGAATATAAGCCTTTGTTAAAGTAAGCTATAGATATGCCATAGTCTCAGTAGGTGATTCCAGCTTGAAGATCCATCATTGATGTTACTAACTAGAATTTGCGTCTCCACGTGTGTCCTCCTTTCAATAAAAAAGCAACTCAGTTTACACCCTGGCCTCTAGTGTCATGTTTACATGACACAATTGAGGGTACATATTGTAGAGATATGGCAGGACGTGAGGAAGCCAAAAAAGATAAAGTTGGCAGGCCTCCCAGATCTGAAGCATACCCTGGACCAACGCTGGGTACAGGCAAGATATGCCTAAGTTGGTCTTGGGGTGTGCGTGATGATTGGCCCTGTGTTACATTGAGGGCTTTAAAACGCACATGCTTTGTTACTAATAATTGACGGTTCGTTACATTTGCTTAGAGGACAGTGTTTTGAAACCTGTTCAATTTTCAATATTGCCAAATTTGGAAGAAATCAGATGCAGCTAGTGACTAAGTTCAGACTTACTTGGGCTAATGTACCATGGTTGATGTTAATGTTTAAATAATGGAATTGTTTATGCTTAGTACCACTTCCACCATATTGATGATTCTCCACCTAATGTTTATCAATGATTTCTTGAGACTAGCTTACTTGTTGTACAGTTTGCTTACCAAAACCCTGTTAGTTTTACGTTCTTTGCATGGTCCCTTGGGCGAACCTATGCATGGACCTCCTTAGGGAGGTCTCAAACAATATAGGACATGTTATTTTATCTGAATTAATAACGGAATCTGGTGCACAGCTGGCCATCCTGGTCCCCTCTAGATTAAAGCACCCAAGCACCACGACGCAGATCCACACTTGTTATGAACTCCTCCTTGGGGTCCATAGCAAAAATTTTTCGTTTCTTTGTTACCTAGTTATATATACTGTGTTGTATACCTTTCCCAGGGTCCCCTCTGTTCTGGAACCTTCTGAGGATCCCTATTACCGATTTAAATAGTGACTAATTCCCTTGCATTGTGGCTGTGCATACTGCAACATCTCGCTGGGATTGAGAGAGTTACAGACACTCTCATGACATTTACTATGTCATCCCTCCCTCTAGCTTTTAAATCTTCTAGATTTACCATTAATGGGCTGCTTATAGCAGCGGCTATATAAGACTGGTCCTGAAGGTCATCTTTCCAAAGTTGAATACATCTTAGTAAACATCTGTATAAAATTGGGGCATCTTTAGGTATAGTTGATGGAGGATGCTTAAGACAAATTTACTAGATGATTCTAGTAGTTTTTAATTAGTAAAAAAGCTGCTTTGAGGAACTGGATACTAATTTAACAAGCGGATAAGGTTCACTCCACCAGAAGTCAGATTTGTATATATTATAAAAATAATAAATGCTTGGCTTTGGAATAAAAATGCTAGTGAAATATCTGATGTGATATTAACTGGAATTGATCTGCTAAAGGATACAGATAGCAGAAAAAGGTTAAATGAGAGATCTTAGGGTATTGTGGTATTAGGGGATGGTGTTATTATCCTAATTCTGATCAAATTATAATTTCAGCTTTCTCCAACTTTTTCAAACATTAGGGATAGATGCATTTGCCTGCAGCCAGTGGTAGGATAATAGGTTGAAGGAGGCTGGAGTCTCAGCCCACTGCTGGAGGTGCTTCAGGAACTTGGAATGTACTTGGTTGATAATAAGTCCTTAGATGGGGTCCTTGAGCATATATGTGTTATTCAAAGTTTTCTCTGTGTTCTTGAACAACCCTTTCCATATGTGTTAAGCTAGCTTGTCCTACTAAACCCATGGTTATCATAGTAGAGCACTATACTCCCCTATACTAATCAGGTTAAGGGATAGCAAGTCTGATTGTCACGCTCTCTACATCTCATTTATGGGCCAGCATAATGGATCAAGCCTTAGTTTAGAGATTGTCAATGTTTTAATGAAGTTCTCCAAGTATAAACTGGTAGTTATTCCTTCTCTTTAATGCAGTATTACAATATTGGCAGAAGGGAGGGTTGTCGATCATACAGAAGGTTAAATGGTGACTATTCTATGGACGAATGGAGCACAAAATTGTATGCAAAGACAGAAAATAGCAAAGTTGGTTCTAACTGGACAGTTTTAACGCCAATTTTTATAGGATGACTACTAAAGTGCCAATTTGACTCCTTTCATCACACCATTGTTTTTGGGTTATATGGCGCTGACAGGACCCTGAGGTATCCATTAATTCATTGATCTTGGCAAACACCTGAGTATTGTAGTTAATACTGTTTAAGTTAGAAGTAATTGGGGGCGTCTATATTTATAAATGAACTTCCAAAGTTAATTTAATTGTCATTATGACCCCAGGTCTCTGATTCATTTTTATTTTATCCTATTTTATAAGTTGGTCATTGGTCAACACAATATTGATTTTTGTATCCACTGGCAGGCAGTGAGCCTATGAAATTAGTTGATATGATATAAAAAGTAAAGTTTGGATAATAGTTGATACAAAGTGCTTTTAAAATGCGTTGCTTCCGCTTGGCACTCCCTGAAGAAGCTGAAGTATTCTTAGACATTGAAATGCATCAATTCCTGGTAGTAGTGCTGTTTCAGTTTTTTCTATGTACTCTTGAATCCTCCATGTGCCATGCCTTTGTGAACTCTGATGATTAGGTCCTTATGCTCAGTTGATCATGGTATGATGTATTTGAGGTCATCAATTAATTTGAAGAGCTTTCATCCATGAAGATGGTGTTCTTAATCATTCAGTCCAAAGTGCGTTGTACTTTTTCTGGTTCATTATTTTATTAATGCTCAGCATCATGACATAAAGGCCATACGCCTGTTGGCAGTCAATGCGACAGTAGGAAGCTGAGATAGATCATCAGCGCTTTGATAATTAACGCTTGGCCAGTGCTGAACTTTAAAGTCATATGACTGCAACTTCAGCGCCCAGAGAGCTAGGCATTCCTCTGACTCTTTTAATTTCTGTAGCCATTTAAGCAAGGAGTGTACATTACCACTTTAAGTGCACTCAATGGACGTATACCTTAATCTGCTTGCACGCGTAAATCACTACTAAATAATCCTTTTTGATAACAGTGTAATTCCGCTCATGTACATCTAGTGTCCAGCTGCAGTATGCTACGGGATGCTATACTCCTTAATTGTTGAGTTGAGACAATACAACTCCTTTGGTGGTGAGATAAGGCGTCCATCTAGATTATAAAACAGTTTATCAAAATTAGGTACATGGGTACCAGGGCTGAACTGAGACAAGTGCAAAGTCAGTTAATATCCAGCTGACAGTTTGACGTCCATTCAAATGGGGTTTATTCTATAACAGGTGATATAGTGGCTCACCTATTTTACTAAAATTTTCCATGAACTGCCACGAGTAGCCTACCATCCCCAAGGAAAACCTGGATGTCCCGCTTGATGGCTGACGTTCTCATCTTCTTGATGGCCTCTATTTTGGCCAATTGAGCCATAGGCTCTCCTTGTCAACAATAATTCCCATATACTCAAGTTGTTTTTAGAAGATTTTATAATTTTGAGCTTAACTTTCATATTGGCAGTAGCGAGTTGACAATAAAATCCTTCAGGTTCTGCAAGTGTTTTTTGAACGTCCTCAAGAAAACGTTTACATTGTATAGTTAAATCAAGATGCAAGTACTCTTCAGATCTCTATGTATGCTTTCCATAGCCCATCGTAATGCGGCGGGGCATTACATAACCCCTGTGGCCTTTGAATGAGCTAAAACAGCCCTTGAATTTGTTATGACGTCGCTTTTTTCTTGCTCTTCCAAGGCATTTCTATCTGTAAGTAGCCAGAAATCAAATCCATGGCAGAGAAGTAATTTTCTCCACCAATTCATATGAGTGCACCATCAATTCTAAGAAGGTGGTAAGCTTCCTTCTTTGTTATGTTGTTAAGTCGCTGGTAGTTGACTACCACTCAAGTAAATACATCCTTTTTTATGATTAGGACCAGCAATAACACGGGCTTTTTTATGGTGCCAGAATGCCCTTATGAACCAGCTAATTAATTCTTTGTTGGCGACCTCATCTGCTGTCTTGGAAAAGCAAATGGGATGGAGATGTATCAACAGATGGTTCTCAGTGTTAATATGATGTAGTAAACTCTGTGTACATCCCAAATCAAAGTCGTCCATTGAAAAAAAATTACATCTTTAAAATAGGACCATCACCCGATCTTTATTCTCTTTTTTCAGACCAACCTGAGATACGTGAGTATCAGTGAAAAGATGGCCTTGCAACTTTCATACAACATGAAACCCTCTAGTGTCCCAATGTTGTGTATGTTTTGTACTTCTTTCATATGTAGGATTTGGTGGAAGGCAATGGTTTGGTGCCACTTCACTTAGATTGAGTATAAGTATAGTTTATTTAGTAATACGCTAATCTCTCTGCAATTTAAAAGAATGAGCTCTGGCATTATAGTCAGTTCTGGGTCTGAAAAGTTGAAAGGCGTGAACACTTTGCCATATAAACTTGATGGTATTTTCAGGTAAAATCCATGTTCATTGTAATCTGGTGGCCTTGGTAATAGTCAAACGTCAGACAGCCCTCCGCAAAATTCCTTTTAATTTAGGAATCTGATGCGGTAAATATTGAATGCTGCTGCGCCTTTTTCAATAGCTGATGGGTGTTATTCAATCTTTAAAGCTCAGGTTTATGAACAGCGGAGCCCATATCTCTATCTACCAGGCTACATTTCTATAGTAGATTGGAATGTTCAGACTAAAGATCTCCATATTATTTTAATTAAAATTGGTTTTGATGTCATACATCCTCAAGAAAGAGGTTACAATGAAGATTTTATAATTGGTGTTCAGTAGGACGATCTCAAAATCCACCAAAAAGTGACCTGAACCTTAGCAGCAGTGTGCTATATGCCCTTGTGAGGTGTCAAGTTGAGTCCTGCTGTTCTAAATTCTTTGCGATGATCAATATATGGCAATAATCCCAGTTTCTTGACTAGTTTAGTAGATAGAATATCAATGGGACCCTGGTATCTACTATAGCCCTGATGTCATGTTCTGATGACATGATTATGGAAACCAACTCTAAAGATAAAGCTAGTTGTCAGGATGCTAAAAAGGTGAAGTTAGCAGGCTTTCCTGAAAGCAAACATACCCTAGACCAGCGCTGGGTTCAGTCTATATATGCTCATGTCAGTCTAGGGGATGTGAATGACACTCAGCCCTATGTTGTGGCAAGGGCATTAAAACAAACTATCTATATCATGATTGTCTTCAATTTGATTTGGTTGCTTGGTGAACAGAGTCTCAAAACTGGTTTGATTTCTGAAATTTAAATTCAGGTCAGCCATGCTTACAGTCAAATTACTCAAGTTTGGGCAACCTTGAGCTATAGTACCTGGGCCAATGGAAGCATGCGCTTATTGGTGCACTTAGGCTTAGCACCACTTCCACCAATAGACGATCCCCCCAATTGTTTAATTGTGTTACCTAAGACCAAAATTCTCGTTGGTCAACTTTCTTTCTATAAAACTCCCGTTAGTTTCCATTTTTATATGTTAACTTTGGCGAACCTGTGCATGGACCTCTTTGAGGAGGTCTCTTACAACATCAACTAATTTATTTTGCACAAAATTAATATTGCATCTGGTGCACCGCTGGGACGTCCTGGTCCCCTCCAGACTGAGGCACCCAAGCCCTCCAGCCCAGATCACTGCTTGGATATGGACTCCTCTTAGGGGTCCACCCAAGTCTTGTTGTTTGTTTACTACTTAATAAATATCGCACTGTACACCCTTGCCCTGTGTTCCTTAAGCTCCAGAACCCTCTGAGAGGCTATTCTCAACATAATAATGACTATGAGTCCCCTGGCTATGTGGGTGTGCATCATGTACCACCTCTCTGGGAATGAGAGATTTATAGACACTCTCCTGAAATTAGTCATCCAAACCCTTTATTTTATGTGTACATATATTATCTATGTAAGGCTTTTGCTGCGTACAAATTGGGTGCAACTGTCATTTGTCATGGCCTTGATGGGGCTCACCACTGTAATCTCATTTGGATAATGGTTGGGGAGTCTTAAGTTATTCTTGCTACCTCCACTGGGAATTGACCACCCTCATTGCTCATACTTAGTTGATCCAGACGCCTTGCGCTCTGGGAGTCATGATTCCATGAATTTCCAAAGAAAGTATCAAAAAATACAAATAAAATGATTTTATCTTGGCACTGCACTCTGACGGTGCAGGTAGGACCATCAATGAAGAGACTGGTGGTGATGGACTTATATAACGATGTCCTACCCTCTGCTGAAAGGGGTTCAGGGTCATTCACATTCTATAACGCGATTTATAACGCTAGTTCCTCATATGAAATTGAGCCTAATATCCTCTCTTGTGTCTCTAGTTTTAAACCAATTATAAATATACCAGATCACCTTAAGAGAACCCGCGCCTGACCCCTACCATGATCTGCATAACATAAGTGGTGGAGAAGGAGTTGCTTTTACAATATAAACATGTTTATGGGGGTGGAAGGCTAGTTGTTAGAGCGTATGGCTACCAAGCTGGAGGTTGCAGGTTCGATTCCCGCCCTTTGCACATCAATCAGGGTGCCAGCCAAAGGAAGATACTTGCGGTTAGTAGGTCTAATAACACGAAAACCTTACCCATGATGTAACCAGAAAAATTTGAGTCCTGATCTGGAGGTGGAAAAACTTTCTTTGATGGAGTTGACCCTGTTCAGGTTTTATGTCATTTCTTTCTTTCGTTTCTTTCTTTCAGTAATGCCTGTCCCCTGGTCAGCTTGCCTCGGTTAAGTAAAAATATAAACATGTTTATGCAACTGCTGTAGGTATGGTGGGATATGTGACTTCAGTAGTAAGAGTGGCCAACTATCCCCTCTACTTTTAATGCAAAAACGTACACTGGAGGCATGCATATGCCTGAAAAAAATCTTATGGTGAAATATTGGCGTTGTCTGCTCTTTTAAAACCATTTTGGATATTTTTTGTTGTCTGCTACCCTTTCATCCCATTTAGGAATTATCAACACAACGACTTTGGTGGTATTTGGAGCCTCTGAGAATTTTATTGACCAAGTCCCAGCCAGATACTTTGATCTGAACTACTTGCCAGGTGGTATGGTTAGGAGAGGGGCTTCCAAAGGTATTCCAACGTTGAAGGTACTGGGGTTAGTGGATTATCAAGTTGGCTAATACCATTTGGCTGACAGCCTTCAATCTAAAAACCTTTTGTACCCCATTGTTTTGGGTTTAGAGTGGTGGCGAAAGTTTGACGTCAGAAACAACTTGAATAACAATACTTTCTCCTAAATCTTGGAGATAGTCATATATTAGTTACCCCTTGTCTGAGGCTAATTATCTGGGCGTTTTGCCCCACTGACCCAATACCCACACTTACAGTTTTACTCAGTTGCTGAAGCCCTCTATGGAGGAACCCTTATCTTTATTTTTGGGGGTAGGAATCTTCGTTTGATGCGTCTTCAGCCAATGTACTGCCAGCTCAATCAGAGTTTGATTGCAAGTTTAAGCCTAACATGTCTCTGGTGCATATATCTTCCTCAATTACCTTTTGGCTGTATGGGTGGAAGAAGCCTTAGATGTGTGGGTTAAGGAGAAGTTAGCTGAAGGCGCGATTTTTCAGTGTACCTCCCTAGTATGCTCCCCACTTCTCTTTGTGGAGAAAGCCAATGGTACCTTAAGCCCATTCATAGACTATGGGAACCTAAAAAATGTCACTGTACCAGATTTACACTCCATCCCGTTAAACCCTCAGGTTGCTCACTATATGGAAAAGCTTGAGTATTTTCCAAACTGGATTGCTTAAATGCGTTCAATCAGATTAGGATTAAGAAAGGCCCAGGAGTGGCTAACCACATTCCGTACCCAATAAGGAATCTTACAGTTCCAGGTCTTGCCTTTGGGATTAAAAAATGCGCCTGCTATCTTTCAACGCTGTATAGACGCGGCCTTATAGATCTTCTGTCGTGCGTAGTGGCCATACATGGATGATATTCTGGTGTTTTCCCCTGATCATGAGTCTCATGATGTACACCTTTGGAAAGTGGTGGAGAGGTTAAAGGAAGCCAACATTATGCTGAAATTCAGTAAGTGTTAATTCTATAAGTCACAGGTCACCTTCCTGGGCAATTCTGTGTTTGAACAAAGATACATGATAGCTCAAAACAAAGAGAAGTCGATTAATGAGTAACCCCACCCCAACTTTGGTCAAGGGATTGAAGAGTTTTTGGGGACATGTACGTCCTTGAAAAATTCACGCCCAATCTTTCTGAGGTGGCGCGCCATTGTATAAGGCAAGTGGAGCTAAAGTGCTCCTGTGGTCCCCCATTTTGCAGGATTCCTTCCAAGCAGTAAAGAGCACACCATTGTCCATGTCCATTAATCGCCATGTAGATCCAGAAAAGGAGTCCCTTATGTCTACTGATGAATCCAACTTTGCATTGCGGCTGCCTTATTAAAGGTAGGCGAGGATGGAATAGAGCATCTAGCGGTATATTTTTTCAGGAAAATGCCTCTGCCTAAGTTAAACTATGCCATATACTATGAGGAGTTTCTAGTATTGGTTGAGGCGCTGAATTATTGGCGTCATTACTTTTATGGCTCATCCCAACCATTATGCATGCATACAGATCACCGGCCATAACTTACTACCACGAACCTCATGCCTTGACCCCATAGCAAATCGGCTGGCATTAGAGCCTAGTCCAACCTGTGTTTTCCTATAAAGTTTACTAAGGGCAAGAATGGTTTAGAAGACGCTTTGAGCCGAAACCCTTTAATAGCTCCTAATCCTAAGGAGGTAGAGGTGCATAATGCCCATTTGGTGATTCTGCTGGGGTAAGATTGTGTCCCAACTTCCCTCTACTTTGACCCGAGGGTCAGTGCTTGCTCCTCTGGAAAATGTGGAGGAATATGGTATGTTCACAAAGGTAGTCCTTTCACACTCTTTGTCTGCCAAATATAAAATGGTCGTTGCCATGAGTGCGTTAAATCAGGAGGACATTACCAGGAGTTACCACGTGTAGGATGAGATGATGTGGTTTCAGGGACGCCTATGGGTTCCTACCAGACCACTTCGCCTGGAAATCATCTGGGACCATCATTACAGAATCACCATTGGTCATTATGGGAAGGCGAAGGCTCTGAAGCTATATACTGCACATATAATTGGAAGGGGCTAATTGTGCAGGTGGCCAGCTATTGTAAGAGTGCCTGGTCTGCAACAAAATGAAATTGATAGCCAGCCAATAACAGGGTTGTTTTACCAGTTCAAAAGGCTTAAGGTCCTTGGATTTCTTTATTGGTGTATTTTATTGTGGAAGTACCTGTATCTGAAGGTTAAAATGACATCATGGTAGTGGTGGACCGTTTTACAAAGTTTATTTATCTCTTTCAGAACCACAGTAACTGCGGCAGTACACTCATCTCTTTTTATCCCTCATAATTTGCTCTTCATGGGTTCACCCAAGAGATAATTAGTGATTGGCCTCAGTTTACTTTTGTCTTTTGGGAAGATTTGTGTAAAATCTTCCGTCCGTTTCTGCAGTTCAGCTGCCTATAACCCCCAATCAGATGGGCATAGTGAACAAGTGAACCAGTTATTGGAAAAGTTCCTGCAGTGTTACACTGCTGAGGACCATTAAGATTTGGCTTCTCATCTCCCCATGGCCCAATTCAGCTATAACAACACCCAACATGCATCAATTAGTTATTCCCCCTTCTTCGCCAA